>OZ024742.1:72153899-72198899 GCA_964016885.1 Eledone cirrhosa | reverse complement strand
TGTTCATCCGGAGTTTTATCATAATAATAAACAAGAAAGACTGTTTCATTTGTACATCCCTATTTATTTTGTTTTACGTATTTCAAAGATGTATGGCAGTTGTATAACATCTGGCATACGCGTTCTGTTCAGACCACAATCCAAACGAGATGTAAATATCCATTGATATGTTACTAGTCATACGTATTATTCCTTTCGCCGACCAGTAAACATATATATATAACCGGTAACATATCAATGGATATTTACATCTCGTTTGGATTGTGGTCTGAACAGAACACATATGCCAGATATTATACAACTGCCATAGGTCTTCGAAATACATGTAACAAAATAAATAGGGATGTACAAATGAAACCGTCTTTCTTGTTGAATGAGATCTCAGTTGTTAGGTGTATATGATAGTGCACATACTTAAATATGGAATGTTACACAGTTTTTCACCTAATGCGGATTTTTTTAATGTGTATAACACTCCCTGAAACATAAGTAATACACATGTAAAGTTTGAAAAAAATCGGTTGGGTACTTCTTGAGTTTTAGGGATTCAAACCCATAGACACACACACAGACATCCTCAGTTTTATATATATAGATAATATTTACACTGTTAACGGGACCTGGCTCGGGTAAATATCCCCACAGTTCTGGATCCGGCTAGTTTATCCAGAAGTGATGGGAAGAAACCAGACGGTCTTACTCTTTGTCCCTAGGTAAGAAGTATGTGTCTCATCTGGGCTGTCACAATCAGTGACTCTATTGCCCCATCCTATATCATGAATGTGGGGGTCACTGCTTCTGTTGCCGAACAAAATAAAATTCGGAAATACCAGAACTTATCAAATAATTATTTTTTCCAGCCTATGGCGTTCGAGACATTCGGTGGAGTTGGGCCGCTGACGGCGAAGTTCTTGTCTTCACTGGCGGCTCGCCTTACTGTGGTGTCAAGTGATGCCCGCGAGGGTGCTTGGTTATTTCAGCACCTTAGTCTCGCTATCACTCGGCCTGACTGAGGTGTCAGATGATGCCCGTGAAGGGTGCTTAGTTGTTCCAGCGCCTTAGTTTCGCCATCACCCGTGCTAATACTGCAAGCGTGTTGGCTTGTCTCAAAGTGTATAGTTAACCCCTAAGGTGTGAGGTGTGAGGTGCGGCAGATTATCACACTTGGGGGTGAATTGTCCCTCCCCTTTTTTCTTTCCTTTATCATTTTTGTTCAATGAAATTATATTATTGTGTTATTATACACGGTTTAGACATTATATTTGTAATGATTTATTGCATAGGGCTAGAGATAGGGTTAGATTTGGGATTGGGTTCAAGTTAAGATTAAGATTAGAGATAAAGTGAAGGATATATTCTTTTAATGTTGCAATATTAAAGAAAATGTAAAAGAAGGGGTGAACAACCGAGCCAACACCAGAGCAAAAGACAGCAGCGTCGCGAGGAGTACCGGGCAACCTCTCTAATGATATTTGAGGCAAGCCAGCACACTCACAGCATTGCCTTGGGTGATGGCAACGCTAATGTGCTGGAACAACCAAGCGCTCTCACGAGATTCGCCAGTTACCTCTATTAGGCGAGCCGCTAGAGAAGAGAGGAACCTCGCAGTCAGCGGCCCGACTCCCCCAAACGTCTCGAAAGCCACAGGCTGAAAAATGGTCCTTCTGAACAAATTGTGAGAAATTTATGTTATTTACGCATTTGCAATGTTATTTCTGTATATATATACAAATATATATATAGTATCCTTTTGCGAAAAATATATATAGTTATCATGTATCCGCATGGACATTTATCGTCTACAATGGTTATGCTAATTGCAGTGGCCAGTATTCACAATCATTTAAAACATATTTGCAATGTTATTCTACTGTTGTAAATAATTATTCTACATTTGTAAATAAAAGCTACATACAGTATATACACCATTTCTATACATCTGTAGCTGATGTGAGGTTTGACGTCTTAGTGACTCTATCACCCACTGTAATGCTACCGTGTTGGCTTCCCTCAAAAAATATTACAGGCTCCGGCACCCCTTGTGGTCTGTGACTGATTGGCACACATGTGTTGAATTAATATTTTCTTTAATTTTGATTCTATATTTTAATGTGAAATATTTATGTAATTAAGTAATAGAAATATATTTGTATGTGTTGAAGTTTGATAGATAATGTATTTGTGTTTGTAATTTTCAGCGCCTCAGCTTCGCCATCACCCGAGGTAATGCTGCAGGTGTGCTGGCTTGCCTCAACAATTATTAGAGAGGTTTTCCAGTGCTCCTTGTGGTACTATCTTTTGTTCTGGCAGCGGTTCGTTTGTCCATCACTTTCGCCTACCTTTTGTTGTATGCAGTCTTAGATGTGTGTATTACCTGCTTGTGTGTTGTATGTGGTCCTAGATGTGTGTATTACCTGCTTGTGTGTTGTATGTGGCCTTAGATGTGTGTATTACCTGCTTGTGTGTTGTATGCAGTCTTAGATGTGTGTATTACCTGCTTGTGTGTTGTATGTGGTCCTAGATGTGTGTATTACCTGCTTGTGTGTTGTATGTGGTCCTAGATGTGTGTATTACCTGCTTGTGTGTTGTATGTGGTCATAGATGTGTGTATTACCTGCTTGTGTGTTGTATGTGGTCCTAGATGTGTGTATTACCTGCTTGTGTGTTGTATGTGGTCCTAGATGTGTGTATTACCTGCTTGTGTGTTGTATGTGGCCCTAGATGTGTGTATTACCTGCTTGTGTGTTGTATGTGGTCCTAGATGTGTGTATTACCTGCTTGTGTGTTGTATGTGACCTTAGATGTGTGTATTACCTGCTTGTGTGTTGTATGCAGTCTTAGATGTGTGTATTACCTGCTTGTGTGTTGTATGTGGTCCTAGATGTGTGTATTACCTGCTTGTGTGTTGTATGCAGTCTTAGATGTGTGTATTACCTGCTTGTGTGTTGTATGTGGTCCTAGATGTGTGTATTACCTGCTTGTGTGTTGTATGTGGTCCTAGATGTGTGTATTACCTGCTTGTGTGTTGTATGTGGCCTTAGATGTGTGTATTACCTGCTTGTGTGTTGTATGCAGTCTTAGATGTGTGTATTACCTGCTTGTGTGTTGTATGTGGTCCTAGATGTGTGTATTACCTGCTTGTGTGTTGTATGCAGTCTTAGATGTGTGTATTACCTGCTTGTGTGTTGTATGTGGTCCTAGATGTGTGTATTACCTGCTTGTGTGTTGTATGTGGTCCTAGATGTGTGTATTACCTGCTTGTGTGTTGTATGTGGTCCTAGATGTGTGTATTACCTGCTTGTGTGTTGTATGTGGCCCTAGATGTGTGTATTACCTGCTTGTGTGTTGTATGCAGTCTTAGATGTGTGTATTACCTGCTTGTGTGTTGTATGTGGTCCTAGATGTGTGTATTACCTGCTTGTGTGTTGTATGTGGCCCTAGATGTGTGTATTACCTGCTTGTGTGTTGTATGTAGTCTTAAATGTGTGTATTACCTGCTTGTGTGTTGTATGTGGCCCTAGATGTGTGTATTACCTGCTTGTGTGTTGTATGTAGTCTTAAATGTGTGTATTACCTGCTTGTGTGTTGTGTGTGGCCCTAGATGTGTGTATTACCTGCTTGTGTGTTGTATGTAGTCTTAAATGTGTGTATTACCTGCTTGTGTATTGTATGTGGTCTTAGATGTGTGTATTACATGCTTGTGTACTTTTTATCTTTCCTTTGCCTTTTCTTTGTTTTTCTCTTTTTTATTTGTAATATTATGATGGCGGTTATGTTGACAAATATTTTGTCTAAATATAAAATATATTTTGTCCAGTAAAATAATATAGTAAATATAAAAACAAAGGATCAACCTTATTGAAAGTAATAATTGTTTCTACTTTTAGCACAAGGCCAGCAATTACCCAGTACATTACTGGTACTTTATTTTATCGACCCCGTAAAGATGAATGGCAAAGTTAACCTCGGCGGGATTTGAACTCAGAATGGCAAGGGCCGTAACTCTATGCGTCAAAGCATGGTGTCCGACCCTCTACCGATACTGCCAATCCACATAATAATACTGTTAATACTGTTTCAAAATAAAACTGAAACGAGAAATAAAGAAATATTTTCACTTCAATAAAGAATTAAGGAATGTTTTATATACAAACTTTCCGACAAATTGAAAGCCCTATTTTGTTAGTCTTGCGATGTAATGAAAAAAGTTTGAAGAGTGAATAATTAATTTATTCATTCATTAAAGAGTAAGTATATGGCTGACAGTGATTTTGGTGGGGCATATATACAATATATATATATATTATACTGCTATAATGTGCTCATGACAGGTGCAATGTGTCCAAACATCATCGCCTCCCCATCTCTCTGTTTAGTGAGAAAATGGGGTCCCACGTACTGGCCGCCGCACAGCCCCGGCGGACAGAATGGAGAAAACGTTTCCCCGGAGCATGGTAAGGAAGATGCGCTGGAAGAGCTATTCCATCTCACGAGGCTCACACCTGCAGCTGGCCAGTTCAGCGCCTATGGTGGTGAGTAGGGAGGTAGCCCTGGGGCCGAGGACACCAGAAGTCTCCACTTCCAAGGGCACGACCGCAAATCTGTCAGAGAGCGACGGGTACTTGGCTTTCTCTGCCCAAAGTGCAGCAAAACCTGGATAAGTCGCAGGCTGCGGCTGGGGAAAGTGTCGCTGCAAGTGACACCCAGATGAGGGGTTTTCCACCGCGGAGCAGGAAGATGGTCATACCGTCTGGCCTTTTGTTGACCCCTCGGTCCAGCCCCACTGGCTCGAGCTGAGAGGGGAACCACCGATTGTAGATCGTGGCAGACAGTCTCTACGGGCCCGCCCAAGCAATGTGGTCTATGCCAAGAGCAAACAGGAGGGGACCCAAAGGGTCACCCTGTTGGACCCCAGTGGCTGAAGGTATGACTGTATCAGCAGCAAGGAGCATGCTCGAGGTTCCATATGACGGGTAGGAAGAGGGGGCTCGGCTGAGGCAGGCATCGAAAGATGGTCACGGCATATGCAGTTGAAGACATTCCTCATGTCAAGCTTGACAATGAGGTGCCTGGAGTCCCTGGATGCCGGTCCCAGTGGGCAGCTGTTGAAGAACTGCCTGGTTGCATGTGTGGCCACCGGACACGACGACACCCACTTGCCCCGGACTGAGCTCCTCACCCAGTTCAGGTGTGATGGACCTGCAAACCACCTTAGCAGCCAGCCTCCGGAAGACGATGGGGTGTATGCCACCCTCTTTCTTCCTGAGAACGGTCAGGCTAGCTGAAAAAAAGAGGCCTCGGGCGTGAGGGTCCAGGGCGCCATGGATGTGCCTGTTGGTGAGTGCCACAATTGCACTCAGAAGGCAGCGCCCGGCCTCAGTGGAGAGGGTGGATAACAACTTCTTGAGATGGTCAGGTCGGAGACCATCAGCACCTTCGCTGCTGCTAGCTGGGAAGGACTTGATGGCAGACATGTCTGCCTCAGAAGCCACAAGGAGCAATTGAGGATCAGGTGGGGGTATGGGACTAAGGTCAGCGGGTGGCTCAGGGTGCTTGAGTCGCAGGGCAACCAAGACCTCCTCGGTGGGTTGGAGGACAGTGTCCTCTGAGGCAACCACTCTAACTGCAGCCGAGACATCACCCCTGATTAGTTTGGCATTTATGCGGTCACGTAAACGCTTGCCGCTGGCCTCAGGGGTGGAGGACTGAAGAAACCCGAGAGCAGAGGGTTCGGCACGCTTGGGATGGGCGCTTGCCCAAAGGTCGAAACATTGGCCTTGACAAAGGCTGCTGTCAACAGGCTGCCTCGGTCAGCACCAGAGTTGGGGAGGCTGAGAGCGAGTGGGGCGAAGTGAAATAGGCACTCCCAGTCGCTGGCTCGATTAGAGTCCAGGGCCCTCTCAATTGAGGAAGTGAGTACATCAGCTACCGGCACCCGGGCTGCTCTCGGGATCCTGAGTGGGATGTTCCAGAGCCGAGGAGCCGAATGATGTTGACAAGCGAGGCTTGAGCAACAGACGCTCGCTGTCTCATCTGGTGGTGTGCCAGACGGCCGTGGCTGGGCAGCCAAGGGGAAGAGACAGTTTCTGCATCTCCATGATGCGAGGACACTGGAGACTCGACGCGTCAAGCCAATACAGATGAGGTGGTGGAAGCAGCCACACCCCGAACAGTTTTGGCCCCTCTTCCGCCTGTTTGTGGGTGCTACAAGTGCTGCAGGAGTTGACTGGTGGGGATGGAGGATGGGGCATGGAGACAGGGACTGGGACATCAAACGACATCAAGGGCGAATGGCTGGTTGTCATTGACCAGGGTGCTAGGGTCAACTGTATGAGGGTGGAAGGGTAAGTGCTGATATTTGTGAGGCCTCATAGGTCACCTTCACCAGATCTGGAGACAACAGAAGACAAAACAGAAAACGAGGGGGGGGGGGCATGGAGGGGGACACACGAGAAAGTAAAATATTAGTAAATAAATGAATAAATAAACAAATAGGTTGTCGTTGGCTTCCTCATGTTAATGGTAGTGATTACTGGTATGATGTTGGTGTATACGCATATATGTTGTTGTTGCTGGTGTTGGCTTCATCTTGTTAATGGTGATGGTAGTTGATACTGTTCCCTATTTCGGCTGCCAGGCAGACTGCTGAAGATCGAAGGCCTTCTTTGACCGAAAATGCGGGGATCATTGGCTATCGCCATTTAGGAGTTTGGTCAATTTCTAACACAATTTGCGATGTTGTTGTCTTTTGCTCTGGTGTTGGCTCGGTTGTTCACCCCTTCCTTTACATTTTCTTTAATATTGCAACATTAAAAGAATATAACCTTCTGAAAGAATCCCGAGCAACTTATAATGTTATCTAAGCATTTGTAATGTTATTTATGTATATATTTAAAACAAACATATTTCTTATGTTATTCCACTGTAAATTTATTTATCTATATATATAAAACTGTGGTTGTCTGTCTGTCTATCGATTTTTGGCACACATCTCCTCTTAGAATCTCTCACGGAATTGCACCGAAATTGCTAGACTTGTACATTGAGCCCTAGCGAAGACATCGGAAAAAAAATATTTCAAATTGACCCACCCTATGTGACGAAATCGAATATAATGTATCGATTTTTGAGCGTAAGTTATCAGTTATTTCCCTTTGTTCTGTTTACATTGAGCGTCTTACGTAAAAAATTACGCTGGCTTTCTCAGCGTTTAAAATGACATTAACACAATACACGAAGCTTCCGTTTTGCTTCATTTCCATTTAAAAGCATTTTAAAACAATATTTTTACTTGAAAACAAGTCTATTTAAAGACTACGTAAAACAAGCAAATATTTCGTCGTTAGGCGTGCAGACAGATAGTCGTGCAGAGAGGTGATATACGCGTGCAGACAGATAGTCGTGCAGAGAGGTGATATAGGCGTGCAGACAGACAGTCGTGCAGAGAGGTGATATAGGCGTGCAGACAGACAGTCGTGCAGAGAGGTGATATAGGCGTGCAGACAGACAGTCGTGCAGAGAGGTGATATAGGCGTGCAGACAGACATAACTGATAATTTGGTTACGCTAATGTTTTTCTCTGCGTTGCAGTGTTTACATTTTCGATCTTTGTTAATAAATAACCAGTGCAGTTTCTATCCCCAGCATCCTCTTTTGTTATAACATTCGGGTTATCGTTATGTTTTCTTAACTTCATAAGGCATATTGTTGGTTGAGGGAATATTAATCAAAAACACCACATGCAAGTCTGCACAGTAGACACTACAGTTTTTAAGCCAAGAAAGAAACTTAACATTGTAACTTTAACACAGCTACTGAGCGACCCCGAGCAACGCCGGGCTTTACTGCTAGTATGTTATAAAAACGATATCCATGTCTTAAAAAAAAATTGTGAATGTTATTTTGGTAATGGATGTGGCGTTAACTACTCTCATTTTGAAAATTATTGAAGTTACATATATGCAATAGTTTAATATGGTCACTTTGAAAAGAATGAAAAGAGTGAATGTTAGTGATACAAGATGTTTACATTTACAGAGTGATTACATTACTGGTCCTGAATTCTATCAAGTGGTCAAAGCTTCTAATTCTGTGAAATTAAATGGAAGCATGGATTGCCCTTTCAGTCACACCTGTCTATAGATTCAGGTTATTTCAAGAGGGAGATGGGGTGGTATCATGTGTTATCTCTTCTTGTGAAGCTAGTGCCAGTTCCTCGCCATTTATAATTTTTGTGTGGTGGTGGTGGGGGGGGGGGGGAGATTGTATGTGTACATTAAGGAGGGAGGAATGTGTAATTGTGTAATACAATTGTTTCAGGTTGGTTCCTTGCGTTGTTGTCAGTGGAATGTGACAGTGGATTCTGGTCTGCAACCAATCCTTTAAAATTTTTCTTCTAAAGATTTGTTATTCCTGTCTGTGGATTGTAAATGGTAAAACTCGTTCGAATGTCCCTGGGAGTTAAGTGATCCAACGGAATGGTAAAACCCACAGTTCGTTGAAGAATACTTTCAAGATGCCTCAGACAAAGCACAGAAAAAAGGGAAAAGTTGAACATTTTAACCTCGTTTGGTGTTGAATTAGTAGGTCCAAAAAATGTTTCCAATCACAAAAATGTGCGCGCACACTCACGCACACATATATACATACAAACATGTGAACCTAGTACTAACACTTTGTACTGCACTCTTCGCTTTGTTTTGTTTTAACTATTATATATATATATATATATATATATATATATATATATAATTTGATATTTAGTAAAATCGAATCTCTGGTGGTTTGCAAGCAAATTCGGCCTACTTATGGGGTGATGAGTTAGCAAAGCACTCGATAAGGTGGGTCCTTATAGTAATAACATACGTTTAAATAGCTTGACAAATCTAACATTGTGGTAGGCAAAATCTAACCCACAATAATATACCAAAGTAATGATAGAACTAACAGGTTGAGAAAAATACACCTGGACAAATCAAACGATTATACGTTTAAAGTGTTTCTTTGAATCTGAAATCAAATATCAGATTTACGTGACTGGCAAGCTCCAGGTATTTATGATCGAACAGAGGATTCAGTTTATCAACAGGTTTCATTCTACCATGGACGGAGTGATAGGCTAAATGTTGCTGCTGTGTCGTGGCGTATCGTATCTATAGCTGTCACGTGTTAATTCCAGCAAGGGAAATAACCCCCCGGTTTTTGGCGGGTCATTCAAAATGTTAGACAAAGGAAATATTTTAATTTCCGCTAATTCCTGACCGTAGGTAAGAGTTGGCACGAATACCGAATTGAAGATAGCGAGTTTGGCTTTTACATCTACTTCCCTTCTTCTGACTACTGAATGCTGAAGCTGGCACATTACTGCACCAGCTCCTGCAATTCTTTCAGTTAATTCAGCCTTCTGCTTTCCATCTCTCATGAACGTGGCCCCGAGATACTTGAACTTCTCTACCTGCTTCAGTTGAACTCCGTTCACATATAACGTGCACTGCGCAAGCTTCCTTGAGAGAATGAGTGTCTCAGTCTTCGCAGCACTGATTTTCATTCCAGCCATGCAGCACTCGGAATCAAACCTATCACGTGCAAGTCGAAGATCATCTTCTGTCGAGTCAAGTAACACCATGTCGTCTGCTGATTTTACACCTACCTATCAACCCGGCTGTGCATGTCAATCTTGTTTATGTAAATAATGAACAGGAGAGATGACAGTACGCACCCTTGGCAGAGTCTGACTCCCACACTGAATGATTTTGATTTAGCACCATTTATCAGAACACAAATACTCAGGCATTCGTATAGAGGCATCAGGGCAGCAAGAAGCTTACCATCAATCCTATACTTCTGCACAGCCATCCACAGCAGCTTCCTTTTTAAGGAACACTTAACTAAAGCAACAATACTAAACAAATTTTATTTTTTAAATTCAGTTTCCCAAAGCTTGGCTGGGAAGTAAGTCTTCCCTCTTGCACTAGTGGTACAAGCAGACACGAAGAATCGTAGCAGAGAGAGTAAAGGCGTCCAAAGTTAAGAGACTTTGGGGTTAAGATGGAATCCGACGTCAGATCAGCAAATAAAGTGTACTGGCAGACTATCCACCAAGGTCATAATACAAAGTCCTCCTCCACACCTGCTAACAAGAACGAATCTGGGGTTCTCCTCTTTTCAGAGAGGTGTGTCCTCTTGAGGTTGAGAGAATACTTTAATTATCTCCTAAACCCAATCACAACAGCATCTTCTGATGTACACAAGGTGCTTCTGAGAGCAGTGACTAATCTCTCAGAGACTGAGGTCACAAGAGCAGTTAAGGAGCTCAAATGTGGCAAGGCTGCTGGGGAGGATGAAATCCAGTCCAAGATGTTAAAAACCTTAAATAGAGAAGGCATTCTCTGGCTGGCTTGTGCGTGCCAGGTGGCCTGGATCTGGAAAGGCACCTAAACAATGGCAATCAGGAGTGATAATCCTAATTTTCAAAAAGGGAGATCGTTCCAATTACAGAGGGATCTCCATGTTAAGCCTCCACAGTAAAGTCTATAAGTGTCTGGCAAAGAGATACAGGGAGATTGTCATGTCCAAGCTAACTGATGAAGTTCTGTAAGGCCGGATGATGGCGAAGCTAAGGCGCTGAAACAACCAAGCACAATTACGGGCATCATCTGACACATTGGCGGACTAAGTCTAAAAATATTGGTTGCCAGGAGAGAAAAGGGGCCCACCCACTTATAGAATGCTATCATTTAATTTTTATAATGAATAAATAACATTTTCAAAAAATACATAAGTGGAAACAAAACAGTGCAATCAAATTTCTGCAGAAATTAATGTATATTTTTTTTACTAATTATAATGTATATATACTGTACATATTACTGGAAGTATACAGTAATACCAAATGTAAATACAGGATGTTATAATTGAATTTTTAAATAATTGTGAATGTATAGTATACTGTTATTTTGAAAAGTTTTAACCAAACTGAAATTAAAGTCCTATAAATCAATTTCTATATTTTTAATGAAGACTTTTTACTGTCAAAGGGATAACTATGATTTCTTATGAAAATCACGGCATTGCAGTCAATACCACATCTTCATACATATACATTTGTTTCTTTGCTGCTCTTTACAAAGAAGATTTCTTTCAAACAACTTGTATATATCATATTGTTTTTTTTATTAAACATACATATGCCAAGAATTCTATCACCACCAATTCAATTGCTCCAGCCCCCCTCTAAAAATAAAGGATAAATTGACATGCTTTTGATTTCTTCTACTTTTTAATATTTTACATCCTTCTATTATTCAGTTTCCCTGTTCTTTCCATTACAGTTTTTATATGGCCTTTATAAAATTTTCAAAATAACAGTATATTATACATGTACCAATTTAAAATTTTTTAAAATAATTGGGGCATATTTTAAAATAGTTTACTTGTACTGAATACTTTACACATTAGCAAATAGTTCAAAAGTGTATTACATGCAGTCCACTATATTAAGAGCAATCGTTTGAGTTCACTGGATGATTGTGCAAATCTATCAATAATTGCTTGTGCATCCAATTCATCTAACAATTCCTTTTCAATGGATAGCAACATGTAGGATTCCAAGTTCTCCCCAGACAGCAAATTTCTTAACCTTGTCTTTATGATCTTTAGCTTTGAAAATGTCCTCTCACATTGGACGTGGGTAACTGATAGTATGCAGATAACTTTATAAAGTTCATAAAGATTATCATATGCCTTGTCATGAAGTCTGTTGGACGCCAGAATTTTTAGAACACACGATGGGCAAGTGGTGCAAATTTACAGTTGTTGCAACTGAAACTCATATTCTCACCATCATTAAACAATTGCTTTAATACATCAAAGTTTGAAGCACAAGAACACAATTCTAATTTTACTTGATATTTGCTGATTTGTGCAACAATAATACATCTAATGCTGTAACTTCAAGGATCTTCTCTGCAATAGTTTTGTGTATGTGTGTCTGGATTTATTGCTTGTTGTGTTTGGGGTTAAGCACTGGGAATACAAACAGGAGACAGTCTTCTTGTGTGTGTGCCTGTATATATAAATTTATACATGCATATATATATGTGTGTGTGTCTGAGGGTAGCTAAGATGCTTCCATAGGCGGTATGCCGGTTGAGCACTTTATGCTCTTACAGACCAGAGTATGATAGAATAGAAAACGAAAAATCAGTGATGCATCTGAACTCAATTTATTGTGTGTTACAAATGTTTCCCCGACGGACAGCTCGAGACGCGATCATTGTGTGGATTTGTCTGATTCTGGACCCGCAGGTTCGATGGACACGTCTAATGATTTCGGAGCATATTCTTCACATATACATATATATGCTCGTGTGTGAGTGTGTGTGTGTGCACGTATGTATGCATGCATGAATGAATAATACAGTAAGCTATAAATTTAGTACTATTAATTCCCTAGGGAATTGTTAGACTAAATGCTTAGCTTAATTGTTTTATTTGTTTATTTAAAATTTTTATTCTTTCCCTAAGACTTCAGTTATTTTTTTAAAGCAAAGTATTGATCCTGAAATACTACAGTGGACCCCTGAAATACAACAGTAGGCTACTGAAATACAACTGTATCAAGATTATAGGGCTACTTAGTGTGGTGGGTTGGCAGAATTGGTAGAGCGTCGCATAAAAAATGCCATTGTGGTATTTGTTCTGTCTCTTTACACTTTCAGTTCTAACTTTGCCTTTCATCCTTACGGAGTCGATAAAATAATGTATCAGTCATGTACTGAGGTTAATTTAATCAACTTTTCTCATTTCCCAAAGTGGGCTGATCTCGTGCCAATATTATAAGGTTATTTAGCTTTGATGGTGTTGTTGACTCTCTCTCTCTCTCTCTCTCTCTCTCTCTCTCTCTCTCTCTCTCTCTCTCTCTCTCTCTCTCTGTTTATATATATATATATATGGATGGTGCTGACTCTTGAGTGTTTCTTTTTCGTGAGATCTTTCACAATTTGAAAGGCTCTTTTGTTGTTGTTCCTGTTCAGGCACTCTTCCATCTCAGTGGACTGCTTCTCTATCCATTCTGCTTTGGCCTTCCTCATCCCTTTTCTGATCTCTATGTATGCTGATACTCCGGTTGTTTTAAGCTTGGATGCTTTTAGTTCTCTTCTTGTATCACACAATTTAAGAACTTCTGTGACTCAAGGTTAAGATTTCCTGTGGCTTTTCCCTAAGACATCATTTGCTTACCACCTTGAACTTAGCTGTCATTGTTTCAACACCCTCTTCAAGCACAAACAGGGCTGCAAATTTTCCGCCAAAAGATACTTGGAAGGATTCTGCAACGGTGGGGTCCTTCAGCCTGTCCAAGTTGAACTTCTGTCTGGAGTTCTTGCGCTTCTTGATCTTCTTTAGCCAAACTCTGAAATTCAGCAACACCAAATCATTCCCTATATCTGCACCTGGAAAAGTTCTTGTTTTGGCCTGCTGATTTCAGACCGAAACCGGTTCTTCACCATAATGTAGTCTATCTGGTGGTGTGTACCGTAGGGGCAGTGTCAAGCCTTGATGCTTTATGCTTACCAAGGGTGTTAGCAAGCACCATGTCATTACAACTGGCAAATTCAAGCAGGAGAAGTTCTCATCAGTCTTTCACCACATCCTCACCCACTTTGACATTCCAATCTCCCTGTACAAGAAGGATGTTTTTCCTATCAACCTTGTCAATGGCGTTCTGAAGTTCTATGTATAACTCCTCCACTTGTTCGTCTTCATAGTCAGATGTTGGTGCATAGGCTTGTACTACTGTGATGTTAAATGGTGCCGCTCAAAGGTGGATGCTGATGAATCTGCGGGATACTGAGCGGCACTCGAGTACAGCGTTTTTTATGCTCTTATTAACAAGAAAAACCACGCCTTGTACATGTTTGTCAGGTTCTCCACTGAAGTAGAGTGTATGACCTTCATTAGTAAGGTGTTCAACAGAATGTTTCCATCTGACTTCACAGAGTCCCACATTGTGCCAGCTGTATCTCCTCATTTCATGAGTGAGTTCCTGCAGTTTGTCGTGTTGGGCAAGTGTTCTCACGTTCCAAGTGGCAATTGTGAGGTTCTCCCTCATGCGGATCCTTTTCGATACATTTCCAGTTGTATATTTAGCACCTCCGCCCTGGTGTACGACAGATGACACGGTCCTTGTTAGCCTGGGCGACGACCGAGCTGGTATTGTCATTGGTGATTCCCAAAGCAAGCAGAGAAAGTGCCTCACGGAGGAAAAAGACATTGCCAGGAGAGGAACAGAATACTGTTCAAAGCTGTACAGCCATCAAACCCATGGAGACCCCAGGGTACTTATCAGTCAAGAAGTGTCAAACAGGGATGACTTCCCTGTCCTGTATGAAGAAGTGGAGACAGCAATTAAATCACTGAAAACCGGAGAAACAGCTGGTACAGACAACATTCCAGCAGAACTGATTACGCATGGAGGAGAGGCTGTGACTGAAGTTCTTACCTAAATCTGTTACAAGATCTGGCAGACTGGAGAGTGGCCATCACCGTGGACTCAGTCACTCATTATCACACTCCTCAAGAAAGACAATCTACAACACTGCCAACATTATAGAACCATCAGCCTTGTCAGCCACACAAGAAAAGTGATGTTCAAAGTTATTCTGAAGAGACTTAAGTCACAGGCTGAGGAAATCATTGCAGAGGAGCAGCACAGAGCAAATTTACAATCTGAGAGTTCTGTGTGAGAAGTATAGCCAACACCAACAGGATCTGTTCCAAGGGTTTGTTGATTTCAAGAAAGCCTTTGACAGGGTATGGCATGATACATTGTGGGCGACCATGAAGAAATATAACATGGGCCAAAAGATCATCCACATGATACAGCAGCTGTGTGTGAAAGCCTCAAGTGTGGTACTGGTCCAAGGCATGATGGGGGATTGGTTCCACATATCAGTAGAAGTCCGGCAGGGCTGTCTCCTCTCCCTGACACTGTTCAACATCTTCCTTGAATGAATCATGACGGTCGCCCTAGAAGGCAATCCTGGCTCTGTGTAGGAGGACGAACTGTCACAAACCTCAGGTTCACTGATGACATTGATGGCTTAGCTGGTAGTGAAGAAGAACTCCCTGAGCTGGTGAACCACCTGGATATAACCTCTACTAGGTACGGCATGGAGATCAATGCTGAGAAAACCAAGCTGATGACAAACTCCTCAAAGCCAATAGAAAGAAAGATTATAGTCAATGATCAAGAGCTGAAGACTGTGACACAGTTCAAAGTACATTGGTGCCATCAACAGTGATGAGGGATCAAAGCCAGAGGTCCTTGCAAGGAGTGCACTAACTGCCACAGCACTTGCTAAACTGAAACCACTCTGGAGAGATAAAGACATCACTCTCAAGTACAAAATAAAATTACTGTGTGTGTTGGTCATGTTCATTTTCCTATATGTGGACCCTAACTCTGGAACTGTAAAGGAAGATCCAAGCAGGGGTGGTGAGATGCTTTTGGAGAATCCTGGGAATCTCCTACACTGAGCAGATCCTGAACGAGGAAGTCCACAAAAGAATCACCCAGCATGTGAGCGACTTTGAAGATCTGCTGACCACGGGGAAGAGGAGGAAGCTGAAGTGGTATGGACATGTAACAAAATCAGACTCTCAATGATGATTCTCCAGTGAACAGTGCGGAGGAAAAGAAAGCGAGGCTGACAGAAGAAGTGGTGGACTGATAACATAGCTGAATGGACAGGAAAGAACTTTTCCACAATACTGGCCCATGACTGTCAGAGATGGAAGCAGTTGGTGCAATGTTCAACAGTACAGTATCCCAACAACCCCATAAAGGGTTAGGGGACCATCATGATGATCATATATATATATATATATATAAAATTCTGGACTCCAACAGCTGAGCTCCTGCTCAGATCTAGCTGTTGAAACGACGGGAGCTCAGCCGTCGGGGTCCTGAATTTTTCATATTACCCACTCAACTACCCCAAGTATCGAGTACTCTGGTGAGAAATGGTCTAACTGGTTTTTTCCACCTATATATATATATATATATATATATAATCATCATCATTATCGTTATCATTTTACGTCCGCTTTTCCCTGCTTGCAAGGGTGGGACGGGGCCTATTCAGCACACCATCTCTCCACTTGTCATTGTCCTTCATCATCTCCTCCATCGATCTGAGGTCTGCTCTCACCACCTCTGCCCATGTTTTTCGTGGTCTTCCTCTACTGCGTCTTCATTCTACTGGGGTTTTTTGGCACTTCTTTACCCAACAATCATCCTTCATGTGCATCACATGCCCATACCATCTCAGTCTTCTCTCCTGCACACCAAAACTTATCCCTCTTATACTCAGTTTCTTTCTCAACTCGTCTATGCTTGGTCGTTCACGCACATTGACATTGCACATCCAACGGAGCATGCTTGCTTCATTTCTCTCCCGCCGTCGCATATCTTCTGCAGTTGCTGCCTATGTCTCACTACCATGAAGCATCGCGCATCTCACACAGGCATCATATAACCGGCCTTTCGAAACAGCCCCCTAAACTTCTTCCAACCCATCCTTATTCTAGATACTATGTCCTCGGAACACCCCCTCTCATAGTAATCTGATCACCTAGGTACCGGAAGCTATCAACCACTTCTATAGAACCCACCTGCATTTGAAAAATGTATCTATCACTGCGATTACTACTGCCAACTTTCCCTGTACATCTACTGCATACAGAGTTTTCCCTACCTGTTAGTTTGCCTGCTATTCCACTACATCTCTTGTGTACTCAAGATCTGCATTGCGTACATTTTATAGAATTTATGCCAGTATGCTACACCCAAGTAAATTCGCTGAAAGGTAGGTGAATGTTGCGAAAATGGCCCGGGTGAATGGGCCTTCTCTGTATATAAACCTATAGGTTGAGGAAGATAAACAGAGGGAAGATGGGAACACCTACAAAACTTGTTCCTGGTGTTGAGGGTTGTTCTATCCACGGGGTGTAAAACAACCCAGCAGTAGCGTTATCCCCCTCCCTAATGGGGATTTCAATTGTTTTATTTTTATATAGTTTATTGTTATTTATCATTGTTGAAGATTTTATGTAAAAACCCCGCCCCACATCTTGTAATGTTTCATTTTTGTACGACCCTGTGGCAAATAAAGATAGATATCTTTTTTTTATATTCAATTATAATATACGGCTCGGAAAAATCTCTTTCCTAGCGCTATTTTATTGTAAGAGACTATTTTGAGTTTCTAACTTAATATATACCTTTGATATATTCGGCTCCATTAATTTGTTGAGCTAATTTAAATGTCAAGTAAACCTAACTCAGTAGGTAGAGCAGGGGACTGTAGTTTGTTAGGTCGATGGTTCGAATCCGTCTAGTAATTTAGGGTTAGGGCTAGGGTTAGGGATATAATTAGGGTTAGAATAATGGTTAGAATAAAGGTTAGAATAATGGTTAGAATAATGGTTAGAATAATGGTTAGAATAAAGGATCAATCCACGTATGGATCCACACGCAAAGCCACATAATGTGCGTAGTGTTGGGTCAGGTGTCCGTCTTGGGTTTTGCCCGCCCGTTAATTCGTCCCCTATGTTGCCGCTATCTATATGTCTACCGTGGGCATCGGGGTTACGCCGTTCGCTTACTGAGGTATTCCATTTTGTATTGTCGGCTCGACTGTTAGTCTCGTTAATGCTATGCGATGCTGTTGTCGGGGCTATATCATTGCTACTGGTCCGGGTGTTTCCTCTACCGGGTTCCATGGCCGTACTTGAACTAGGAACAGGGTAAGGACAACCTTACCCTGTTCCTAGTTCTAGTTTCCGCGACGCATGTGGTGCGCGTGCCGGGCTTCTGTCTACGTGTACTGGGTGGTCTGGTGTCCATGTGTGTCTTCCCCTGTCTTATTGTCGGTCTTGTGTCTTTGTGGTGATCTGTGCTGCTACTCGTGTTCCTGGAAGCTAGTTCCGGGTGGTTCCGTCTACCTATGGATGTACTACTGCTATTGTCGTATCCGTATGCCTCGGCACTAGGCATTTCCCTGTCCGTGGTGTACACTATGGTTTCTGTGTAACCGACCCTGCGCAGTGCCTCATTATACTAGTCTGTGTGCTGGTTGAACACGTCTGCGTTGGCCAACAGGGTGGATATGCGTTTGGATATCCCTTTAACTATTGCTTCTATGATTGACTTGGGGTGGTTCGATTGCCTGTTCACATATTGCAGGTTCTCACTGGGCTTGTGATAAGGTCGGTGTATGCCCGTATTCATTTCAAGGGTTACGTCCAGGAAATTCACCGTCTTAGTGCTAGGATCTATCATCACGGATAATCCATGTTGCTTAAAAAATTGCGATACGCTCTTCATCATACGCTCCAGCTGGCTGGGGTTTAGGTAACAGAAGGTAAAAAGTGCGTCGTCCCTGTATATTCCTCCGCCGATTCCTGGAATCTCCCCCGCTAATCTTTGGAGGAGATAGATTCCCACCAGGTCCGTCACCTGCGCAGAGTCGCTCGACCACATAGTAATGTCAAACTGTCGAGTCTGTCCCTCCTCTCCTATAATTTATCTTCGAAGCTAAGTAGCGTCTTTCTCACTGCTATTATGAGGCTTGCTTCCTCCCTAGTGTGGTTGGACTTGGCCATGGCACTCATGAGGGCCTTGTTCACGATTACTGGTGATACTGACGCGTAGTAATTTGCTATGTCTAATTGAATGAAATTTACTTGCCGTTTGCTATCTATTAGCGAGAACCAATCAATTTTGTTCCTAAGTACCGGTATATCCTGTCTATGATATTCTTGCTGGTCCTACCTATGTCTGATTTGAAGGGTGCTATTAGCCTAACAGGTAGATTAGTTCTGAAGTCTAATTTATGATCCTTAATGGATATCCGCAGTTTTCTGGTACATATTGTTCTGTCCTATCATCTATTCCTAGCCTTTCATTATATATATATATATATAACTTGAAATAAAGGGCATTGCTCAAGAACACAGCACGCCACCTGTTCAAAGAATCGAACGTATAGCCTTACGGCCATGAGTCGAACACCCTGACCGCAAAGCCAGTATGCATATATATATATATATATATATATATATATATATATATATATATATATATATATATATGTATATATATATATATATATAATATATATATATATATATATATACAGTATATATATATATATATATATATATATATATATATATATATATATATATATATATATATATATATATATATATATATATAATAATATATATATATAATAGATATATATATATAATATATATAAATATAATATATATATATATTTATATATATATATATATATATATATATATTATATATATATATATATATAAATATATATATATATATAATATTTATATATATTATATATATATATCTCTATTATATATATATATTATTATATATATATCTATTATATATATATATTATTATATATATATTTATTATATATATATATTATATATATATATATATATATATATATATATATATATATATATATATATATATATATATATATATGCATACTGGCTTTGCGGTCAGGGTGTTCGACTCATGGCCGTAAGGCTATATGTTCGATTCTTTGAACAGGCGGCGTGCTGTGTTCTTGAGCAATGCCCTTTATTTCAAGTTATATATATATATATACGCTTTGCGAATTCTGCTTCGCAATGATAGGAAGAGTCGACATCGAAGGATCAAAAAGCGAAGTCGCTGCAAACGCTTGGCCGCCACAAGCCAGTTATCTCTGTGGTAACTTTTCTCACACCTCTCGGCGGACTCATAGCTCGCCGCTATTCGGAAAGGATCGATGGGCCACGCTTTCGCGGTCCATATTCGTACTGAAAATCGAGATCGAGTGAGCTTTTGCCCTTTTGCTCAACATGTGGTTTCCGTCCACGCTGAGCTCGCTTGGGACACCTGCATTACCCTTTGACAGACGTACCGCCCCAGTCAAACTCCCCGACCGACACTGTTCTCGACTAAGGGACGCGCATCGGCTGCGTCGGCGCACAACGTGTGCGCGCGCGACATGCACCGCAGCTTCGCACCAGATAAATGAACCACCACTCGGCGACGCCCCCGTCCCTTCTCAATCGAGTGAGCGAAGAAACTACGGAAGTGGCGGTTTTTCATCGACGCAAACGCGCACGACGGTGAACGCCGCCGCAAAGCCAGTCAGTCAAAACCGGCCGACCCCCAAGCGACGCCACCGCAACCAAGAGACGCAAGAATGGTCCCGCCTATGCTACGCCAACCGTGTGCCCTCACAAAACCGGACTAGAGTCAAGCTCAACAGGGTCTTCTTTCCCCGCCGATCCGTCCAAGCCCGTTCCCTTGGCTGTGGTTTCGCTAGACAGTAGATAGGGACAGTGGGAATCTTGTTGATCCGTTCATGCGCGTCACTAATTAGATGACGAGGCATTTGGCTACCTATCGCCGCCACTAAGGGTGGCGGTTTTTTATTACTAGATGGATAAACTAGTGGAAAATGTCTAGTGACGCGCACGACGGCAAGAACTCTCATGTAACAGAAACCTTCCGTGGGGAAACTACCCTAGACACTGCCTACTCGTGGGTGGCGAGAATTCCGGAGACAAAGCAAAACTCCGGACGACGGCGAGGCTGAGGGAATCGGTGCTCGTCCGGTACCGTCCCTTTTACGGTATTTCCGCATCGTCTTTTTTTACGGTCCGCCCGCGTCGACGTAGCCGTCGAATCGCCCAGCACACGACGCGGGGCCCAGACCGCTTGCCACTCTTCCAACGATGCGGGTCCAATCCGGGCGACACCAAAGCTCCCCCGACATGCCGTAGGCGAAAAGAGCAACCGAATTACCGCCGCCGCACGGACCTGACACCGGGCTAGCGAACGGCGGCAACTCCGCGCTTTAAGAAAGCCGGGCCCAGCCCGGCTCACAGCGGCAACAATTCGGCCTGCAACGACCGCACGGAGCCGGGCCCGACTTACGAGGCCCACCCCCGTCCACTATCGAACACCAGTCCTTAGCGCGCTTCGGGTCCCATTTTTTCTTTCCTCTCTTCCTACAACAGCATTAGTATAACATTATTAATTAACATTTTTTTAAATACTATGCGTTTCCCTGCAGAGGGGTGGGGGGTATGAGTGTCCTATCACTTACCCAAGGCGAACACTCGGACTAGCGGATCGGCGGAGGCGTCCAACTTCTCCCACCCGGCATTAATTATCCGGCCGATCACCGAGTTAATCATAATTAGTACGAAAATATAAGAAAAAGAAGAGAGTTCCTAGGCCCTGACGCTCCGTCCAGTGAAAAGAAAAAGAAAAAAAAAACCTGAGGCAATCACCCCCCGGATCCGTCAAGGGTCCAACCAGAAGGTCATGGATTAGACGACAGACAGACACGGTGGGGGTACACGCGGTCGTATCCAGAGACTCCCACATCGCGTGCGCGGTGACACGCCGACATCAGCCAGCCATCGCTCCAGCATATCCAGCGTCAACAGCATCGTCCGACGGCACAGAAGCCTCCTAAACGCATCATCAACGATCCCCAGAGCAGACAACGCCTTCTCAGCCGCGTTTGACCAAGCTCCACAAACTCCGATGGGACAGCCATGAACCATGACTCTCCCCACTGTTTCTTTCTCAAGTAGAGCAGTCAACGGATGGTACTTCCGTACCTTTTCCGCTGCAGTGTCACTGCCTTGCTCATATCTCACCGTGACGTCTATCACCACCGTCGTCCCACATCTCCTCAATACCAGATCCGGTATAAGCCTCGCATTGCCCACACGATACGAGGGCTCCCAGCCGACCCTTCAACCGTGGTGTGTGCTCTCGTCCGCAATCAGCCGGTATAGCTGGTCGTGCCTGACCAAGCGCTTTCTCTTCAGAAGGGGGCACTGGCCACTGATGTGGGCGATTGTCTCCGCAGCCGCCCCAAAGCGTCTGCAGGTCTTCGGTCCGCGACCGCTTCTCGTAAGGCATTCCCGGGTCGGAAACGTATTGGTCCGCAATTTAAGACAACTTAAAAAGCTTCCCTCAGAAACCGCGCCCGGGCGGAGCAACCAATCGTTGCCGATTCGGTCTCGCCGAAACGACCTCGCACACGCCCCCTGGATGGGCTGAGACGTCCAGGCCTCCACGTGTTCCCGGCGGAAGCCAGGCGCGTACGTGGTTGCACCCGGCGGAATTGGCGGCAGACCATAGCGTAACGCTATCTCGCTATTTCGGGTAGCGAGGCCAGCAGACTCAGCCATAAGGCGAACTGTGTCATATCGAGAGTTGAGCAGACGAATATTCTTCCGAATCACGATGGTCGGTATCATCTTCGCCAATTGGCAAAGGTTCAACCCACCATCTCGTCTGCTACCATAGAGGAAGGAAACTGGGATCGATTCATGCAAATGCATCATCCTACGGGTTCCCGCGCGAATAGCTGTGTCCAGCGCCTCAAGCCTATTCCAGGCTGGCAGCACCTGCAATAGAGTGTAAAACAATCTAGGCAGGTAGTATTGCTGCATAAAATGGAATTTCTGCCGGGGTTTCAGCGGAGCGCAGCAAATCTTACACTGCGACACCTGCTCCACCGAAACATCATCTTAAGGTTCGACCACGGGCCGACTTTGACACCAAGGTAGGAACATTTCTCTGCAGGATCGATCCTCAAGAGCTGAATACCGTCGATCTCGGGAGTGGAGTCTGTGTTGATAAAAAAAGATTTCCTCCACGCTTTTACCAAGAACGTGGCGCATTTGAAGACATTCACTGCTAGCCCTACCTCCCGGTAGAAAGACACGCATCTGTCAACTACACGCTGCATCTCCACCGAAGAGCTGGCCACTAGAGCATTATCATCCGCATACGCCAGGCTCGATAACCCTACATCTCCAATCTGTAAGCCACAGTTGATAGACAGAGCGTCCGTCAATGTATCTGTGGCTATATTGAAGAGTAGGGGTGAGAGGGCGTCCCCTTGCCGGACTCCCCGCCTGATCTCGATAGCTCTGCTCGTTTCCGCTCCAACCGAGAATTTTGTGACGCAGCCGTCATACAGACCCTTCACGACATCGACCAAATATTCGTGAAAGCCAAGCCTTCTCATGCCCGCAATCACAAGTGAATGCGGAACCGTGTCGAAAGCTTTGGCGAGCTCTAAGAAGGCCACGTCCAACCGCCGAATCCTCGATCGAGCTGGTCCCCCCCCCCCCCCATACTGCGTCCGAGAAGCTGTCGCAATAATAACAGATTCTCACTGCAACCGTCCGCATTTATAAAACCCCTTTGGGCAGGGTTTAGGGGTGTTACCTGAAACATTCTTTTGGAGATAATCCTGGTGTATAGACGATACACAGCAGAACATATCGTCAAAGGTCTCCAATTGGAAAGATCGTACGGGCTGTCCAACTTCTTACGAATCAGGACTGACCTTCCAAGTTTCAAGATATCGGGTACTTTCCCGACCAGCAACGTACAGTTTAATAGGTTCACTAGAGTAGCAGGGTCGATTGCGTGGACCTGATGGGGCGTGACTCCATCAGGGCGCGGAGCCGAATGTGAACCCATATACCTACGTATACCCACAACCTCAAACGTGGTGAACGGACGCAAAAGCGGCGCGTTGTTCACCAGTTTCGCTGCAGGATACGCGCTAAGATCCACATCCGGTCCCGGGACGGAAAAACCTGTCCGCATAGACCGACTCAATGTCTGCCATCGGGACAGGGCACACCCCCTTCTTCTCCTCCCCTAAAATCGCCGCAATGAGCTTCTTCCTATCGCGGTCGTATAAACACTGGTAGCGAGCATAGATCGCTCTCTTTTCACTATTTCTACCAGATATCTTATAAGGCCTTTTAAGTTTACTCTTTTTCTTGGACTTAGCACGCCTCCTGCTCGAGCGCATGCTTTCCAACCATCCATCGACACACTCCGCGAACGCATCCCAGCTCTCGCCCGTAATCTCATCACAAAATGTGGTGAGACACTTAGCGAACACAGTGGCCCATTCGGAGTGACCCGGCTCCACCGCATCGCCGAACGAGTTCCTCCAATCAGAATCGGAGGCAGCCGGGGTGATCATTCCACTCACCTGGTCGTACGTCTGCCGATCTACTAGTACGAGTAGGGGACCGTTTACTGCGTTTCTTTTTGTTCAGATCGCTCCTCTTCGAACTGATCTGTTTAACGGTCTTTCCGGGCAGGAAAAGATCGATCTCTATATTGACACGATGACATCCCGCACTAAGAACCTCCCCCTCTTTTTCAAGAAGGATCAACACCTCCTCCTCGGACCAACAGCCCCTGCCAACACGAATGTGGGAAGTCGCAGCCGTCTCGCGGGAGGTGGCTGCAGCACGAGTCACACGCTTCCTCTCGATCTCTTCGGCGTGCTTCGCAATCCTGCGGCGATTGTCAACCACAGGATGCTGGTGTCTCTCGTGCTGAGATCTTCCGGCGACCGTACGGAAAGCACGGTCGCATTCCCCACATTTATGGACAAGGCCTGAGTTCCAGCATAGTTACGTCCCTTTACGATCTGAGTTCAAATCCCGCCGAGGTTGACTTTGCCTTTCATCCTTACGGGGTAGATAAAAGAAAGTACCAGTAATGCACTGGGATAATTGCTGGCCTTGTGCCAAAAGTAGAAACAATTATTTTATATTAAAATATATTATAATATATTATATTATAAAATATTATATTATCGATGAATTGGCAGTATCGGTAGAGGGTCGGACGCCATGCTTTGACCCGTAGAGTTACGCCCCTTGCCATTCTGAGTTCAAATCCCGCCGAAGTTAACTTTGCCTTTCATCCTTACGGGGTCAATAAAATAAAGTACCAGTAATACACTGGGTAATTGCTGGCCTTGTGCCAAAAGTAGAAACAATTAAATTATATTATCGGTAGATTGGCAGTATCGGTCGATGGTCGGATGCCATGCTTTGCAGCATAGAGTTACGGCTCTTTATGATCTGAGTTCAAATCTCGCCGAGGTTAACTTTGCCTTTCAGCTTTATGGGATCGATAAAATAAAGTACCAGTAATGTACTGGGGTATTGCTGGCCTTGTTCCTAAAATAGAAACAATTATATTATAGTATATTATATTATATTAATTATATTATATTAATTATATTATATTAATTATATTAGTGGATTGGCAGTATCGGTAGAGGGTCGGACGCCATGCTTTCCAGCATAGTTACGTCCCTTTACGATCTGAGTTCAAATCCCGACGAGGTTGACTTTGCCTTTCATCCTTACGGGGTCGATAGAATAAAGTACCAGTAATGCTACAGTAATTACTGGGTAATTGCTGGCCTTGTGCCTAAAGTAGAAGCAATTAATTATATTAATTATTTTAATTATAATATATTATATCCAAGGCGGTGGATTGGCAGTATTGGTAGAGGGTCGGACGCCATGCTTTGACGCATAGAGTTACAGCCCTTTCCATTCTGAGGTTAACTTTGCTTTTCATCCTTACGGGGTCGATAAAATAAAGTACCAGTAATACACTGGATAATTGCTGGCCTTGTGCCTAACGTAGAAACAATTATATTAATTATAATATATTATATTATATTAATTATATTAATTATACTATATTAGATTATATTAATTATATTAATTATATTATATTATATTAATTATATTAATTATATTATTAATATTAATTATATCATAATAATTATATTAATTATATTATATTAATTATATTAATTATATTATTAATATTAATTATATCATAATAATTATATTAATTATATTATATTATATTAATTATATAATATAATATAATGTAATAATAAAAGGGCGGTGGATTGGCAGTATCGGTAGAGGGTCGGATGCCATGATTTGACGTATAGAGTTACGGCCCTTGCCATTCTGAGTTCAAATCCCATCGAGGTTGACTTTGCCTTTCATCCTTACGGGGTCGATAAAATAAAGTACCAGTAATGCTCTGGGTATTTGCTGGCCTTGTGACTAACGTAGAAACAATTATGTTATATTATATTATATTAATGATATTAATTATATCATAATAATTATATTAATTATATTTTATTATATTATATTAATTGTATTAATTGTATTATATTATATTACGGGGTCGATAAAATAAAGTACCAGTAATGCACTTGGTATTTGCTGGCCTTGTGCCAAAAGTAGAAACAATTATATTATATTATATTAATTATATTAATAAAGTACCAGTAATGCACTGGGGAATTTGCTGGCCTTGTGCCAAAAGTAGAAACAATTATATTAATTATATTAATAATATTATATTATATTAATTATATTAATTATATTAATAATATTATAGTATATTAATTCTATTAATTCTATTATATTATATTATATTTTATATAAGGGGGATTGGCAGTATCGGTAGAGGGTCGGACGTCATGCTTTGACGCATAGAGTGACGGCCCTTGCCATCCTGAGTTCAAATCCCGCCGAGGTTAACTTTGCCTTTCATCCTTACGGGGTCGATAAAATAAAGTACCAGTAATACACTGGGTATTTGCTGGCCTTGTGCCAATAGTAGAAAAAATTAATTATATTAATTATATTATGTATATTAATTATATTATATTATATTATATTAATTATATTAATTAGATTAATTATATTATATTATATTATATTAATTATATTATATTATATTAGATTATGTAAATTTATGTTGGTACCACATCAATCAGTCCTAAATAAATGAGGTCGTGTAGGTGTCACGACAAAAAAAGACACACAGCCCACGCTGTAATTTGGCTGTGTAGGTAACACGGTAAAGATCTCCCAGTCCACACGGTAAACGTGGTTGGTGTTAGGAAGGGCATCCAGCCGTAGAAAACCTGCCAGACAGTTCTATACGAGCAAGACAACCAATCTTGCCTTACGTGGGACAATTCCCGTCTAAACCCATGCTAGCGTGGAAGATAGACGTTAAACGATGATGATGATGATGATAATATATTTAATCTAACTAATATAATATATAATATAATTGTTTCTACTTTTGGCACAAGGCCAGCAATTACTTAGTGCATTACTGGTACTTTATTTTATCGACCACGTCAGGATGAAAGGCAAAGTTAACCTCGGCGGGATTTGAACTCAGAATGGCAAGGGCCGTAACTCTATACGTCAAAGCATGGCGTCCGACCCTCTACCAATACTGCCAATTCATCGTAATATAATATATAATATAATATAATATAATATAATTAATATAATTAATATAATATAATTGTTTCTACTTTTTGGCACAAGGCCAGCAATTATCCCAGTGTATTACTGGTACTTTATTTTATCGACCCCGTAAGGATGAAAGGCAAAGTTAACCTCGGGTGTGTGTGTGTGTCTGTGTATTACCTATAGGGGCCTACATCTTACGACCGATTTTCATGAAACCTTACAGGCTCATAGATTAGTCATCGGGGAGTGTTTTCTATATATCAGCGTATCGTTTTTTTTCCGGGGTCATTCTGCAAATAAAAATCGATAGGGGGTCACCTTTTTTATGTATCGAAAAATAAGACTTTTGGCTCTAGCTCCCACATTTTACTACCAATTTCGTTCAAATTTTAAAGCAAAATAGAATTTATCATTGCACATCCTGTAATGGCTTTATATTTTGCATTTGTTATTCAGGAACGGCGTGGCAGCCGCTTCAATATTCAAAAATACCACTTTTAGACTCAAATTTCCACATTAATCAACCTACTTTGTTCATATTTTACACTACGCTAGCTCTGATTATTTCACGTCTTAAAGTGGCTTTACATTTTGGATTTTTTGTTCAGGAACGGCATGGCAGCCGCTGAAATATTCGAAAATACCACCTTTTCGGCTCTCAGGACAGTCGAACGCCCCTATGTTCCCTCAATAATATACAAATGTTCAACGTAACTGAGACGACATCAAATGTAGGTCTTCCTTCTGTCAGATCGAGTCTGGTTAGGACCAACACTGCCTCCGATCCACTTCACAGTCAAACAGTGGTGCGTGGTTCAAGTCGGTGCCCTCCTCATCAACCAGTACCCTTCTTGAGGACAAGTACACTTGCATCAGAGTGCCCCAACGCCTTGGCCTCTGCGTGTGTGAGTCACATGAATGCCCATTCGAAGGAGGTAGATTCCTCATCTGGGACGCCACATGTGACACGTTCTCCGCCTCTAACTAAGTCGTTTCGGTCACAAACCCAAATGTTGTGGCCCATAATGCAGAGGAAAGGAAGACAAGCAAATACCAACGGTTGTCCGGTCGCTTCCTCTTCGCACTAGTTGCCGTCGTTGTGTAAATGTTAAATTAATTAATACAACGTTAATATATAACATTAGCTAAAAATTATATAACTTTCTACTGCTTATATATACATATATTTATGTACATAATAGATCGGTGGATTGGCAATATCGTTAGAGGGTCGGACGCCATGCTTTGCAGCAGTTACGGGCCTTTACGATCTGGGTTCAAATCCCACCAAGGTTAATTTTTCCTTTCATCCTTACGGGGATCGATAAAATAAAGTATCAGTAATGCACTGTGCCAAAAGTAGAAACAATTATTATAGAATTATTATAGAACACCCACTCGATTTCAGTGGTTAAAAATCCTCGTTTTTTTTTTTTTTCCGTTTGCCACTTCAAGATGTTGGCAATAAACTTTTTTCCCGGAGAACGGAGTGGAGGTGGTGCCCTCCTCTGGATAACCTTGGAGTTTTCCCTACAATTTTCCGCGTGTTATCAACTAATAGGACCTCCAAAACAGTCGGAAACGAATAAATTTGTAAAAATATTAGGGGGAGGGTGAAAAGACCATCGGAGTTTCGCAGATCTACACACCTCGCGTTTGGTGAGAAATAATTATCTTTTTTCGTTTCTTCCTGGACCTCTTAGATGCTAACAATAGACTTTTTTCCCGGTTAGGGTTTCTGTTTTCCGAGGAAAAGGTCGATTGCAAGGATCTAGGAGGTCCAGAAAAAACAAGGAAAGATAATTATTTCCTACTAAACGCGAGAGATGTGTAGATCTGCGAAACTCTGATGGTCTTTTCGACCCCTTTCACCCTACTTTTTGTACAAATCTAGTCGTTTCCGGGTGGTTTGGATGTCATATTCATTAATAACATACGAGTCCATCAGCCTCGCCATCAACCGAGGTAACGCCGCGAGCGTGCTGGCTTGCCTAAAAAATTATTAGAGAGGTTTTCCAGTGCTCCTCGCGATACTATTATCTTTTGCTCTGGTAGCGGCTCAGTTGTCCACCGCTTTTGCCTGCCTTTTGTTGTATGTAGTTCCAGATGTGATTTTTTTCTTTTCTTTTCTCTTTTTTATTCTGTTTTCCTTCTTCCTTTCCTTTATATTATATTTGTTTAGGATTTCCTTCTGTAAGCATTGGCAGAATCGGTAGAGAATCGGACGTCATGCTCTGCAGCAAAGAGTTACGACCCTTTACGGTTTGAGTTCAAATCCCGCCGAGTTTAGTTTTGCCTTTTATTCTTACGGGGTCAATAAAATAAAGCACCTGTAATGTACTGGGATAATTGCTGGCCTTGTGCCAAAAGTAGAAACAATTATTATATCTCTTTTTATACAACACAGGTAGCAAATGCACATAAACCCCAACCCCTCGCAAAAAAAAAAAAATAACAAAACAAAAAATAACTGAAATTGCTTTAAAAAGCTTTCTTTCGCTCTAGAAATAAACATTTGAATCACCCCCCCCCCCCCCACACACACCATGCTAATTAGTTATCGATCTATCTGTTAATTTCTGGTGCTAAATTTGGATGTCAGATTAATGAAGTAAATAAAAATAATTTCTTTATTAACCACAAATTTACAAAAAGAAAACATTGGAGACAGCACAGGACGGCACAATAATAATGAAGATTTCTTTTATTGGTCATAAGGGCCCAAAGCATTGAGGATAATGAAGGGGGAAAATAAATGAAAATGGGGTTTACATCGAGTAAAGGAAAGGGGACGTCACTACAAGGAAAACAGTAGAATTAGCAATAATAGAAATTGTAATATACATAATCATAGTCAACAAGGACCAGTTCCTCATCAGTGGGGCAAAATGCAAATAGAAATAATAATAATGGTAATGATTTTACATCAAATTTTGCCAGGTGAAAACATATATGGCCACTAAATGTTTATCGATATTAATTATATTTAATTGCAGTCATTGATTTCGCTGTTAGAATACAATAACGATCGAATTGCTCTGTTAATTTATGGGAAATTAGGAAAGCACAACTTGAATTACACAAATACATACACAAAAAATTCAAATATTAATTATTTCATCGTTTATATATAATAATCACAGGACTCATTATTCTTTTAAAAATACGTGTACGAAAGTGTTTCTAATAATAAATCTGTATATACCTCCGTAAATTACACATATATAGCGGTTTATAGACATTTCATTGTTGAATTATTAACAAGATTTTACTCAGGAGCGAACAAATACCCACCCCGGTTTGAATGACGCACAGCTAATATATATATATGCATTATATATATTGTGACGCACAGGTAATATATATATTTTAATACAAGCGATCTTACATTTTAATATCAGAAAGTGAAAATGATACTTTCGTCAATCTTCGTACATCATCGGCAATGAAAATCGGACATTCTCCTGCCGTTCTATAATTTAACTTTAGCTCCCCTATGTCCGAAAATATATATAATGACAGAGAAGTCATGAGTGGATCACTTTTGATTTATAAGTCAGCGCGATCAGGGCTTACTTAGGACTAAACAGCAATATAGATACTATACGAATGAACTAAAATAAGCGAATGACTCCTTATTTACGTTAGCTATGTCCAAGTATTCGTAACCCTTTCATTGTCATATTTCTAATGAATTTCATTCTATTTGAATTGATTGATTAAGAATTTTAAGAGATTTGCTAAAAGTATTAATTATTCCACTATTAAAATAGAAAATTAACATATGGTTCTTATAAATTTATGTTAGAAAATTTCAATTTAAGCTGTAACCTTTAAAATGGGTGGTTTTGTTTCAACAACCAAGTCAGGATGGTATCAAAATGACACACAGGTAGTATATATATAATATATATATATATATATATATAATTATCATATATATATATAATTATCATATATATATATAATTATAATATATATATATATATATATATATATATATATAATTATCATATATATATAATTATAATATATATATATATATATAATTATAATTGTTTATACTTTTAGCACAAGGCCAGCAAAAACCCTGTATATTACTGGTACTTTCTTTATTTTATCGACCCCGTAAGGATGAAAGGCAAAGTTATAATATATATATATTATATATATATAATTATATATAATATAATAATAATTATTATTATATATAAACAAGTGTATAGATGAAAAATCATAGTAGAATGATAATTTTTCCATCTATATACTTGTTTATATTTGTTCTGTGTTTATGTTTGCATTTCTAAATCTTTCTCCCTAGAAATATCTTTCTCTTCAAACCTATATAATATATAAACACATTGAGCTAATTCTGAAAAGACGTGGCAATTATATACTTTCATATATGATTCTCTACTTCCCTTTCAGTTATGTATTTATAGTTTTACCTTTGCTGTATATATATATAGGAAAATGTATGACCCCGACGGCAGAGCTCAAGCCGTTTCGACGGCTATTTCTGGACAAAATTTAGTCCAGAAATAGCCGTCGAAACGGCTTGAGCTCTGCTGTCGGGGTCATACATTTTCCTATTACCCACTCTACTACCCTAAGTATTGAGTACTCTGGTGCGTTATGGTCCATCTGGTTCCTTACCACAACTATATATATATAACTATTGCTCCGCTGTGAGCAGGGCATGGCGCGGCCAACTGGCCTGTCTTTCCTCATAACAATGCCATTTAGTTCCACACTGTAATTGTGGTTGGTGCAGGGCCGTCTTAACGCATGGGCACGCTGGGCAGTTGCCCGGGGTCTCCACGAGGATAGGGGGCCCATTTGTATTTTTATTCGTGTGAGTGGTTGTGTAGGTAGGGGTCCCAGTGCTCTGCTTTGCCCGGGGGCCTATAATGTTGTTAAGATGGCCCTGGGTTGGTGTTAGGAAAGCTGTAAAATTTCGGGCTGAATTTACAGTTCCCTCTAACCCATGCAAGCATGGAAAATGGACGTTAAACGGTGATAATGATGATGACGATATATATATATATATTTTTTTTTATATACACATATATATATATATATATATATATATATGTATGTATGTATGTATGTAAAAGGTAAACAGAAACAACACAATCTGTACAGTATATGGAAGGGATATATTAGGTTAACGCTTGATATAGCAGGAAGAGGGTCTTCAAGTTTCGGACGCTAGTCCTTCATCAGAAGAAAGAATGAGAAATAAGATAGATTAAGGGGACGGGCGGGATGGAATTGGAAAAAATGTCTTTAGATAAAAATGACAGGTCCATTCATGTTGACATCTCTTGAAAAACTGTTGGTGCTGGCACTTTGTGTATGATTTATTTGTGTATCATCATCATCATCGTTTAACGTCCATTTTCCACACTAGCATGGGTAGGACGGGCTATCCCTTTATGAGAGATCAGGTCGGAGGACCGTGTTTCGCTTACACAGGGCTGATTTTGACTTTTTTTCTACGGCTTCATGCCCTTAACGCCAACCACATTTTCAGTGTGTGCTGGGTGCTTTTTGTCATGACACCTACACAACCACTTTACAGCGTGGAATTGGCACTTTTTGTTGTGACTCCTACATGACCACTTTACAGTGTGGACTGCGCACTTTTGTCTTGACACATACATGACCACTATATAGTGATGGCTCCAGAGGGACCACTTCATGGTGTGGGATGGGAACTTGAGAAGGTGGGGAAGAAGCTTGTTGAAATTGAGGAAGTAGGTGTAGGGGAGGGATGGTTACAGCAAGGGAGGTGTATGGGAGGAGATATGTGTGTGTGTGTACATATATATATATATATATATATATATATATATATAATTAGAGAGAGAGAGAGAGACACACACACATTTTATTTCTCCAAAATTAATCTGACATTGTCATATCTTTTCTTTTATTACAGTTCTATTACGATCTGCTGTAGGAATCAGCGACAGGAATTCTTTTTGTGAACAGAAAATATACCTACATCCCCTATTTTCCCCACACATGTAAATAAAATCCCAAGATATCTATGGCAAGAAACTAAACCATAGTGGATTATAATCACATATATTTCTCAACTTTTAAGAATTTCTCAAGAATTACTATGGAGTACGTTAATCACTTGGACTCTTCTAACACACCTGCTTTTACCAGTATAGATACAGATGCACAGGCATACAGTGATGAGAAACCTTTGCATAGTGAAACATGTACTGAACAGGGATCACTACACTGTGAGATTTATAGGAAAACTTTCTCTTCAGAACATGAAGTCTTCATGCACAAAGGACTACACACTAGGGAAAAAAACTTCCAGTGTGAAATATGTGGGAAATATTTTGTATCTACCAGTGTCTTAACCAAGCACAAAATAATACATACTGGAGAAAAACCTTTCCACTGTGAAATATGTGGCAAATCTTTCACTCAGAATTCTAATCTTGTAGTTCACAAAAGAATACACACTGGGGAAAAGCCTTTCCATTGTGGAATGTGTGAGAAATCTTTTGTTAATAATTCTCAACTTGTTGTACACATACGTACTCACACTGGGGAGAAACCTTACCATTGTGAATTATGTGGGAAATCATTTGTCACTAATTTTCTCTTGAAAACACACAGACAGATACACACTGGAGAAAAATTGTTTCACTGTGAAATATGTGGGAAATCTTTCACTCAAAATTCTCATCTTGTTATCCACATACGCAGTCACACTGGAGAAAAACCCTATCACTGTGAAATATGTGAGAAATCATTTTTAACTAACAGCCACTTAAAAAGACATGAGCGAGTACACACAGGAGGGAGGCCTTATAACTATGGAATGTGAGAACTACTTCTTTCAATACTAAAAAATAGAAGCATTCCATAATAAAAGTATTAATAAACAGAAGTATTCAATAAAAAGAAAATTTCAATTCCTCCATGTTAATTCTTAAGGTCTGCCAAAAGGAATCACTGAGAAATTCACATACAACCTTGAAACTGAAATTTGTAATAAAATATCCTCATTTATTTATGAATTAAAATTTTGTGTAATTTTCATAAATTTTGCTCTTATAGATTTGAGATTACAATTTTATTACTATATTTATTGTATGCTATTTTGTGGACTGTTGTACTTTGCTGAGGACCTTTAACCAACTGCTATAGCCATCTTATTATTATACACCGTATCTTAACCCTTTAGCATTTACATTACTCTATATTTACTATTGTATTTTCGCAGTAAAGACTTTGTCATATAATTATCTCACATATATGAGATTTTGATGTTATTTATTTTGAGAACAATACATTAACATTAGTATGAGCAGCTGGTTACAGCTAGTTTGAACAGAAAGAGGTGAGAGAATTCTGGCTGGATATGGCCAGTTTAAATGCTAAAGGGTTAAGTATAAAATCTTTTGGATGACAATAGCCAACTTAGTTGACACTGAGTATGATATGAGAACTCTCCTGAGTGTGGGTCCACGAAGTCTACCGAAATCAACACAATTGATTGTGAATAACACTAAATACTCCTGACACTTCATTATGGTGTGCCATAAAGTGAAGCTTATCTCTGCTCATTACCTTTGAGGTCACGTCGTGCATGTTTCTCTGGAATACATTTGACTGAACACCTTCCTTTCATATTGATAGCAGAGTTACTCCTCTCTATTTGTAGTTGCTTACACTCTACAAGGTAGAAGTAAAACTTGTGTTACTAAGAGTGTCTCAATCAAATCTGGCTTAGTGTTAAGCTACAACAATCTCCTTTCCTTTCACTGTCCTAACTGTAGACTTCACCTGTTTAGTGCACAATTTTATATATATATAAAAAGTACATCCATTTTAGTGATACTACTATATTTGGTGGGCTCTATAAACCCATAAGCTACGTATTTTCTTGTGATTGTTTCATAATGTAAATATTTCTTTGATGACACCACAACAATGGTCAAAAATCAATTAAGGATATTTATTATTTTTTCGATTTGATATGTTGACATGTCTGTATATACAATATGTATATTTATATACACAATTTACAGTCTTGGTTACATTTGTACTGTGTATGTACAGATATAAATTTATCATATACTTCAGCTGTTTAATGCACAATTTAATATGTATGTATTATATCTATAGTGCCATGATAAAATGCACACAGTATACTCTGTAAAGTGGTTGGTGTTAGTAAGGACATCCCACCATAGACACCATGCCAAAAGAGTTGAGAGGATGCTTCATTCATGTCAATGAGATTCAGCCCCTGGACTGGCTCTGATTGAATGCTGCTGTAGTTTCTAATAACATGTCCAACATATGCTAGCATGGGTAAATGGACGTTAAATGATGGTAATGGTGATGATAATATATATGTGTATATATTAAAGACTTTGAAGAATTTATTTTTCTGCTTCTGCCAATATTTTTTGTGGTTATCCAGCCATGATTTTCTTTGATACACCTCCAAATGCAGGCCAGGGTACATTGTTTATTCTGTATTTCATTTTTTGGAAACATTGCCAAATGATTCAGGTGGAAGCCCTTCTTTATCTTATCCAATGTGAATGAAATTCAAATAGGCCTGTACTGCTTTAGTGATTCACAAAGTGAACACCAACCAATGATGATGAACAAACACTGGTTACCCTCCTCGTAAGAAGTTGGTAATTATGGAGATTTAGATTTCTTCGAGCATGTCTCTCTGCCATGCAGCAGCAGCCATCACACTAAATTAGTCTAAGCAAAGAAAATGGGAAACAGTATTCCATAAGCAAGGAGAAAGAGAGACTTTTCAGTCTCACTTCTTCTGTGACTGCTGTCGTTCAGTGTGTTTGTATCATAACTGCTATCTTTCAGCCTAACTGGGCCACAGGATGATGGAATCTTGGAGCTGCAATGTGCGTTTGCAATATTGATGTTCACTGAGTCCTGCATTTTGCATCAATTCCCCTGGTTAATACATTCAACAAAAGTAAATAGTTTCAGTTAGTTGATCTGGGAATATACTCAAAGGAGGATAAGGGAGAAAAAGAAAGATTTCTACCTCTAAGCATCTTCAGCATAGAGTTGGTCAGCAAATGTGTTTGTAAGAATATTTGAAAAGAGAAAGAAAAAAAAATCAATAGAAAATTCAGGCGAGAAAGGAAAATGGAATAGAATGATCTAGATGAAATGCAGTTTAGGTTTGTGTCAGGTGAAAGTACCACAGACGCTCTTTTCCTTGTACGACAACTACAGGAGAAGTACCTAGCTAAAAGTAAACCCCTATACTTAGCTTTTGTTGACTTGGAGAAAGCATTTGACAGAGTCCTCTTCTCCATTATCTGTTGGGCTCTTAGTAAACTAGGTGTTGATAAATGGCTTGTGAGAGCTATACAAGCCATGTATAAAGAAACAGTCAGCAAGGTTAGAATTAACAACGAATATAGTGAAGAGTTTAGCGTAAAAGTTGTTCATCAGGGCTCCGTCCTTAGCCCCTTCCTATTTATTATCGCCCTCCAAGCTATCACGGAGGAGTTCAAGACCGGCTGCCCATGGGAACTTCTATACGCAGATGATCTAATGCTCATAGCCGAATCAATGGCTGAACTAGAGAAGAAATTCCAAACATGGAAGCATGGCCTAGAATCAAAGTTAACTTGTCTAAGACTAAAGTCCTAATATGTAGGAAGGAGAATAGGGCACTGGTCCCATCTGGGAAATGGCCATGCTCAGTGTGTAGGAAAGAGGTAGGCAGAAACTCCATTTTATGTCCCAAATGCAAAGTATGGGTGCATAAAAGATGTATGGGATCACAGGTAAGCTAACTAAGAATATAAATTTTATATGTGGCCGGTGCTCTGGTGCAATAAGTAGCAGCAAATGCCCACAATACTAGCTCATTCCATTGCCCAGATGGTTCTATAGAAATAGTGGACACCTTCCGTTACCTGGGTGACAAAATCAGCAGTGGGGGAGGGTGCTCTGAAAGTACTGTAGCTAGAGTCAGAACGGGATGGAAAAAGTTCAGAGAGCTTATACCACTATTGACTGCTAAAGGTTTCTCTCTAAAAATGAGAGGCAGACTGTATGATGCCTGCATACGAACAGCAATGTTACATGGCAGTGAGTGCAGAGGATTTGCGCAGACTGGAGAGGAACGAAGCTTGCATGCTCCGCTGGATGTGTAATACTAATATACATGAACGGCAAAGCATAAACGAACTAAGGGAGAAATTAGGAATAAGAGGGATCAGATGCTGTTTACTAGAGAGAGACTACGTTGGTATGGTCACGTGATACGCATGAAAGACGACAGCTGTATAAAAAGATGCAGAGCGATCAAAATAGATGGAAGCTACGGAGTAGGCAGACCCAGAAAAACCTGGGACGATTTGATAAATTCAGCAGAATCAATGAATGCAACAAAAACAAAAACCTATCTAACTGCATAATAGGCAGTATGGACGTGGTATCACTATACCTGTCCAATAACATTGATTTTGCCGTGGAAAAATGTGTGGAGATGATCAGTGAGAGTGAGGTGAAGTTCTGCGACGTCGACACAGATGAACTGAGCCTCCTACTTAGACTTACCTATGACACTGACTACCTAGATAGCTATGACCTTAGCCGTTTCTGCTCAGTAGACCCCTAAGAGGTAGACCCCCACTATAACCTCGATGGCAAAAAAGACTCCCATGGGAAGGTGGATTGGGTGGACCAAAGCCATACGGACCCCCAAAACAATGATCAGGTAAGAAAAATGGTCGCGCATGCAATAGGGGGTAGTATTAAAACTACCCTAAAGGGCCACATATTCAAATTCAACGAGAAGATCTACACCCAAAATGAGGGAGCAGCGATTGGCGTCAGCATAGCTGGTGATGTTGGCAACCTTTTTATGGTATGGTGGGAAAGGAGACTCAAAGATCTTGATGAGAGCTCCATAGACCACATCATGTACTCTCATTACGTAGACAACATTAATATAGTAATAAGGACACCCCCACAAGAGAGTAGTAACAAGTATGATTTAGAATGTAGCACAATGGAAAGCATCCAGCAGATAGCTGATTCCATACACCAGAGTATAACTGTAACTGTTGACTACCCTTCCAAACACCCTAACAATAGACTACCGGTATTAGACACAGAACTCTGGATGAACACTATAGACGAGAGGGCCCAAATTCTCCACTTACACTACGCTAAACCCATGGCCTCTGAATACCTGATACTCAAAAACTCAGCAATGTCCAGTAGTGCTAAGTTTAATATTCTGATCTCAGACTTTGTACGAGTGATGAAGAATGTGTCCCGCATGTGAGATCCAACTGAAATGGAAAGACACATCCAACACTTCATCAACCGCATGCAGTTCTCTGGCTACAACCAAAGAGACAGAATCAGAGTATACGAAGGAGCCATGGAGAAGTATAAGACCCTCACAGGAACAAATCATGGAATATCTTAGATAGGACTAAACATAAGATAGGGAAAGCCACCTCATGGTACGACAACCAGAGATACCAGAGTGTCATGTTCGTGGACGCTACCCCTGGAGGAAAATTAGCTAACCAGTGTAGAAAGGCCCCGAGAAAGACCCACTTACAGATTAAAGTGGTAGAAAAGCCAGGAACTACCATAAAATCCCTGATCAGCAAAACATACCCTTTTAAGAAAACCCACTGTACTAATAGGAAATGTATTATATAATAATAATAATAATAATAATAATAATGAAATTATTGTGTAAAGTGCTCAGGTGCACTACAACTCGTCAAAGGTGCATGCATAGAATAATATACAAATGTCAGGAAAGTGAATAGTGTATGAGTCATAATATACATGTGTGTATGTGTATGGAGGGGGAATATTAGGTGTAGTGTTGGCGAATCTGAGGAAGCATGGAGGTTTTAAAAGATGCAGTGTTTCGACAGCTAACAACTGATGCAGGTAGTTTGTTCCATGCTTCAGCAACTCTGAGCGTGAAAAAATGTTTCCGAACGTCATGGGAACTGTGCTGTTTTCTGACTTTGTGGGCAAACCCACATGTGTTAGACATGGAAATCAAAAAGGTACTCAGGGTTGTTGTTGGCAAGATGGTTAGTAATTTTGTGGGTGTTTACCAAGTCAGTTGCCAGGCGTCGGAGCTTCAATGTATCCATGCCCAGGGAAGCAAGGCGTTCAGAGTATGGTAGATGCCTGATGGAGGGTATTCGCTTGGTTGCACGTCTCTGAACAGTTTCCAGGTGGTCAATGTTCTGAGCAAGATAGGGGTTCCAGACTGGTGATTCTAAGTGTGGCCGCACCATAGCTATGTACAGCTTTAAATAGATAGCTGGAGAGCGGCTAACAAAGGTCTTGCTGAGTGATGCTAAGAGACCCTCAGCCTTCTTGACAATTTTAGAGACGTGCTTTGTCCAATGCAAATTGCTGCTGACTGTAATGCCCAGGTCACGTTCACAAGAAGACTTCTTGATATTAGTGTTGTGGACGCTGGTTTTTACTCCTAAAATGCATGGTGGTGAACTTGTCCACAGCTAGCTTGAGTTGCCAGTCTGTGATCCATTGTTGCATTGTGTCCAGGTCAGATTGCAGGCAAGATCTATAGTGTTCAGGATCTGTCCTTTTTATCTCAAGGTACAGCTTGATATCATCTGCATATTTCAGTACTGATGCCAACTTCTTTAAGTTGGCATCTATGTCATTAATATATGCCACAAACAAAAGGGGACCAAGAACAGATCCCTGTGGTACACCAGATGACATCTCATATGGTGAGGAATGCTGTCCTAGAACCGTGACTATCTCTCTTCGACTGAGAATGAAGGACTTCAACCAGTTAAAAAGATCATCCTTCATACCCGTTGCAGAGAGTTTTGCCATAAGCCTTTTGTGTGGCACAGAATTGAAAGCTTTAGCAAAGTCAAGGTAAACAACATCCATCCATGAGCCACCATCAGTGATCTGGGTGATGTCTTCAAGAAACTCGATAAGTTGATCACAGCAGCTGGAGTTAGGGATAAATCCAAATTGCGAGGGCCGGATAAGACTGTGAGAGTTCCAGAAGTTCCAAAGTGTTTCTCTGACACAGGATTCCATCAGTTTGGCAATGCAGCTAGTAAGACTGACTGGACGATAGTTCATAGCTGATGTGCGGTCACCCTTTTTGAACAGAGGAATGACACTGGCAGTTTTCCACTGTTCTGGAGTAGCACCGTTGTTCAGACTGAATTGGAAGAAGTGTGATAGCTGGTGCAGAAGGAAGTACCCACCACGTTTGAGAAACAGGTACGTAACACCATCAAGACCAGGAGAAGCATGGTTGCATTTATTTTTAAGGTGACATCGCAGCATTGCAGGTGTAAATTCCATAGTTGAAATAGAATCCGGTGTCATAGGTGGTGGAGGTGGCACACTCTGGTCTTCAATAGTGTAAATGCCTGCATAGCATTTAGCAATGAGCTCTGCGCATTCCTTGGGGTCGTCAGTAACCTGGCTTGTGTGGGGATTGTGAAGAGGACCAACTAGAGAGTGAGGCCTCTGCTTTGAGTGAACATACTTCCAGAACACCTCACTGTCAGGGCTGGTTGCTATGCACTGCTCAAATTGAAGCACTGCCTTTTTTGTCACCTGTTTGAGACGGTTGGATGATTTATTTCGCGTCTTCCTATTGATATCTGATTTATGCAGTTTGTACTCATGTTCAGCATTACAAGGTTCTTTTCTGGCAAGACGGACTGCTGCAGTCTCCCAAATTGCACCTTTGGGATGTTTTTTCTGCTTACGTGGCACTGATGCTGCACATGCTGTCCATATTGAGCTCAGGATGTTCTGGAGTACAGTGTTGACATCTCCAGAGTCGTAGAACTCAAGCCAGTTTGGCCGTTGCAACTCGGTGTAGTAACAGTTCCAGTCTGCTTTATTCCAGTCAAAGTGAGCAGTTTGGAGATGGTTGTAGTTTTTGTTACTGCCCATGAGGGATAGATTGGCAATGATCATAGCATGATCAGAGTCACCCAAAGGTTCCTCAGCAGTAATACTAATAACCGTTTCAGGAGTAGTGGTGAAGAGTAGGTCCAAAGTGTTGTCACCTCTTGTTGGGGAGGTGACTACTTGGGACCAATTCGAGTCCAGCACTAGCTCAAGGAAGTCATTTGCACTTGCCGGCCAACGAAAGGTTTCCCAGTCAATCTCAGGGTGATTGAAGTCCTCTGCAATAAAAACATAAGTGGCTGTTTTCCTGGCAGCAACTCTGAGGATATCACAAAGTTGAGTGTCCTGATGGTAATTTGGGGGACGGTAAATGACTCCAAGTAGCAGTGTTGACATGGCCATACGTATATCACAGAAAAATACTTCTTACTGCGATTGGTTCAAAACAACACAAGGAATTACTTAAAAATTTGACCAACGTAGATCATTACACCACCACCACCACCACTACCACCACCACGATTAATGCGGTCTTTACGAAACAAGTTGTAGCCAGTTATGCTGAAAACCCCATCACAGAGCAAGGAATGTGCCCAAGTTTCCGTGACTGTAATGAAGTCAGGGTTGATAATTTTGACGTAGGAGTCAAAAAGATGTATCTTATTGCATAGACTACGTGCATTCAAGGACAACAATTTGTACTTTGATTCCTGTCTATGATTATGTGCAGGGGATGGCAGGTCGTTCTGATTTAGTTTCCCAGAGTTTTTTCCGTTTTTTTTATTGTCAGTTGTTATGGGTACAGTGTTTTCAAACCAGCTGGTATTTCTATTCCATGTTTCACCAGCCTTAACAAACTTCCATATCTGCCCAGCATCACGTAGGCTGAAACTTTCATGTTCTGCTGAGCTGTGGTTTAAGGAAGCTGCAGCACACAGCTTTGGGCGGACATCAGGTGGAAGACCAGGGCATGTTCGGAAGGCAATCCGACTTTCACGCCTAGCTTTATCAGAGGCTACAAGGTATGAACGTGCCTCAGTTGAGTTTGAAAAAGACAGTCTAATTAGCCTGGGTTTCGGACCTGGTCGGTCAAGGTGTAGAGCACCCTTCGGGGGAGCACAACCCAAGTCTTTTGATGAACTGGCAGCAAATGTCTGAAGATCAACTATGTCTTCTGGTACACCAATGGCAATCACTTCGTGGTTTGCAGATTCAGTGGCATTCTCAATGCGTCTAGGTTCGACAAGAGGTACGCGGAGATATTTTAACAAGGCACTCTGGTAAGATCCCTCATTGTGAGGTTCTACATGAATGCTTGATTTTATTCCCGCTATTTCTCGGCTTAAAGCGGAAATCATTTGCCGTATTTCCTCAAACTCCATATTGATGGTCGATTTTTGTTGTTGTTCTTCTCCTTCAACAAGCATGTTAGGGGAAGACACAATCATTGGTTGTTGTTGTTGAAAAGTAACGGGGGAGGAAGACATGGGTTGCTGTTGTTGGTGAAGTCCTTCAACGGGGGTAGTAGCAGAAGCTACAGTCGTTGGCTTTTTGTTTTTTTGGTTTTTGCTGTTGTTCAGGAACAATGGTAGAGGAAGACACGATCTTCGGTTTTTGTTGTTGTTGTTCAGCAGCAATGGTAGAGGCAGACATACAAGCCAGGTACTAAAAGGACCAATTTGTTAGCTGGACCATTTCCCAGAGCCCATTCATCACAGAAGTATGGTGTCTCATTTTCTGACCCGGGATCTTTCGAAAGTTTGTGGCACATTGAAGGCAAACAGAGACACGACATTTGCCACATTCGACCCAACGATTTTGAAAGGAGTTCTCTGGTTCTGTACATAGATGACAGACGTGATTTTCTGGGCAATGTTCTATTTTGGAACATCACCCAGTTTTATTGCACACTTCATCCATGGATGTCACAATAGTTATTTTGTCCTGTCTGTCCATCCGTACAGCAGAACAAAATGTAAATGTAAACAAATAAGGTAAGAGACTCTCTCGTTGATATGTAATAAATCTTATTGCTGTATCAGATGAAAGAATGGTATTTAACTAATGTATTGGTACGCGATGGGGCCCACCCACAGCCCCGGCGGACAGAATGGAGAAGGCGTTTCCCCGGAGGACGGCAAGGGAGACGCACTGGAAAAGTCACTCCAACTCGCGGGGCTCACACCTGAGGCTGGCCAGCTCAGCGCCTATGGTGGTGAGTAAGAAAGTAGCCCTGGGGCCGAGGACACCAGAAGTTTCCACTGCCAAGGGAACGACCGCAAACCTGTCGGACAGCGACCGGTATTTGAGGAGTTTGGCCCCCTCATCCCGACGTGCAGCAGAACCTGGGTCAGTCGCAGACTGCACCAGGTTGCGGCTGCAGAAAGTGTCGGTGCAAGTGGCATACAAGACGAGGGGTTTGCCACCGCGGAACGGGAAGATGGTCATGCCATCTGGCCTTTTGCCGTCCCCTCGATCCAGCCCCACCGGCTCGAGCTGGGAAGGGAAGCCTGCAGCGTCCAAGCCATGCTTAATGACCTCGTTGAGGGCAGTATGGCGTGGAATGCGGCCGGCAAGGGGGTGGAGGCCGAAAGAGTCTACGGTGGAACCGCAGCGACATTGGTGTGGTTGGCAGATCCGGAGGCCGAGCCTCAGGGAAACGCCGATTCGCAGGCTATGGTTGTCTAGCTGCGTGCCAGTGGAGAAGGAGGGCAGAGCATGGAGACAGGCACCACTGTGGGGTTTGGAGGCCGCACGAAAACAAGCAAGGCGGTGCTGGTTGAGCTGGCGCGTGAGCCTGTCTGAGGCCAGGCTGCACTGGATGGCATCCCAAGTGCGTTGGGGGGACTTGACATCAACAGGGGGAGAAGGAGGAGGGACGTCTACTGGGCTAAGTCCCAGCCGGTACCACGTCTCACAGGCGGCCTCACGTTCTCTGAACGCAGAGGGTTCTGTTGTGTTTTGAAGAACCCTGCTGACGAGGACGCGGCACGAGGTTACCGACGAAAGATACGCCGGAAAAGCTAGTGAGATCGGGGACCGGACGCCTAGGCCGCATACCTATGCTGCGTAAGTTTAGCACATTTGTTAACGAGATAAATGTTTGTTTATGTTTTGTTTTTGTATTTCTGTTTCTGTTTTCCTATGTATTATGTGTGTGTGTATGCAAAAAGATCTGCAGACGAATATATAATTATACTAGCTGACCCGTCCGGCTGGCGTCCGGCTAGGTATACCTGCCCTCACCATCCACTGCAAAGATACCACACACTCTCCCGTGTCAGATTGTCCTTCCAACTCTCTCTCTCTGAATAACTAACACTTTGATTATATCTCTCTCTGTCTAACGGCCTATTCTCTCCCCCCCCCTCTGTTTTTCTGTCTCTCTCTGTAGATGTGTGTGTGTAGTTTTCCTAATCTTTCTCTAAATCTCCCTTTTTCTCTTTCTTTCTCTCTATGTGTATATGTTGAAAGGAGATACGGAAACTAAAACAGTGTTGTCATATAGAGAGTGAAGAGCGACGGAGAGAGTAAAGCAGTTAAATTATAGAGAGGGGGGAATGATCATACATATAAAGTATAGATATGTGTGTGTGTGTGTTTGTGTCTGTGTATGTGTGTGTCTGTGTGTTTTGTTTTGATGTTATATTATGTGTGTGTGTATGTGTGTGTGTGTTACTTATGCGAGCGACGACAGAAAGTATGTGTATGTGTGTGTGTGTGTGTGTGTTACTTATGCGAGCGACGACAGAAAGTATGTGTATTTGTGTGTGTGTGTGTGTTACTTATGCGAGCGAC
>OZ024742.1:72135435-72153699 GCA_964016885.1 Eledone cirrhosa | reverse complement strand
AGGATACATACGTACATAATACACACGACACTCAGCTTTATAATATTATTATTATAGATATATATAGAAACAATTATTATAGATATATATAATTAAAAGGTGTATGTGGGTTAGAAGCGAAGTCAATGTTCAGAAAGATTTTACAAATGTACGTAAGATTGGCCGGTATATTGTCTCACACGAAATAGTGTGGTTTCTTTTTATTTGTGTGTATATGCGTGTGGTATGTATCTGTATATAAATATGTGTGTATATTGTTGTTTATAGATTTTGTGAAGTACTTACTGCGATCCCTAAGGGATGTAGTTTTAACATGAATTTTTCCCTCAGGGCGCGTAGAGATACATTCTCCTCCGCTGGCGGTCATTGGCTGGGCTGAGCCAAATAACGCACGGAAAATGTATATGAGCCCGCGGAATGTAGGTCACTACATAGTGATTTTTTCCCCCGTCCATGTCCACACGTGGTTTGTTGGCGAAAATCAAATCAAATCAAATATACTTCGTTAAAATAATTCATTGTTGAAGCTGGTACTAGTAGTCAGGGAACAGTCAAAGTATTTGTAATACTGAATATTGTAATCCATTTGACATGTGTTTAAAGGGCAGTTTTTGGTGAAAATATTATATTTTGTTTGGTCAAGACGTGGTCAAATGTCCTTCCTTGTCGCCATTTTATATGTAAAGTAAACCCCCGGATAAACTGTAAAAGTAGAAACGTAGTCTATAGCATAAGATGTACAGAGAGTACTTACAGAAACATGACAACAACATACATAGGCGAGACAGCTCGTAGCATAGGTGAAAGGATAAACCAACACTGGGAGGAACTAAAAGGACGAAAAAAAAACGGTTCAGTACTATACGAACACGCCAGACAACAACATGACGGTAACATAGAAATTAAAATAATGTCTAAACATAGAAATGACCAGCAGATAGGCAAATCAGAGAGGCAAGTGAAATAGAACTTAGAAGGCCAAAGCTAAACAGAAAAAAATGAATGGAATAACAATACTGTCTTAAGAGAAATATAAATAAATAAATAAATAAATAAATATATATATACACAAGCACAATGACAACAAACACATATAAGCACACACTAGTAAACTAAGATAGAATACAATAACCAAAACAGTCACCCAAATGCGAACACACACCAAACACTATACACACACGCAAACGCATGCGCAGAGAAGAAGACAAAAATAAATAAATAAATAAATAAACAGATAAAATAAAGATGGCGTAAATATACAATACAACAGGAGGAACATAATAGCACCACTGACGATGTTGCAGATGGATGTGCAACGAAAGAACTTTGTTAGACTATATATATGTGTTTATATCTATATTATATCTGTATTTTTGACCGTTGATATATGTATATCAGTCAATGGTAAACATTGAGGACCGAATGAATTAACTGATATAAAAGATAAAGAGGCGAAAACCAACCAGACAGTGATTGTGTTCTGTTATTAATTCTGTCAATATTATTACAACAATATGACCCTCCCCAAGTATAACAATATATATATATATATATATATATATATATATTATAACTGAAAAATGGAATTCTTTAAGATCTCTTCTTCTCTAAAGGACATACCTTTACCTAAGAATAAAGTCTTTATTAAACAATTAATAGAAAAATCAGACTCTTTTATAAGAAGAATCAGGTGGCGTGCTTCCCACTTCGATAAATCTGATGTAAATGAAAATGTCTCCAATCTTGATAAAATCTTCAAATCTAAAAGAAATCCACCCCCCAACAAACTACTAATGGATTTTGAAAATGAAATCATATCTATCATCCAAAGCATCAAATTCAAAAACAACTTCAAAGGCCAGTATTACTTAAAAAATATCAAAAATAATATTGAAAACTTGGAGAAAACGGAGAAAATTCTAGTCAAGTCAGACAAAACCAATAATCTTTACGGAATACAAAAGGACATCTATAACGATTTTATATTAAAGGAACTAAGGAAGAAATACAAAGTAACAAATAATGACGACCTTGAAAAATTGAATACAGATGCCTCTTATATAATGCATGAACTAGGCATTGAAAATAAGACACAACCTTTCATGCCAAGGAAACCTAAAATTAATATGAAGGATCACAAAAGGAACTTTGAAACTGATTTACCAGTCAGATTAATTACACCATCTAAATCGGACCTTGGCAGACTTAGCAAGAATATTTTAGACAGAATAATGCCACAAATTAAGGAATTATCTTATTTAAAATTATGGAAAGGAACTAGTGAAGTTATCGATTGGTTTAAGGAAATTAAATATAACTATAATAATAAGTTTATTCAATTGGATATTGCAAATTATTACTCATCCATCACTCCTAATCTACTTAATAAAGCACTAACATACGCATTTAAACATACAGACTTAACTAGTAATGAAATGCACATTATATTATCGGCAAGGAAAACATTAATAGAATTTAATAACCAACTCTGGACTAGAGCAGATAGAAATAATAACTTTGATATAACTATGGGATCATCCGATTCCGCTCAGGTAACGGATCTTGTGGGCCTCTTTATAAATAATTCTCTACATAGGAAATTACCTGAGATGACCGGAGGTTTATATCGTGACGACATGCTTTTACTTATCGAAAATAATAACTGTGAATTAAATAGGAAAAGAAAAGAAATTATACAATTCTTTAATTACCTTAATCTAAAAGTAGAAATAGAGAATAACCATAAAATAGTTAACTTTCTAGATGTAACATTAAACCTTAACACATGTCTTCATTATCCATTTCACAAACTAAACGAGAACTTAAACTACGTTAATTTTAACTCTAATCACCCCAGATCCGTTAAAAATACTATAGTGAATTCTGTACAGCAACGCATTTCTAGAATTTCAGCTAATAAGAATATATTTGATGATAAAGCACATTATTACAACGAAGTGGATTGGCAGTATCGGTAGAGGGTCGGACGCCATGCTTTCCACCATAGTTACCTCCCTTTACGATCTGAGTTCAAATCCCGCCGAGGTTGACTTTGCCTTTCATCCTTACGGGGTCGATAAAAGAAAGTACCAGTAATGCACTGGGTAATTGCTGGCCTTGTGCCTAAAGTAGAAACAATTATTACAACGAAGCGTTAGGTAGAGCTGGGTATAGAAATAAAATTAAATACATTGATAATAATAATATAACAACTAACCATAATCTTAACAATTTTAACAATTTTAACAACTATAATAAAAAACCTTACAATAATTCGGAAAACAAAAAAAGAAATAGAACTAGAAATATATTATGGTTCGCTCCTCCTTTCTCATTAAATATTAAAACCCCTATTACTAAACTATTCTATAAAGCTCTTGACAAATGCTTCCCTAGAACACATAGATATTACTCAATTTTTAATAGACATACTATAAAATTAACTTATTCATACACCAAAAATTTAGCGCAAAATATTAATAGAATTAATAATAGAAATTTAAAACCTAACCAAAATACCACTAATAACCCCAGCAATATCCAATTTGATAAATGTAACTGTAGAAATAAATCTAACTGTCCGTTAAATAACAATTGCTTAGCTAAAAATATAGTATATAATTGTAATGTAAAAACTAATTTAAATTCATTTAATTATGTAGGATCTACTTCCACAGATTTTAAATCCCGTTTCAATAACCATAAAAATTCTATTACACATCTAAACAAAAAATCTTCAACTTCTCTATCTAGTTTATTATGGGACCTCAAATTAAAGAATGTTAAATATTTGTTGCTTTGGAATATTATTTCAAAAGCTACTCCTTTTAACTCCTCTTCAGAAAATTGTGATCTTTGTATAGAGGAAATATTCTTTATATTAAAGACCAAAAATTCCCTGAACCTAAGGAACAATTTATTCAGTTGCTGCAGACATAGATTGAACTCAACGTTTAAATATAAATTTAAAATGTAATATATAATTAATTAATTCTATTAATATATTGAACCTATCGATAAATCATTAGATTCCTTCATTTGACTGCTTAAACTCTCAAGTTAAACATTTTTTTTCCTAAATATAAATAAAAATAAAAAATTCTTCTAGAGAAACATACTGAAAGCTCTTAAAAGGGGAAAATATTTTATTTGAAAGTTTCTCCTATTTTTGAAAGTTTCTCTTTTGAAAGTTTCTCTTTCTTTTTCTTATGGCTATAAAATTAAGTTAAACATACTGAGAACTAAATATTATATAGAAAATTTAAATGTTTATACTGAATCTATTAAACATATTCTTATTTTAAAATTATAACTTAAAATATTCTATAATATTTTTTAAAATTATATTGATTTTTTAAAGATTATATTGATTTGAAGTTATATTTAAAAAAATTTTTTTTAATTATATTGATTTTTAAAAAAAATTATATTGATTTAAATTATATTGCTTGTAATTATATTTCCAAATCGTAATATAATTCATTTTTATTTTATTTTATTTTATTTTATTTTATATTATATATATTATGCACTTCAATTATACTATGTACTATATTTATATCTCTCTCTATATATATGTATGTGTGTATATATATATGTATGTGTATATATATATATGTGTGTGTATGTATCTGTTAGAACACGAAAAGTGTGAAACACAGAATGTTCACTTTTCGTGTTCTAACATATATGCCTAGCTTCTTTAAAAATTTTTCGGGGATAGCCGTGGTGGTGATCGTATGTCATTGGCTAATTTTCAACCAATCAGAGTACCTCTCTCTATATCTCTTCCACTGTTACTTACGCCTGTTTCTCTCTATCTGTTCCGTCTCTATTTATATCTCTTACTCTTTCGCTTTGCACTCCTCCCCTTCAATACCATCTCTCCCCCTCTCTATATATTTGTTACTCTATCGCTGCACGCTCATCTCCTTCAATATATCAATTACACACGCTTTACACTCCTTTATCCCCAGCGCCCCTATATATACACCCCCTCTCCCGCATCTATATTTTAATGTACCGTTGCACCGTGAATACATGTGTCTATATATATATATACATATATATTGTATATACACATTCATGTATGTGTATACACACTCATGTATGTATATACACTGGTTTTATGTGTGTATTGTAAATTTGTACTGTTAAAACACGAAACTAACATTCGATTGACACTTTGATTACCTGTACAGGCAATAGTTATTAGAATGCTGTTGAAGTGTGTATATATTTTTGGGGGACATCCTGTATATACACACATTATATATAATACAATAAACAGATAAATACACACATATATATATGAGCTTATTTAATTATAAATATTGTGAATTTTTAACTCAGTTCAATTATATATATAAATGGCTTCTACAGGACTAGAACTGTTTCATTCGAAAGAAATCATCATAATATTGAGAGGGGGGACTAGATAAAATATTTCAAATCAAATGTGTATAAGTTATAAGTTAAAATGTATAAATAGAGACGATAGTGGAGGTATATCTGTTTAGTGGAACAGTAGACGATAGAATTAAATACAGACGATAATCTCCCTTTAATGAAACAGCAGACGATAGAATTAAGGCAATTTAAATTTTAAGCATTTGCATTTTTGCCTTTCATCGTTACGGGGTCGATAAAATAAAGTACCAGTAATACACTGTCACTAGACGACTTTCAAATTGAATTGTTGGTTCCATTTCTTTAGTATTTTCAATTGTAGTTATCTACTTAAAAAGCGTTACACGGTTAGAGACATAATTCGTAAGTTATATCTTCCCTATTAAACCATTGCATTATTTCGCCTACAGGGCGGTGAATTGGCAGTATCGGTAGAGGGTTGGACGCCATGCTTTCTAGCATAGTTACGTCCCTTTACAGTCTGAGTTCAAATCCCGCCGAGGTTAACTTTGCCTTTCATCCTTACGGGGTCGATAAAATAAAGTACCAGTAATGTACTGGGTAATTTGCTGGCCTTGTGCCTAAAGTAGAAACAATTATTTCGCCTACAATAGAACAAAAATGAAATGTTCTTTAAAGAAACAGGAATATAACTTTATAAAAAAAAAAGTTGCATCCGCTTCTTTTATCATTGATAATTTTTTCGTTTTAATATTAATTGTTTTTTGCAGTTGTTTATATTAAAAATCTTACTGTAATATTTACTTAAACGAAGGCAAACATCTAAACTTATAGATTAATCTTGAGCGAAGGACTAGATAAATCTCTCTCTCTCTCTCTCTCTCTCTCTCTCTCTCTCTCTCTATATATATATATATATATATATATATATATATATATATATATATATATATAAACGAAGAATGATAAAATTTCAAGCAAAGAGTTTAATTAGGTATATTTTGTAATATTATTAACTAATTATTATAATTAACGCGCATATTTTGCTATCCTCAAACACGTTTACACATGGCATGAAATATAACTAATCCGAGATGGCTAGGTTTCATCTTCTAACTGGATAAACGAAATCCATTATGTCTTGACAACAACATGAGGTAACATTATGTTATTCACAGACACACTTTGTACACTGTTCCATATCAGAATGTATTTCCTTCGTCACATTCACAAACAGTATTGAAAATATGTTCTTCGGCAAATAAAAATGTTTTGTTCATAATATTTCAACTAGCGATTGCTCTACTTCACGCACGACCACCATAAATTAATGACCAGCTCAACACAAGTATTGGTAGAGCGTCAGACACCATGCTTTGCAGTATTGTTATGGTCCTTTGCATTCTAAGTTCAAATCCTGCCGAGGTTAACTTCGACTTTCATACTTACTAATTCGATAAAATAAAGTACCAGTAATGGACTGCCGTAATGGATTTGTGCCGAAAAATAGAAACACTATTAATGTGCAATAAGAGCAAAATATAACGACATTGCTCAATTATTTTATCTAATGTTGTAATAACACAAGGAAATGTTGTTTGTGTATTTTTTCTTATATTTGCTCATAGGCTTTTACAATTTCGCTCAGCCAACAACTATTAAAAAGTGAGTTGCTTAAGATAACAATTTAATCACAAATTGTTTGCTATCTTTTAATACACTCCAACAAGTCATCAAATTATGTACAATAAAAACAAATCTTATTAATTTGCTCAGGGAATATAAAGAAAATGTATATACACTGATAATTGCAAATGTATGTAAATATTTTGTTTTTGTATTGTATATTTTATGTTTTCTATTATGTATAATATATTGATTTAATATTGATTGTTTTTTGTAGTTGTTTATATTAAAAGTCTGAAAATATTTTTATACATCTTACACTAATATTTATAAGATAATTTATAATAACAATTACATAATCTAATTACATTACAACGATAATTTATTATTAATATATATCCTGTTTAACTAGAGTTATTACAAGCGTTGCCTTAAAAAAATATTAAACTAGACATGAAAAATGCGCAAGCTCAAAAGTGCCACAGAATGTTATAATAAACCTTCAAAAGTGTGGGACTAGAGTTGTTGCTAAAAAATATTGTAATCATTATATATCGTACATTCTGTGGCATCCTTTATAAAAATAGCTTAAACCAACGAAGCCTTTATTTTTACGCTATTTCACTTAGTTAATTCTTAGAGTGTAACATATAAAAATAAATACATCTATGTTTAATGTAATAACAGCTATAAATAATTACGTAATATTATTATCATATACTCATAGTAACAAAATAATTGTGTTGAAACTTAATATGATGCTTATATGAACGATCAAATCTATAATGATAATTTCTTAAATATACTAATAGTAAAATAATTTAGTTATCTATTGTTACATTTTCATAGAACTATAATATTAACAATCGTATTGCATTATCAAATTTTTATCACTACAAACTTTCATATTGGAATTACCTTAAGCCACTTATTATTACTTCGCTTTCGTACTTTTACAGCTGTAGATATTGCGCTGTATCTTATATCTAATATCAATATCTCGTGGTAATTTGCATGAAGTGTAAAATAGGTTTATTAATAACTTTAATATGAAATGTATTATACAGGGCTGCGGAGTCGGTCAAAAATTGACTGGCTCCAACTCAGGATCCGATACTCCATTATTTCCTAAATTTCAGCTCCGCAGCTCTGTTATTATATTAATTAATTTATTTTATAGTTGTAAATCATATTTTTATATGTTACACTCTAAGAATTAACTAAGTGAAATAGCGTAAAAATAAAGGCTTCGTTGGTTTAAGCTATTTTTATAAAGGATGCCACAGAATGTACGATATATAATGATTACAATATTTTTTAGCAACAACTCTAGTCCCACACTTTTGAAGGTTTATTATAACATTCTGTGGCACTTTTGAGCTTGCGCATTTTTCATGTCTAGTATATATATGTGTGATGCGTATCTACCTGTATGTGTAAGTACGTCTTACTATACTATGTCTAGTATATATATGTGTATCGATGTGGGGATTGTGTGTATATATATATGCATACAATTCGAATGCACGCGTTTATAAGGATTTTCTTAAGGTTCATGATAAACAAACTTATATGATAACAGTCACAACTACATAACAGGTGGGTTTATTAGATATAAAACTTATATTAAAATAAATTTGTATAATAACACAAGGTTTGTATAACCTAAAATTTTCCTTTACTATCTTAACATTGGTAACATTTAATATAAGTAAATAACTTAATTTCCTTCACGCTGTTTCGATATTACATAGAAATGTTTTCTCTTTTTTCTCAGATTTTCTCCGAAAAATCTATTAGTTTATGAAAATTCCTATATCTTAACTTAAAAAATCCTTTATTGTTTGTATGTATATGTATCTATATGTAGGTGTATGTATATATATATTTATATGTATATATATCTATGTGTGCGTATGTATATATATATGAATATATTCTTTTAATAATATATAGATTTTTTAATAATATATAGTCTTAATAATATATAGATTTCTTAATAATATATAGATATCAATTTTTTAATGTATAGATCTCAATAATTTAATTGATAAACTAAACATTTAATCATATTTAAACAATGGTTAAATTCTCCTATTAATTATCTATTTTCCATTCACGCTTATTTAAACTTCTCTATTCATCCATTAAATATTTATTCTTTCACTTCATCTCAAAAGTTAAGGTAATACAACAACCTATCACTTAGAGCTTTCGCTTTCTCGTTTCTCTTTTTTTTCTTCTCTTTCTCCTTTTCTTATTTTTCTTATTTTCCTCTTAAAGTTTGCTCTTTTTTCTCTTTTTTCTCTTTTTTCTATCTCTCTTTTTTGTTTCTCTCTCTCTCTTTCTCCATAACCCAACGACTTATTTAAATCTACTCTGATTTAAAAATATCCGAAACTAATTTACATAATAGTATAAATAAATGTATAACCCCACTATCCAGGAGCTTCCAACAGAAATGATCGCATTCTTTAAGGGTATGTCAATATTTATTTATAAAACTGCTCTATATTATATTTTATCCGATGAAAGCACACCATAATTTAACTTGGTGTCCTTGAAATATGTATAGTGAAATAAATATGGTTTTATAAATATAGTTTCCATTTGTTAATATATCGTATATATATATATATATATATATTTATTAAAATAACAGATTAAAGTTCAAGCAAAGAATCGGTGCTTTCACCCTTAACGGGATCTTCTGAAACTAACAAAGTCAATCTGTGAACGCAGAAGTGAATATTTCAAAAAACGTTGCAACCGGAGGAAGACAGGAAGACGATACTTTGGTTCGTGGAAACGTTCCCTGGCAAAGAACGGGAAAAACGAATATAATACGTCATTATATACCACTGGTTTATATATATATATATATATATATATATATATATATATATATATATATATATATATATATATATATATATACTAGCAGTGGTACCCGGCGTTGCATGGGATAAGGTATTTTGGAAGGCGGGCCGCCAACAGACCTAATCGTGGAAAAACTGCATGCCTGGACCATATGTACTCTGATGGCTGGATAATCTTTAAGATTTTCCTCGATGAAGCAGGAAAAATGCAGGTTTTCACCTAATGCGGGCCCTAGAGGAATAAGAAAATGAATTTTTTTTATGTGCATAATATGCCTTGAAATTTCGGGAAAATCGGCTACACGTAACGCTTCCAAAAAGCCCTAAACAGTTTTTCACCTAATGCGAGCCCTAGGCCATAAAACGTTGGATTTTCTTTGCTCACGGTATGAAGAAGAGAATGACTAATACATAGTTACAATTTCAAGGAAATCGGTCTGACGTAACGCCTAAAAAAACCTAAAAAGCTTTTTAAATGCAGTTTTTCACCTAATACGGGCCCTAGGAAATAAAAAAGTTGAATTTTTATGTGCATAACACTCCCTGAAACAAGTAATACACATGTAAAGTTTGAAAAAAATCGGTTGGGTACTTCTCGAGTTTTAGGGATTCAAACTCACAGACACACACACAGAGACGGACATCCTCAAGGAAGTGACGTAATGCAGACAGCCAGACATACAGACAGATATTATAAGGGCGCGCGTTATATGTATGTATCTATCTAAAAAGAGAAAGACTAAGAATTATAGAGAGAGATCGCTAAATCGCCTAACGTGGTCCCTAGGGCATTGAAAATTTGAATTGTTTTTGCTCAGAACACTCCCTGAAACATAAGTATTACATGTGTAAAGTTTGAAAACAGTCGGTTGGGTGGTTCTCGAGTTTTAGGGATTCAAACTTACACACACACACACACACAGACATCCTCAGTTTTATATATATATATATATATATATATATATATATATATATATATATATATATATATAAACGAAGTTAAATTTTAAATATTTGACTTATTTAGTTTAGTTTATTTTACATTACTCCGGAGTAACCAAACCAAACTGCGCACTTCGTCGAGTGCTCCAATCTGCATACTGAGGTGTCGGCAAACAACCAGCATATACTCAATATATATATATATATATATATATATATATATATATATATATATATATATATATATATATATATATATAGAGAGAGAGAGAGAGAGAGAGAGAGAGAGAATTAGTAAATTTGTATTCCAATGTTACTAAGTAGTTGCATTGGATGGAGTCAACCGACGTCGGAGATTGCTCAACGTATAATAAAGTGAATAAAACACATCTAAGTCGAACTAGCATTGCACCACACACACACATCAATTGGCATACTAATAGGTGCAAACCAGCAAATAGAGTCAGACGTAGAGAGTACATATGGTATAACCCCGTGTACAATATTTCTATTAGCACTAAGATTATCTCACAATTCTATACACTAATCAATAAACACTTTACAACTTCACATCAATACTATAAAATCTTTAACTCGCGCACCATTAGACTCTCATACTCCACTGCACCTAACATAGAACAACTAATTAAAAAACTCAACTCAGCAATACTAAATAAGTACATCCCTAATGACTCAGCGCACCAGCATAGCAACATACAACGCACTAACACGCAACTACAACCCCACCAAACTATCCAGGATACTACTGCAAAACATAAAAATAATTGTAACTGCACCAAACCAGGTACGTGCCCACTGAATAACCAGTGCCTAGCACGCAATTGTCTACCGATGTACAATAAATTCCGGAACCAACAAATGGTATTACGTCGGATGTACCGCAACTTCTTTCAAAGCTCGCCTATACCAACATCGATTTTCGATCAGGCACGAGAAAATGCGCTCCGTAACAACCCTCGCCGATAAAGCCTGGCAGTTCCGGAGGAACAATCAAGCATTCTCCCTTGATTGGCAAATTATTGCTGCTGCGCCTGCATATAAGCAAAATCATCGATTCTGTAAATTATGCAATATGGAGATATACTGCATTTTAACGTCGGTAAACAAACTTTTGAACAGCAAAATTGAACGTTCACTGTACTGTAACGATCGTTTGAAAACGACTTTTTCTTTTTTTTAAATGCATGTAAGGTTACCCTTTTACACCACCGTTTGCAAATTTCTGTTTTATATGTTTATACACAAGATATGGCTTTCTATAATAATAGTACTAAACACTGTTTTCTGGACCCCTTTAGAAATAACCTGCTACTATAATAGCCCCAATAACTTGTCTGTAACTCTGTACCACTTTGACCCCTTTAACTAAATTTTGTCCAAACAACACCACTAGAAGAGTTTACTTCCCCCGCCAACCCTAACACGCCTCATTAAGCTAACTGCTGCCAAAACATTCTCTCCTTACAATCTCTACTAGTCTGACAGTCTTAAATCCTAGGACTCCCTCCCCCTTACTCACTTCCCTCTTCCCCTTCTCTTCCTACCTCCTTCTTTCTCTTTTATCTAGTGTATAAAATATTTTCATATCATTCCAATACAAAGGTCTGACGACATGGTGTGTTTGCTTGCAGTGTACCTTCGGTTTATGATAATATTTTTATATTATTCAAATAGCGAGGTATAGGTAACCCATACACTATAGAAACAATTGTTACCTAATAAATTCTTTATACCCGCATTTCCGTTTCATAAACTTCTTCTTCTCTCTCTCTCTCTCTCTCTCTCTCTCTCTCTCTCTCTCTCTCTCTCTCTCTCTCTCTCTCTCTCTCTATATATATATATATATATATATATATATATATATATATATATATATATATAATTGTTAGAAGTAGTAAAACACTGTTTATATTTGGAGTAAAAAATGTAATAATAAAACATTTAAAATTTGGATCTAGTGGTTTTGTCTTTCACGAGACTACAGGATATAAATTTAGTTGTTATTAAAAGGCTAGCCAAACTGAAAGTTTACTATCTGTATTTTTGCATCCTTTTAAGTAGAGCTGAAATGGCTTGGTTTTGGGGTGAATTTCTTTATAAAATATTTCTCCCTTGCAATTGAGGAGAGAAGAACATTTAGAGAAACCTATACTGACACAATTTCTCAATTCCCCATTAGTATGCATAAACTCAAACAAAACCACAGCATTGAAAAATCAACAATTCAGTTATTCTAAAGGGAGTTGACAAAGGTGAGGCAATTGTCATTGGGGATAAGCATTTTTACAAAAATGAAATACTAGAACAATTAACAGACAAAAATTACTGCTAGGAAGAAACATGAAATCGAGACAAAACAACACTAAACAAAATTAAATCGTTAATCAAACAAAACCCACACTCTTTTATTGGTAGAGAAATTGACTATTTATGCAACTTTGAAGTTAGGCAAAGCAACTTCTATGGATTACCAAAAATTCGTAGGTTTGAAAATATAAGAAGTCATAGATAAATAAAATAAAAGTAATGAGACTAGCTGATTTATAAAATTTTACACTTAATCTACAACCAACTTTCTATATTTTTATATTTTCTGTATTTTTCGTATTTTATCTTATACATTTTACACTTAATCTACAATCTACTTTTCTATATTTTTATATTTTACATATTTTATTTCATAGTATATAGTTTTATAATTCTATATTCTATATGTAATCTGATATTAAGTGACCCATTCAACTCAATACTAGCTACTGATTTAACTCTTTATCTTCAATTTTACCTTCAACTATGTACTTGCATATTTTTATCCATACTACGTAATTTTATCACCATTATCATTACATCCTTACGGGGTCGATAAAATAAAGTACCAGTAATGTACTGGGTAATTGATGGCCTTGTGCCAAAAGTAGAAACAATTATCATTAACACTACTAGTATTAACACTATCCGGCAAGTGCTACACCATAGACTGACGATCTGATAGCTCTTCGAGTTATACTAAATTTTATTTCCATCCCTTGAGTTCTTGGAATTAATTAATTAATTTCCCTTTCTTCAATATTTGAATATACTGGTATATTGTTTTTGGATTTTGCAGTGATGAGGAGGGTTATTACGTCAGTTCTTCTTAATGTATTTTCCGTAATTAATTTTTCTTATTTAATGTAACATACGACACTACTTTTATAATTTTTATACTTTTATACCACTCATCTCCTTTAATTTTCTTTACTGTCACGCTATGCTGGTTTTTGGTAAGGCTCTAATGACACAGTTTAGTAACCCTAAACTTTGTAGCAGCAGAGCATTTGTTTTTGATTAACAGCATGGCTTTATCTATGAACAGCAGAATTTCTGTTGCCACCAAACAACTCCCACCTCCTTGATTGTGCCTACCAAATCGACAATGCTAAACATTGATGAGTGTGTTATTCAGAGATGGTTAGCCCTAACAATAACACCAAATTTCATGAGCCATCTCTGGATCAAGTATATTCTCTGTTTGTGTTTGCCATAATTCCTTTCAGTGATTAACTAATTATGCAATCTGCACCTGATGATGTCGCCAAGGTGTCGCGTCATGATCGGATGGTGTAACTTAGATATTGAAATATGTATAGTGTTTTTTTGCAACTTGAAAAGGATATTTCCAGTTCGGCCTTCTGATGTTATAAATAGATATTTAACTCTGTTCCTGCACCAACCATGGGATTCAACATCTACGATAGATGAGTTGCAATACGTAGAGTGCTTTTCTTACTAATACATCGTGGTTTACTAACTAGAATGACCAGTTCTATCCACTGGTAAAACACACAGCATAAATGGTATATATATACATATATGATGATGATGATTCATTAAACAACAACAAAAGGCCAGTCTGAAAAATGTGCTTTAAAATTTTAATTCTATGATTTCGTGGAATTAAAATTTTAAAGCTAATTTTCCAGACTGACCTTCTGTTCTTGCACCAACTACTGGACACCGCATCTATGATGGATGACTTGCATAACGTTGAGTACTTTGATTGATTTGTTACATCATGGTTTACCTATCAGAGCCACCAGTTCTACCCATTTGTATTCTAACTAACTTAAATGGTATATATATATATATACTTGTCTGTTGTGCTCATAAATTCTGGCTATGGAAACAGCAGTTGGATCAAGAGGACTGAGAATGAACCTAGCAAAGACTAAAGTGTTGATAAGTAGGAAAGAGGACAAAACTCTGATTCCACCAGGGAAATGGCCATGTTCAATATGTAGAAAAAGAGTTGGCATAAACTCTATAGAATGTAGACAATGCAGATCTTGGGTACACAAGAGGTATAGCAGGTAACCTAACAGGAAGGGAAAACTTCATATGCAGTAGATGTTCAGGGAAATTTGATAGTAGAAGTGTCAGTGATAGGCACATTTTTCAAATGCAGGTAGGTTCTATAGAGGTGGTCGATAACTTCTGATACCTTGGTGATCAGATTAGCAAGGAAGGAGGATGCTCTGAGGCCATAGTATCTAGAATAGGGACAGGATGGAAGAAGCTTAAGAAGCTGCTTCCTCTGTTGACAACGAAGGGTTTCTCCCTACGAACGAAAGGTCGGTTATATGATGCCTGTGGGAGATGCACGATGCTGTATGATAGTGAGACATGGGCAGCAACTGCAGATGATATGCGACGGCTGTAGAGAAATAAAGCAAGCATGCTCCGATGAATGTGTAATGTCAATGTGCGTGAATGACCAAGCATAGACGAGTTGAGTGTGAAACTGTGGATAAGAGGGATAAACTGTAGTGTGCAGGAGAGAAGACTGCGTTGGTATGGACATGTGATGCGCATGGAAGATGACTGCTGGGTGAAAAAGTGCTAAGAAATCCCGGTGGAAGGAAGATGCTGTAAAGGAAGACAACAAAAAACATGGGCGGAGGTGGTGAGAGCTGACCTCAGATCGCTGAAGCTCACAGAGGAGATGGTGAAGGACCGTGACGAAAGGAGAGATTCTGTGCTGAAAAGGACCCATCACAGCCTTGCATGCAAGGAAAAGCGGGCGTGAAATAATGGTGATATATATATATATATTATATAAATTTATATATATATATATGGACGTTAATCGATGATGATGATGATGATATATATATATATATATATATATATATATATATATATATATATATATATATATATATATATATATATATATATATACATATATATATTTATTAAAATAACAGATTAAAGTTTAAGCAAAGAATCGCTGCTTTCACCCTTAACGGGATCTTCTGAAACTAACAAAGTCAATCTGTAAACGCAGAACTGGATATTTCAAAAAACGTTGCAACCGGAGGAAGACAGGAAGACGATACTTTGGTTCGTGGAAACGTTCGCTGGCAAAGAACGGGAAAAAACGAATAATACGTCATTAATAGGAGCGGTGAAAAACAATTACGCGCAAAGACAGAACCACGTTTATGGTATAAAAGAGGTCGTAGACTAATGTTCTCTTAGGTGGTGCATAGAGACGTTCTCTGGCAATGAACGAAAAAACGAAGATAATAAGTCATATGTGGAGCGTGGAGAACAATAGCACGCAAAGACAAAACCACGTAAAGGGTATAGCAGAAGTTGTAGACTAAAATTCTAACTAGGAGACCAAATGAATCTCCGCTACAGAGTTAAGAACAATGTAAATAAATACAATACACAAGTAATAGAAACAAATAAATACATACACGCAAACAGATACGTACATACACAAGCATACGCAAAACCTTACCATAGGTATACAAAACCACGCACATATAAATATGTGTGTGTGTGTATGCTTGTGTACAAATAAATAAATAATTATATAAACGTATATAAGTAAATAAATACGTATATAACAACCGCACACACATACCTACAAATAATACACGAATGTTCCGAGACGTAAGTCAACTAAAACAAGAAGTACACATATACACACACCCACCATACGTACGAACCTGCATACTCACGCAGACGCAAAACTCCCGTATACACATAGCCAAACCCTAAATACCAGAATATGTAAAAATTATACGCCATAACAGTCAAATATACGTACGAGAAGGTATACATACCTTCACAAAACATACGGGTAATACATACTTACCTATGCAAATAAGTAAAGGAATAAACAAAACATATACTTAGCTCCCACATCAAGACGTAAAATATCCACGTATAGATCGTGCTATCCGTTAGGGTATAACGTGGGGATGTAATACAGGAAAGTTTTGTACAATTTATGTTTACAAGCCGAAATTGCCTCAGATTTTTTGTTTAAGATGTGGTCTGTGGCGTAGAGTATTTCCAGGACCTCAGCGGCGCAGAGGTCACATGGTCTTTTATTTCCGTTATACGATCTAGCTCTAGCTAGGATCTCCCAGTGTAACTTATATTGGGTGTGGTTGTCTTTTAGACTCCAGATATAAGCTGAAAGTGACGTCATATTCCTTCTTAGAGGGTAACGAAAAGAATGGGTATGCATGTAAAGACGCTGCTTGAAACTATTGGCGGTTAACCCTATGTAGGCCCTACGGGACGTGGGTGTTACAACCTTACATTTGTAGACAATGTTACTAGAGAGGCATTTCCCGGATAGAGGACAATCAGCCCGATTCCTACAGTTACAGTTAGTACTAACTACAGGGTTGCACGTGTTCCTACGGCTAGGTAGTTTAGCTAAATTTGAAGCTGTGATGTTATGTGCAAGGTTAGGAGTCGTAGAGTAAGAAATTTATTATTAATATACATACATATATATATATATATATATATATATATATATATATATAGTCTTATGGACATTTGTTGGTAAATATTAATGTTATTTAATAGATTCTGAAGAGATTAATATGGCAAGAATGAATATTCCTGTTATTTTAATTAAAATATTAATCAATCAAATAAATGATTTAATTTAATTTAAATCCTGGCTACTTTTTTTATTCATTTATATATATGTTCTCTGACATTATAAAACTACCTGTGATTGGAAATTTACCGATTGCGTTAAACTCTGAACTGTTTCTTACCTATCTTGCTGGAATTATAAAATCTCATTGAGCTTTAAAATATTCTTTGTCTTTATACGGTTGTATTATCAACTCATCTAAACTTTTATATATATGTATATATATAATAGTAGAACACTGGAGGGTTATATCCATAGTAGTAGAGCACTCAGTCCATGGGACGAGTTTGGTAGAAGTAGTTCCACAACAGTTAGTTCACCATACCGAGAACAAATGTTTCACTTTATGCGAGCTGAGGATCCGCATAAGATGCAACATGTGTTCTCGGTATGGTGAACTAACTGTTTGTTGTGGAACTACTTCTATATATATATACTCCGTCACTCCTATGTGGAAAAAGTACGTTGAGTGAT
>OZ024742.1:72117935-72127935 GCA_964016885.1 Eledone cirrhosa | reverse complement strand
TTGACCCACACAATATGGTTTCAAAAACTACTAACAGAAATCTAAATTGAAAATCTTCGAGGATTGCAACAAATCCTGAAGCATTCCAATCCTCTGGATTTTCTAATATTGTTGAAAATAGCTCAGAAAACAGTAATTTTATTGAATAAAATATATACCTGTCGAGATTCCAACGTGTCTCAGGTAATTTTGGAAATCGCCTTCCAACGATTTCATCCAATAGAGCTATTGGAGTTGTTGATTTAGAAAAAAAGATGAAATTCCTTTTAAAATTTGAAAGAAAATTCGACATTCACGAATACTTGAAACTGATTGAGATAGTACCAAATTAAGTGAATGTGCATAACAATGAACAGAAATGACGTTTGCACCAAATATCTCATTTATTCTTGCTTGCACTCCGTTAAAATGCCCAACCATCACACTCGCTCCATCATAAGTTTGTGCAATGAATGTTTTACCACAATTGAATTCATTAACGAATTTTCGAATTTCTTCTGTCAGCAATGCAGCTTTTATATCTTTACTAACATCGACGTATCCCAAAAACCTTTCTTGGGGCTGTTCTTTCTCATCTACAAATCGCAAAATGCGTGATAATTGAGATTCCATTCGACAATCCGTCGTCTCATCAAACATAACAGCAACAAAGGATGTTTTTTACGATCATTGCTTTAATTTCACATTTAATTGTAGCAGCTATACAATTAATGATCCCGTTTTGAATATCACTTGAAAGTCCAGAAAATATACAGTTAGCATTTTTCCGCACGAAATCTAAATGCGATCTTAAACAATCATCGTATTCCGCTACTGCTTCATATATAGCCAAAAAATTACCCTTATTGTTTGAGTCTTCTGTTTCATCGTGTCCTCGAATTGATAATTCTTGACAGGCCAAAATTTCAACACAATGAATTAACCTTTTCAATACATTACGATTTTTCTCAACAGTTCTATTATGCAACTGAATCGAAGCTGCTTTCCAGTGATCGATCTCTGTATCAATTCAATGTCGCCCTAAGGTTTTCAGAGCAATTACAGAACTCAAGTGGTTCTGAAATTGTTTGTGTCTTGTCAAAGCTGTAATCAAATTGTTCAAATCGCAGTAACCGGTGGTTGTCCATGTATTACTATGGTGACAGAACAACAGACATGGGAAACAGAACAATTTGTTCAGAATGGGACATCCCGTCATCCACTCATATTGTTCATAATATTTGTAATCAAAATAACGATAACATTCCCTGCCGCTCACTTTCGTCTTTGTCTTAATTTCAAGCTTAGGTTTCTCTCTTCCAAGAATGATAATATTCTTTCTCTCTTCAAAGCTTCTTGATGCAAAATATCGAGAAAGTAAAGAAGAAACTGAACTAATTGACTCCTTTGCCATCATGTGGATGAATGAAAATGTGGAAAATGTAATTTTTGCGTAACTTTTTAAAAAATAATTTGATATATTTGAAATTAAAATTTAAAGCATTGGAATGAATAAGTGACTGAAACATTTACCTATTCAATCAGGAAAATTTAAACTTTACCTATATAATCAGGAAAATTCCCCAGCTAAGGCGACACGTGTATATTCTAGAATCGTCGGTGAAATAAGTGGCCGGTTTGACCACTTTCCGATTGGACCTCGTGTCGTTGACGCATGCACGCCCCTCTAAATGACCCTCCCAGTCAAAGCCGCATGTAGTGTTATCTAGTGTGTGTGAGTGTTATCTTTTTATGTGTCTACGATTTAGTAAGCAGTCAAAATTCTGCTTGCCCCAAAACTGTCGTGTGTTTGTGTGTATGTGTTTGTGTGTATGTGTGTGTGTGTGTGTGTTAACTTTTTATGTGTCTACGATTTAGTAAGCAGTCAAAAATTCTGCTTACTCCAAAGCTGTCGTGTGTTTGTGTGTATGTGTGTGTGTGTGTGTGTTATCTTATATGTGTCTACGATTTAGTAAGCAGTCAAAATTCTGCTTGCTCCAAAGCTGTCGTGTGTTTGTGTGTGTGTGTGTGTTATCTTTTTTTGTGTCTATACGTTTTAGTAAACAGTCAAAATTCTGCTTGCTTCAACCGACGCAATTGATCATCTCAAGATTCTATAACGCATGCACTGCATGCATTGCATGCACGGACCCTTCGGATACACACACACACACACACACACACACACACACACACACACACACACACACACACACACACACACACACACACACACACACACACACACACACACAACACACTCACACACACACACATACACACACATATATATATATATATATATATATATGTATGTATGTGTGTGTATATATATATATTTATGTCAGGTCACCAGTTGGTGCTACTGGTAACATGTATTCCAGTACAACCTGTCCCATGGTCGGGTCGTTGGCGACTAAACTGGCAACCCCACCAAGGTTTCTTGGTGAGGAGGGTGACTTTGGACATCCTGCAGGACTAAAAACAAAACCTGTCAAAAGGCAAAGGATCTCTTAAGAGTCAATGGCCATCCAAAATCACCGGGAGAGATGACCCCTTAGCCTTTGTCAAGGCAGAATTCTAGGAGAAGGAAAACTCTGATATAACACCTGCAACCCTGATGGTATCCAATGATGTTGACTTGTTCTTCTTTTTGGTAAATATCATCTTGGTTAAGAGAGTGGGACTGGCTTTGTGCAGTGCCTTTGCTCACTATAAAAGCTTCACGGCACAGGCATTGCTTTATATCTGGAGATCTCTCTGCATTTGTCGTCACATGGTACCATGGGCCCAGCACTATGTGTCAATAATTGTCACAAGTGTAGTGTTTGTACCAGAGCTTTCAAGTCGCTGGCTGGACTAAAAAGTCACACTCGTTCAGCGCATCAGTAGGGGTTCTCCTACATGGATATAAAGTAGTGGCCGTACTCGAAAACGAGTTGGCAGCCACCATATATATATATATATATATATATATATATGCGTACATGTGCATGCAAACATATATATATATATATATAAAGACACACATACACACACGAGCAGTCTGTTAATAGTTGATGACTACCCATATCAAATTATGCATTGTTGTTTAAAACATTAGGCGCGTCAGAAGAGACTCAGCTTAAGTAATTGAGCTATCGTTATCGATGTTGTTTAACCATGTTTGTGATATGATTAAACATTATATACATATATATATAATTTTTAATATAGAAGAGCTTCTACAGGACTAGAACTATTTCATTCGTGAGAAATCATCAGGGAGCTGGCTGTCCAAGTAAGTAGTGGTATTTATATCTTTTCTTTTCTGGTGGTAGGAGAGGGTGGGGATTGGGATGGGTGGAGGTCATTGGTTGAAGGATTTAAAGAAAAGGGAGTTCATTAAAAGCTAATTCTTTAAAGCTATATTATTAACAAAGGCAGGAAGAATACTGTAAACAAAATCATATTTGGAATACCTTTCGATGACTTTCAATTTGGTCAGGAATATTTTCACAGCATTCCTTGCTTTAAACAAGGTGATCTTCTCCTCCTGCAAAGCCATAATGAGGCTAGTGCATTTGTCGAAGATGTCGGCGAGGTAGGCGCAGTCTTGCCTCACATCGAGTTTTTTTTTATACAGTTCTGTGTTGCGTCCTCGAAGAAACTCAATGATAGAGTCGAACAGTTCAAAGAAGCAACATGCTACCTAGATTGAAGGTGGTACTTTGAAAAGATTTCTTCAATCCTTCAAGGAATTGAAGTAATGGAACTACAACGTGCAATCCAAGAACACATTGGCCCGGAGAGTGACACATAAGGAAAACATTAGCTCTGGATGCAATGTTGGTGCCAACCTCATTTGTTGCCTCTTGTAAAGAAATAGAGACATCTGAATAATTGTCAAGAAGGGCTTTGACTGCAGAAAGTCGTGTTAGCCATCGAGTAGGGCACACAGGTGTTAAGGAGCGTGGTGACGATACTTCATTTTCTTCATCATGTGATAAATACGCTTGCTTAAATTTCCCTGATGTACTATATAGTTTCCGCAATTCATTCACGTAATCTAGAACAGTTTTGATAAGTGAAGCTTGTTGTACGGACTTAGTTATAATAAGTTGAGAAATATGAATGCCGCAGTGCACGTAATGGGCCAAATCAAGTTATGTTAGAATCTTTAAAAAGATCTTTAAAAAATACCCGTACGAATTAAATACAAAATAAGTTTTAGTCCAAAACAAAAGCAAACTATTTCAAATTATATATTTTTGAAAAATAGACGTGAATGTTCTCAAAGACTTGATTTCAGTCGAAAAACTCTTTTTTAAATTCTATATTTCACTGTTAGCTGTTGTAATATTTTGATTGGATAAAGAATTCTACAATTCAAACTGTAAAGTCAAAATACAAAAGATGTAAAATATGAAGAATTTCTTACCTTTCTCTGAAATCACAAACTCAGGGAAAAAATAGTACCTTGCAAAATAAAATACCTCGTAGCAAAATAAAATACTTAGCAACGAATGAATTGAGAAGCTTGGAGACAGTGAGAAAGTAGTATTTGTATCCCTTATATATATATATATACATACATAGATACACAGACACACACAAACACACATAGACGCGCACGCACACACACACACACACATATATATATACATACACACACACAAACTTGTGTGTAAGTGTGCCTTGGTTTGGGTACAGAAAGAGTTTTGTCTACAGTTTTTTTATTGCCAGGTCAAAGGCCACTGCTCTTTTCAACAACGCCAAATAACAACGCTCCACACACACACACACACACACGCACACACACACACACACACACACACACACACACACACACACACACACACACACACACACACACACACACACACACATATATATATATATATACTTACATAGAGCACTCTTCACTTCTATGACCTTTTCTGTTTTCAACGGAAATTTTAATACTTATATATATATATATATATATATATATATATATATATATATATAAATGAAGAGAGAATGAGGGAGGGACAGAGAGAGTAAGAAATGTGTGTGTGTTTGGTACACGTCTATCTAGCTGTCGTCTGTTCTACAGCGTAGATGTAATTCACTTCGCGCAGAAGTTTTGTTCCAATTTATTGCGGAAATTTTGTAAGTTCAATTTTAATTTTGATACTATTGTGTAGCTTGACCCCCCCCCCCGTCTGATCTGAACTGTCAGGCGGTGGGTCAGCTCATCTTCGCCCCTCCCAGGGGTGAAAAACCTGTTTTTAAAAATTTTGTGGCATAAAAAATTCAATCGTCTGACAGAAATGTTAAACGAAGCTAACGAAAATAGTGGTGGGGGGACAGCGATAAGAGTTATAAGCTCGCACGCTTTAGTCCCCCCCTCCTTCCCAACTAACGTCATAGAGAAGGAAAGAAAAAATAAAATAAAAACAGACGAATGTGCGGAGAAAAATGACGAAAACACAAATCTGGACATTGATTCCGACAACAAAAAAAAATTTGAAAAATTGCATGACAATATTAATACCACAAACAAAGACACAACAAACACAAAAATAACATTTGAAAACATCATAACAGAAAGCAAAGCAGACGACAAAGTCAACACCAATAATATTTCATTTGCACAAACAACAAAGAAATCTTTGACATATATACCTGAAAATATTTCAGATGTGGCACAAAGAATTATAAACGCCTAACAATACATAACTCAAGGGGAAAATGGTATTTTATCGGTAAAAATGCCTCAAGAACTCACCAAAGACATTGAAAGTCGGACGGTCGTTTTCCGCACCATCAACAACATTTCTAAAAAACCTCAACAGCCAACACAGAAATCAAAGAAATCAAAGCAGTACTTACAGAAGTACTTAATGAAACCACTTTCATAAGAAGAGACAGACTGTATGGAAGCCTAGCGATTATTATGAAGAACAAATCGGCGGCAAAAAAATGTGCTTTGTCGCCGATTCGTTCGACAAATTTTACCTTTTATCCATCTTATATGGGTAAAAGAACTCAGCGCATATGGCTGGATGCAATGATGCCAGATGTGGACTACTGCTGGCTCATAGCTGGCTTCATCGATCCAGCGAATGACAACGTGATTTCCATTGGGAAAACCACAGGCAATGCGTTCAGTGGAACAGGTATAGAACTTGTAGTGCAAATGAAGCCCGAACGCATCGCCCAAATACCCGACAGAATCCTATTAGAGGGCCACGGGTATATAAACATTAGCGTGGAGGGGAGAAGGCCGTCCTGTCATATCTGTGCAGGAAGAGGGCACCTGAAGGCGGCTTGTCCCCAACTCAACAAAAAGAAAACCCTGCTACCAACACCAGCTCCACCACCACCACCACAACAGATAAACAAACAACAAAACTCAGTCCCACCCAACCCGTCCTCAGTAAAACTACACCACCACCACAACATAAACAGTCACAACACATTACCCAAAAACAAAACACAGTCCCACCCAACCCCTCACTCAATAAAACAACACAACCACCGCAGCCACAACACACAACACAGTCTAACATAGTGACATCCATCTCCCCCACAAAGAAAACCAACACGGAAACATTACCAGCAAACATACTTCTTCCCTCCAACACTGAAGATAACCCAACGAATTCGGAGGAAGAAACGGAGTCCTTCAGACAGATTAAAAGAAAAAAAAGAAAACATGTGCAAAACACACAAGGCCAAACAACCCCTACCCAAATGTCAACACAATCCAACAAAACACAAAACACCCCTCCAGCAACAAACAAAACCAAACCTGCCCCTCCCCTCTTCGAAACACTCACACCATCCGAAAAAAAGACATTACACTATACTTACATCAACAGAAACAATAATAAATTAAATGAACTCATAAACAATAATCCTTCGGTACAAACCGAAGGTGTAAACTTTGTTTCTTCAGAAAACTACCCACATTTAAAATTAATAAAGATCCCAATGAACCTCTACCAAAAACTAAAAAAGGATTTTAAGGAGGACGTAGGACCACCCTCTGTCAAACCCATAAACCGCGTCCTACTAAAAAGCTTTCCCCCTCCCCTACCCCTCCCCAACACAACTCCAAACACCCCAACCCCACCACACACTGACGACCCCACACCACCACAAGACACCCCTTCACCCAACCCCTGACTCCATGGAAGTTGTGCGACCCGAACCCCGGGAAGCAGAAAGGTAGGTCTCTACACTCTCCTTTGGCTTTGCCGCCCACATGGATGTGTTAAGAGTAGGTTGTTTGAATGCACGTGGCCTGGGATCAACTTGGAAGCAAGCAAAGCTTCTAAATGACCTCAGGTCACGTGGTATAAATGTAATGGTTATCTGTGAGACTCGGATCAGCGTCGTGCGGCAGCTGGCCCCTACCTTCGATGACTTTGAGGTGCATGCATCTCTCTGTCAACCTGGAGGTGGGGGTGGGGTTGTCGTACTGCTGGAAAAACACCTGGGTCTCGCCGTACAGGTTGTTCACTCGGACCCGGAGGGTCGTTTGTTGGTGCTAGACGTTGGCAGTAGTGAAGGTGCGGCCTTGAGACTGGTCGCCGTCTGCTCCCCTTTCAGAGCTGAACGGCCCGACTTCTTCCAGCGTTTGGAGACTTTTCTGGGAACGTCGCATTCCCTGCTTCTAGCGGGGGATTGGAATGACATCCTAGATGCACGTTGGGACTATGCAGGAGCATGTCCTAATAGAGGGGGGTGTAACAGCCTCAAGGGGTTACTCGACCGTTTTAACTTGGTCGATAGATATCGACTAGATTTTCCAACTGTGCCAACCTGGACTTGGACGAACCACAGTGGTCAATCTAGATCGTAGTTAGATAGATTCTTAGTTAGAAGTAAGGATAGGGACATATTAAGCTGTCCAGAAATGCTCACGGTTGGCTATACGGATCACAAATTAGTGACCTGCGTAGTCAATCTCGAGAAAACACATAAACAGGGTCCCGGTTACTGGAAACTTAATTTGTCTTTACCGGCAAAAGAGACTTACAGAAACCGTATTAGCAGATTAGTTAAGGAGAGGTTGACGGGTGCAATCGTCAACAACCGATGGTGGGCATCTCTCAAAAGAGAGATTAGAACAGTATCAATAAGTTATAGCAAGATATTAGCTGCCAATAGGAATAGAAACGAGAAAGAATTAACATGTAAATTAGAAGAGGCAACAAAGAGCGAAGATGTGGCCAGAGTGCTGGCATCGAGGACGGCCTTGAACTAGTTTTTCGATGCAAAGCACGAAGGCTGCGTCATTCGAAGTAAAATACGTGCTCTAGGTAATGAGGGGGCCAAAGCCGTTGGCTGGGCTCGCGTGACAGAAGCTAAGAGTGGAAATCGATCCACCATCCAGTCTTTGCAAGACGAGGATGGACGGGTGATCCGGGAGCCTAAACAGATGTGCGAGGCCTTTCAAAGGCACTTTGCCCGATTATTCGGGGGAGGCGAGGGTCCGGGCGGGGACGTGGATTTCGGTCCATACCTCGACGGCCTGCCGCGTCTCTCGAGCGAAGAGGCAGAGTCCTGCGAGGGACCAATCTCGGCTGATGAGATCGGGGATGCGCTGAGCCAATGCAGCAGACGCAAATCTCCAGGTCTCGATGGTATACCTTACGAACTTTATTTAGCAATGCCGGTCTTCTTCTCCGAACTCCTCGAAGTGGTCTACTGCAATTGGCAGCAGAAGGGAGAATTCCTTGTTCTGTAGCCAAGGGCGTAGTCTCGCTGGTGAGGAAGGACGAGAACAAGGGGGATAGTATAAATAATTTTCGGCCCATAACCCTGCTAAACACAGAGTTAAAGATTTTGGCCAAGGTGTTAGCAAAGAGGTTGGCGCTTGTCGTGGGTAGCCTGGTGGGAGATGCGCAGACATGTGCTATCCCATCCAGGTCCATTCACGATAACCTCCACCTCATGCGATACATCATAGAGAGGGTTGGCAACAAACCCGGCTTCGGTGGGGCCCTGATCAACTTGGATCAACTTGGTTAGCCTTCGATAGGGTCGACCATGGTTACCTGGATGCGGTGCTAGCGGCGGCTGAGTTCGGTCCTGTTTTCAGAGGCTGGATCACTGCCTTACATAGCAACCACATCTGTTCTAGGATCAAGGTGAACGGCTACCTTTCGAAGCCGTTCGAAATCACACGATCCATTTGACAGGGGTGCCCTCTCTCCTCCCTTCTGTACGTATTGACTCTCGAGCCTTTACTGAGGAAGTTGGAGTTGTTGCAGGGTATCCCCCTGGAACCAGGATTGAGCAAAGCGGTGTCGGCCTACGCCGATGATGTAACAGTAATGGTATCGACCGACTCGGAGATCGAGGCGATCGGTACCTTACTGGAGGATTACGAAAGGTTGTCAGGAGCGAAACTGAACCGGGAAAAATCCATCGGGCTGCAACTCGGAACGTGGAGAGGCAGACCGATGCCTCCCGACGGTGTCGTCGGACACTGGACGGAGGGCCCGGTGAAGTTTCTTGGGGTCTGGTTTGGACGAGGTTACGAACAAGGTGTTTGCACTAACCCAGAAATGGGCCAAGTGTAAGCTGTCCCTTAAAGGTCGGGCGGAGGTGGCGAACATTTACATAGCGTCCGTCACTTACTACCGCCTGACTGTCGTGCCTTGCCCTAAGGAAACACTCACCACCATGGAACGCATGCTCTTCCAATTTCTTTGGAAGAAGCGCCCTCCTATGGTGAGAAGATCCATCTGCTGCCAACAACCTTCGAAAGGAGGGCTGGGGATGCCGTGGTTGATGATGCGTAGGCACGCATTAAGGCTACGGCACCTACAGGTATTCCTCACTGGTCAACCGGTGTGGGCTCCGTTCGTGAAACGAGCCTTTCCGAGACTCGTCTCGCTCACCGAGCTGCAGTCCTGGGTCAAGCAAAGATCCGGAAAACTGGGAGACTGGCACACTGAATGTGCCCAGGCGCTCAGGGTTCTCTGGCAAGCGGGCCAGGCCATCGGTGGAGAATCCACCTCATCATTCTATAGAGGGCTGG
>OZ024742.1:72100435-72112935 GCA_964016885.1 Eledone cirrhosa | reverse complement strand
ATATATATATATATGTATATATATATGTATATATATATATATATATATATATATATATATATATATATATTATATATATATATATATATATATATATATATATATATATATAATTTTGTTCCTTTACCACCTTATTCCTTCTACCACTTTATCATTTTTTTTAGCTGACTCTAACACCAACACCACTACCAACATAAGAGTAGAGGTCAGATGTACTTAACAATTACAAGAACAACCACCACAGATTGCCTTGCCTCAGAACGAATTTCTGTAGACTTTTGACGGAGGAATGTTCTCACAACTGACCAATGAGAGGAGAAGATGTCCTTTGACGCTGAAATTCGTTTGTTTAAATTCATATGATTCCAGTTCCTCCATGAAACAACAACCCAACCAGGAACTGGGCATATCAGAGTATTGACAAAGTTAAACACCTCAACAACATGTGTACTCATCTCTACCACACTAATTCTGACTGCCTGAAGAGGTCACAGCCAAAGATGGCTGTCACCGAAATATATATAGCAGTAATAAATGAAGCCAAATTTTAAACATTTGACTTATTTATTTTATTTTATTTTACATTAATCCGGAGTAACCAAACCAACCCGCGCACTTCGTCGAGTGCTCCAATCTGCATACTGAGGTGTTGGTATACAACCAACATATACTCAAAATTTATATATATATATATATATATGTGTGTGTGTGTGTGTGTGTGTGTGTGTGTGTGTGTGTGTGTGTGTGTGTGTGTGTGTGTGTGTGTACACATATTTGTATGTATGTGTATATATGTGTATGTGTGATTCTACCATTATGTATGTTTGTTGTGTGTGTGCCTGCCTGTGTGTGCGTGTATGTGTGTGTACATGTGTAAGTGGGCGAGTGTGTGAATGTGCTTGTCGACACCTGGAATATATATTAAGAGAAACTTCACAATAAGGGGAATCACCCCAACACTTGAATCTGTTGATGGAACCCTCTCTGCCTTTGTCACCCTTATTCCAGCCTTAAAGAATTAGCTTCTAAAGAATTTCCCTTTCCTTTAAACCATTGAAACCCACCCATCCTGTAGATACCTGTCTTACAGGCATTGTTAGTCTAAGTGATAAACTAGGATTGGTATTCCAAATATGATTTTGTTTACAGTATTCTTCCTGCCTTTGTTAATACTATAGCTTTAAAGAATTAGCTTTTAATGAACTCCCTTTTCTTTAAATCCTTCAACCAATGACCTCCACCCATCCCAATCCCCACCCTCTCCTACCACCAGAAAAGAAAAGATATAAATACCACTACTTACTTGGACAGCCAGCTCCCTGATGATTTCTCACGAATGAAATAGTTCTAGCCCTGTAGAAGCTCTTCTATATTAAAACTTTTATACTCTGCTATGTATTGAGTACCTTACTTACTGTGGTTACTTTCGATTCAACCCGGAATAACTTATATATATATATATATATATATATATATATATATATATATATATATATATATATATATATATATATATATATATATATATTTATTAATAAAAGGAATTCCAACTTTGTTTGATTTACTCGTTTTATTTACAGTCCTTTAAAACTATAATGGTATTAGAATGAAATAGTATGGTAGGATATTAAATGTTAAGTATTAATTGAACAAGTACTTTCATGATTTCGTAATCTTCAGGTTCATATTCTGTGGTGACAGTCAAGTTTGGAATTTTCACAGTTGAAAATTGCAAACTTGACTGTCACCACAGAATATGAACCTGAAGATTGCGAAAGCATGAAAGTACTTGTTCAATTAATACTTAACATTTAATATCCTACCATACTATTTCATTCTAATACCATTATAGTTTTAAAGGGCGGGGGATTGGCAGTATCGGTAGAGGGTCGGACGCCATGCTTTGCAGCACAGTTACGTCCCTTTACGGACTGAGTTCAAATCCCGCCGAGGTTAACTTTGCCTTTCATCCTTACGGGGTCGATAAAATAAAGTACCAGTAATACACTGAAATAATTGCTGGCCTTGTGCCAAAAGTAGAAACAAATATTTTGAAAAGATCTCCATTTTGTAGGATTTTTTTTTTACCAGCGGTATTTGTTCATATCTAGTTTGCTTAGAACTGTAAAATTACGACACCCGTCATCATCGACATCTCTAGCCCGTCACACTGTCATCTATACATACTGGCAAACCAACACATATACACACACACAATCCACCCCCCCCTCTCTCTCTCACTCACACATACTGTGCTGCAGTTTAATCCCAGATCCTCCACGAGTGAGCTGCTGTATTATGTTCAACGGTGTTCCACCCATGACCATCTCATCATATTTTTACATGAACTGTAAAAATATTTATAACATGTCTAGCCACCAGGAAGTGGTATACGTCGTTGGTCTCATATACACAGACGTGCACAAAAATAGATAAATAAGTAATAAATAAATAAATAGATGAATAAATAAATAGATGAATAAATAAATAAGAAAGAAGTTGGAGCGGATAGAATTATATTCCTCTCCCTACTTCTCTTCTTACCAACATTGCCGACGTCGCCGACAACAGCTGCTAGGAACACCGAAAGTCGATGAATAAATAAACAAACAAATAAATAAATATATAAATAAAACTAAAAGATAAACCATACCGAGCTTACCTGACCCGGCTACCCTCCAGAGAAAATGTGGAATATGGAGTTAGGGATTAAATCCTTATCGAAAACAATGAAAGAATCAAGTTTTCCAGGGGAAGAATATCGTTATAAGATGCCTGGACGGAAGCCGACTTACATACCGAACTGGGTTCGAGCCTTCGGCAGCCGCACAGAGTTCATCCAAAACTGCACACTACACGGAGTCCGTTATCTTCTGTTAAGTAATACTTACATCCTGAGGAAGTAAGTTTTCAGTCTTCTCTCTATAACTCCTTCACTCACTCAATTTCTATCATAGTCTCTCTCTTTCTACCCCCCCCCCTCTCTCTCTATCTATCTATCTATATATTTATCATTTTCTCTCTGTTTATATACCTCTGCTTCTCCCCTTCCCTTTATCTATCTATCTATCTATCTTCTTTTTTTTTAAATAAGCGAATATATATCAGCATGTTTGTGTGTTTGCATGTGTACACACGCACACACACACACACACACACACACACACACAAACACACATGCTTCTATATATTAAATACATTTTTATTTAGTTGTATAAAAATATAATATAATTCATTGAACAATAATGATAAAGGAAAAAAAAGGAGGGGGACAATTCACTACCAAGTGTGATAACCGGCCGCCCTTCACATCTTAGGGGTTAACTAAACACTTTGAGGCAAGTCAACACGCTTGCAGTATTACCCCGTTTGATAGCGAGGCTAAGGTTCTGAAATAACCAAGCATCCTCACGGGCATCACCTGACACCTCAGTAAGGTGAACCGCCAGGGATGACAAAAACTTCGCTGTCAGCGGCCCAACACCACCGAACGTCTCGAACGCCACGGGCTGAAAAAAATAATTATTAGGTATTAGGATTTGTGCTCTGAAATAGCGATGTATACATGAATGTATGTATAGTATATTTGGCAATATACCGTATGTTTAATTAAAAACATTTAGAAGACCATACGTTATCAGTTTTAAAGTAGATAAATCCAGGTATTTCCGAATTTTATTCCGTTCGGCAACGTCGATGATGTGGGTGGGAGTAAAAGAATCACTGACTATGACGTCGCAGATGAGACATCTACCTCTTACCTAGGGACAAAGGGTAAGACCGTCTGGTCACCTCCTATCACTTCCGGATAAACCAGTTGACTCCAGAACTGTGGGGATATTTACCCGAGCCAAGGATCGTTTGATGACCAGGATTGACTTGGTGTGGCGGACAAAACAAGCAGCATTCAGACGGCAGGACAAACCATGTAAACCTATGGAATCGAGGGACCCACCACAGCGGCATCTCAGACTCCAACAGACGTCGGCTCCCGCGTGAAGTGCAGTGGAGATGCGGAGTTCGTCCTGACTGAGAAGGCCACCAATGTTGGTCACAGGCAGGGCATCAATCCAGTCCCCTGAGACCTTTGCGCTTGCAGAAAGTAAGCAGCACCTAGAAAATTGATCGGAATGATCAAAGAGAGAGTTGAAAGTTACCCTCGAACGCTGATTGTCCCATACTCGCTGCTTCCGTCTATCCTCATCAGTAACAGGAACTGACAAACCCAGCTTTCTCCACTGTAGTAAAGCAAGTTGGGACAAAGAAGTACATTTGCGCAGAGTGAGACCTCCATCCTCGAGCTCACTGAATATTAGGTCGTCGAAGCGTTGGAGAGACGGCGAGAATTTGTAAGAAGGACTAACTTTTAGGGTATACAGTAACTTAGGGATTGACAGATAATTCCGGAGAATAAAAAAACCTTGGGGAGGCTCAATGATTTCGAGGTTTTTAAAAAATTGCTTGAGCAACTTAGATAGAAAAATGGACTCGAATGCTTGGTCAGTAATTGGGGCCCCAAGGGAGCAACACGTTGTTTGCGATTGTCTGCAGAGAGATCAAGCAGAACCTATTTTCCAATCTTTGGCACTCAACAATTTTCAATTCATGTTGAATGGTTTGGCTCACATTGAAGTCGTACTTAGTTCCTAAACTGTAACGGTCGGGTTTGCATCAACTGCGACTTGCAATGCATCAGGATCCAGCCCTCATGGACTCCCTTTTCTTGATTCATCCTGCAGGCTGTAGTCCCCATTTCTGAATCGTGAAAACCATCTTCTGCATGTTCTTTCAGTCAATATGCCATCTCCATGTGTGTTTTGGCATGATTTTGCTGTTGCACTTGCACTATTACGTTTTTTAAATTTATAAAGAATAACATGACGAATATGTTCTTTAATTGGAGTGAACATGGCACCAATACAAAAACTTCAATAAAGATAAATTTGATAAGATCTGAAAGAAAATGAAAGTGATTTCGGCATATTCGAAATATAATTGAGAGGTTAGACACCTTTAAACCTAACTCGTGATTTATTAACCCCCCCCCCCCCCCCAAAAAAAAAACAGACAAAACTTTCGTAACCTGATGTAACACGACAGTGTTCCAGTTTGATCATTTCTATTAAGGATTTATTTTTCATAGTTCATTATTAGTTCTTTATGCTTAGTTTGGAACAGTGGCGTTTCTAAATCCACGCGTATATTAACGTTTCGAAGCCTTCACGACTTCAACAACCTCGAAATCAGAATGGTCATACTAGTGGCATATTGGTTATAGCATCATGAGAGTGGATGTTTGATTTTAAATTTCTGAACGGTTGAAGTATGTCAGCTATTATAATTAGTTTTGCGTAGGCTATATCTGTGTATTCATTTTTGGTTTATATTTTGATATTAATCGAGTCTCTCTATATAGTTGTTTGCCTTGATTTGTGTTGAATTCTATATAGAATTTGTGTTATTGCCTAATGTAGTTTTATCTCATTTTTTTGTATGTACTGGAAAGGTGTTACGATGGCTCCTTGATGTAAGTGCATAGTTAAACGATGGCAAAGTCTAATGTTCGTGTGACAGGTGTAACCATTTTGATCATGAAGTTCACAACTTTCATATCTGCTTTGAAATTTATATATCACATTGTTCATCTGCAGTATGTTGCTCACATTTATATAGTTCTACATGTCTAAAGTGGAAAAAACAGTTGTCCCGAAACACAACCACGCCATCTACACCCGTTATGTTGACGATATCTTTGTTGTGACTAACTGATGAACAGGCCGATTGTGTGAAAGATGGTCTCAAGAATAATTCCATCTTGACATTTACAATCAATCACAACACCAACGCAAACTCAATCCAGAATACCACCCCATTCTTGGACATAAATGTAAGAATTGCGAATAACATATATTTTATTACTGATTGCTGCTACATTATTTGCTAGGTTAGGTGCTGTAGAGTAGGCAAGTTTAAATATTTTTATATTACTTGTGCATGGGATGGAGGATTCCTGCTAAGAACTGTAAAGACAGTTCTGGTGATATCTACTGTTATGTTTGTTATAAATGAAGAGCTAAATCATCTAATATGTCGCTAATGAATCTATTTCCCCTTTTTGTTTTGTTATTTGTGATGTAATTGTTATTGAAGTTAATCAATTTCTGTGGGTTGTAGGTGGTGAGTGAATTAACTCCGTTCTGTCCTCCACTATCAATTTTTTCATTACACTTATATTTGGTTTTATTGCTGCGTTTACTTAATTCTGTAGTTATTTCAGATGTCACATAAATATGATAATAACTCAGTGCATTGCTAGTTCCATAGTAATTCATTTTAACATAACACCCCATAGTATGTTTTGTTGCAGTTGCTAGTACCAGCTTCATGTTCATCTGTCCATCTATGTCTATCTCCCTATCGTTGTTACTGTATCGCGTTGCTTTTATTCCTCCAGTATTATTTCGTCTGGTACACCGTGTAGCTCTACTTCACGTCTACCGACGCGCGCACGTGTGTTTGTGTGTATATATATATATATATATATATATATATATATATATATATATATATATATATATATTAATCACTGACCTCATATACAAACTTTATCCCTTTTCTTGTCTCTCCTATCTTCTACCCGCCCCTTTTACTCAATAGCTCCCTCGCTATCATCCGGGGCAAGAGTTTCTCCATTCTATCATCAGCTGGGATCGCGAGGTGGCTTGCACCTAGGGTGGATCTGCACGTCAGAGAACGTTCTCCCACACTGTACAGGCTCGTAGAATTAAGGTAGCGACGGTGTAGGTCGCTGATACCTATCTTTTTATGAACATTGTTTTATATGGTTGACAATTGTAATTCGTGTCACAAATAACGTTTCATACTAAGTATTCTTTAAAGGTTCCTTGAATGAGTGGAGTATTTATTTGGTTTCTATTTTATTTCAATTTTTATCCGCCATGTTGTATATCTATTTAGTTTCGTACTATGTATTTCTTTTGTTGGTATGTTATTTAATGTCATGTGAGTATATAACAACGGAACAGATTGGTTTTGATTTCATTGTTTACTAGTCTGAAATTAAGTTATGCAATTATCAATGTATAGTATTTACGTGGCGTAATCAATCAGTGAGGCTGTTACTGAAACGACAAACATGTTACATTTAATGATTTATTTCTTTACTTATACATCTGTGTGTGTGTGTGTGTGTGTGTGTGTGTGTGTGTGTGTGTGTGTGTGTGTGTGTGTGTGTGTGTGTGTGTGTGTGTGTGTGTGTGTATGCATGTATGCACCCTTGACCAAGCATGCAACGTACAACTGTGAAATAAGAAGCCGACGTCACTCTGACCTAACCAAACCAGTAACAAGATACCAGGAGATATGTGAGAATATCAGAGCCGTTTGAAAAATCGTTTTTTTTTTTCAACTTGAAACCACCTTGAGGTAACGGGGAAAAATCCACCACGAAACTCTTTCTCTCTCAATGCATACATACATACGTACATTCATACATGCATACATGTATGCATGCATGATGGCTGAAAACTTTGTTAAGAGTATTGTAATCGCTTGTAACATCCTGAACAAGCAATGCCTGTGCTTTGAAGGTTTTTAAAGTGGGGAAAGGCCTTGCACTCGACCAATCCCACATCACTGAGCATCGAAAACACTATCCGAAAAGGAGAACTTGTCAAAATCATCGGTTGCTTCCGAAGCCGCAGATTTTTTTCAGATTTTCCTTTTTCTAGAGAGGTGTTGTGACAACAACTATAATACTCGAGAGCGACCCGACATATATACATACAGTGGCGGACTGGATCTAAAAATATTGACTTCATAACTGTCTCTAATTCGTCTTTAGAGGATACTCCAAGCTGAATGGTGAATAATCTTTTCTATTGGATTAGTAGTGATCTCAGATGGCTTTCCATGAAGATTTCTGAAATGGTCTCTCCACAATTTAGCATTTCCTCGTCTCTTGCAGCTTTTAGCTTGAACTTTGAGGAGACCTTTCTACCACTAATTTTGTTTCCAATCTTCCATTCCATTGAGGATTGTTTTGCTTTCAACAAAACACTTCATCTTTTCTAATTGCTCATTTTGATAAATAGTGGCACATTCTTTCTGAACCATAGTAAACTTCCCGTGTTGGGCTGCTCCTCTTAATTTGCGTTGCATGTTTGAGGGCTTCCCGTTTCTCAATGATCGCTTTTGATTCCCACGGCTTTGTGTTTGAATCTTGGCTTGTTCTGTAGGTACTTAGCAGCAGATTCCTTGTGTGTACTGAAAACATTTTCATATTCGTCATCAGCTGTAGTATTCCCTTAGAAATTGTGAAGGGCTTCAAACCTGTTTTTCAAAGTGAGTGAATACTCATCGCAGGTGCCCGAGTTCCTAATTCATGACTAGTCATAACGCTTTGGTTTTGTTGCTTATTTTTGTTTTTTCGCAAACTGAGTCTGATCTTAAATGAGACAATTCTGTTGTCAGAAGAAACGTTGTCAAATGTGTTGAAAGCCTCGCAACTTATGGCATTATTCGGCCACTTCTTATTCATTAGAAAGTAGTCTAACTTTACTCCTGATATCTCGTGTTTAGGCATATAAGTCCATATTCTGCAATATGTGTGTGCGTGTGTGTGTGTGATTATAATAAAACGCATGAATGTTGTGACAACCACTTTGTGATAGATTTGTTTTGGAAATGGTAACTTGATATCCTCGTGCCTACGCAGTATTGGCAAGTTGGTTAGAGAACATCAAGTATCTATACCTACCTACCTATGTATCTACCTTCGGGCAATAAACCAACACACACACACACACATACATACATATATATATATGTATGTATGTATGCATATATATGTATATATATACATATATATATATATATATATATATATATATATATATATATATATATATATATATATATATATTACATTAAATGTTGATTTACGATCGTTTCGTCCCTTATTGCGACTTATCAAAATCAATTATTCATAAGTAAATATCTCGTTATAAAATCTCACCAAGTGACTCAACAATTTACAGTCAAAGAGTTAAAAACATATTTGGTAACTATTACTTTAATGTATATTAATATATATACATATATATATATATATATATATATATATATATATATATATATATATATATATATATATATATATATATATATATATATATATGTATGTATGTATGTAAAAGCTAAACAGCAATAACAACACAATCGGTACAGTATATGGAAGGTATATATTAGGTTAACGCTTGATATAGCAGGAAGAGGGTCTTAACGTTTCGGACGCTAGTCCTTCACCAGAAGAAAGAATGAGAAATAAAATAGATTGAGGAGACGGGCGGGTTGGAATTGGAAAAAATCTCTTGCAAAACTGTTGATGCTGGCGTTTTGTGTGTGATTGTTTTTTTAGAAAAGTGGAAATGGAAAAAAAAAACCGTTTTGTAAAAAGAGCTATACTTGAGCACGTGCGTAAGCATGAGTTAGTGTGTGAGTGTGTGTGTGTGTGTGTGTGTGTGTGTGTGTGTGTGTGTGTGTGTGTGTGTGTGTGTGTGTGTGTGTACGAAGCTAAGAAGAAATGTGTGTGTATATGTGAGTAAAAGAGTGTGTGTGCATGTAAGTACGAAGCTATGAGCAAAATTATGTTAATATAAGGGTGTGTATCGGCATGTATTAGTAGTAAGAGAAGCTGCTAATGATAAAGAGAAAGCGATAGGAATCAAGGGGTGTGATAATGGACGGGGTATTAGAGAAATTGGGGAGGTGAGTTGAGTCCAAGAGGAGAATAGGACCCAAGACGGGGAATCAAACTTTGTTCAGTCCTGGTGCGCGAGGCCTGTGATCCCAGGACTGAAACATGTAGGGAAGAATGACCAGGAGAACAGAAATGACGGGCGACAGGAGTATCCAAACCGAGTCGTATGTCCCTCAAATGTTCGTCAAAATGGTCCGCCATACGGCGTCCCGTTTGTCCGATATATAAAGACCCGCAAACGGAACACCGGAGGGCATAGACAACGTGGGTGGATGTGCAGGTGAAGGAATGGCGGATACGGAAAGACCCGTTAGGGCCTGTAAGAGTGGTGAGAGTGGAAATAAAGGTACAAGTGTTGCAGCGAACGGGAACAAGGATGAGAGCCGGGTGGAGTCGTGGGAGAGGACGAAAAGAAACTGCGACCCAGGAGGTCGTGGAGGTTTCGGGCGCGCTTAAAAGCAGTAATGGGTGGGTTTGGAAAAAAGCGAGAAGTGACGGGGTCAGAAGTGAGGATACGGAAGGAACGGAGGATATGTCGCCGGAGTGGAAGGGTCATGGGGTGGTAGGTGAGAAGGAAAGGAACATGGGTGTTGGGAGGGCGGGGTGAGGTGAGAGGGCTGTGGTGCGGTCTGTTTCACAGGAGCGGGTGAGAGCCGCTTGGATCAAGGTGGGGGGGGGGGGGGGGAGGATATCCACGCTGGATGAAGCAGGAAGCCATGCGAAGGGAATGGGTTTCGAAATCGTCGTCCTGGCTACAGAGTCGACGAAGACGAAGGAATTTGGAATAGGCTATGGAGTGTTTGGTGTGGGTTGGATGGGAGGAGGTGAAGTCGACATAAGATTGGGAGTCTGTTGGTTTAATGTAGATAGAAGTAGAGAGGGTGTGGTGAGAGAGATTAATAGATAGAGAGATATCTAGAAAAGCGACAGAAGAATCGGAGACGGAGGAGGTGAAATTGAGAGCAGGATGGAAAGATTGGACAAAAGAAAGAAAACAGTCGAGCTGTTCTCGTGATAGAGAGATGGCGCCGATACAGTCGTCGATATAACGACCGTATAGCTCAGGAGTCGGTCCAGCGTACTGGGAGAAGATCTGGGCTTCGACGTAGCCAACAAACAAGTTGGCATAGTTTGGACCCATTCTGGTCCCCATCGCTACCCCAGAGACCTGCTGGTAAAATTCAGCAGAAAAAGAAAATCCATTGAGGGTGAGAACAAGTTCAGCCAAACGGGGAAGAGTGGTAGTGCTGGGGTAAGGGGTAGGGCGTAAATCTAAAAAAATGCTGGAGAGCATAGAGGCCGTCATCATGAGGGATGACGGTATAGAGAGAAGTGATGTCCAGGGTAAAGAGAAGGCGACAGGGACCAGGAGGGAAGGAGAAAGAGTTGAAAAGTCTAAGGGTATGATTTGTGTCGTGGATGTAGGAGGGGAGATTGCCGACCAACAGGGCGAGGATGGTGTCTAAATATTCAGAAATTATCTCGATGGGGCAGTTGCACGCAGAAACGATAGGACGGTCAGGATTGTTTTGTTTGTGTATTTTGGGGAGAAAGTAGATGGTGGGTGTGCGAGGGGTGCGTACAATAAGGTTGGTGGAGGGGGGGGGGGGGTGAGAGGAGGAGATGAGCTCGTGGATGGTGGAGGACACGAGTTGTTGGTAGCCAGGAGTGGGGTCGGAGGATAAAGGGCGGTAAAAAAGGGTATTGTGAAGCTGGCGGAGAGCCTCAGTCCTACAGAGGTCAGCGCTCCAAACCACCACAGCGCCACCTTTGTCAGCGGGTTTGATGACAATGTCATCGCGACACCGAAGGTTGAGAAGAGCGGAGAGCTCAGTTCGCGTGATGTTAGAGCGACGAGAATGCTGGTGAAAACGGAACTGATTCACAGGTGCTGAAATGGCCAGAGCTCGGCATCCAATGTGATTGCCGGCGACTGAGACGAGTGAAGTCATCCGTCTGTGTTGATGATGGTGTGTCGTGAAAAAAATCTTTAATCGACGGAAGACCCCGTGCGGAACTCGTCGCAGGTAGATGTGGTTGGTATAAAACACAAACCACGGGCGAGGAGCGAGCGCTCAGCTTCGGAGAGTGGTAGGTCCTGGGGTATGGTAACTACAGTGCAGTGACGTGAGGGAGTGAAAGAGGCGAAAGCGGAGGGGTATATACATATATATATATTACATGTATCGAGTACATCTCTAATTTGTGGTCTTCCTGGTCCCAGTACCGCTGACTATCAATATATATCAATATACAGAGATGTACTCGATACATGTAATATGCAGAGTGATTATATTAGTAAAAGTAGAGGATCAGCCACGAGGTTGGTGGTTTCGGTAAGTTACATCTTCTGAACCCGCTGAGTTCGCGGTCAATTCTCTACTTATATATATATATATATATATATATATATATATATATATATATATATATATATATATATATATATGTGTGTGTGTGTGTGTGTGTGTGTGTGTGTATACAGTTGTCCCCCAGTATTCGCGGGGCTTACGTTCCTAGAGCACCCGCGAAGAGTGAAAAACCGCGAACATTGGACATGGTCCATAAACATGCCTATAAACGTCAAAATATAACGTGAAATATAATTTAAAATATATATATATATATATATATATATATATACATACATAAATACATACATACATGGTGGCTGCCAACTCGTTTTCGAGTACGGCCACTACTTTATATCCATGTAGGA
>OZ024742.1:72077935-72095435 GCA_964016885.1 Eledone cirrhosa | reverse complement strand
ATATATATATATATATATATATATATATATATATATATATAAAGAATGAATAATAACAGGTAGACATCATAAAAAGGTAGTTTATTCCGTTGCAAATTCACAAGTATTTGCAGAACTCGAATATCCAATGCTGTGACCACTGTTTCCTCAGAGCAGAATCCTATACCTAATATATATATATATATATATATATATACATATATATATACATATAATGGTAGAACACTGGAAGGTAATATCCGTAGTGGTAGACCACTCAGTCCATGAAAAATCTTAATGGAAAATGATTTGCCTATTCACCCAAGGTGACTTCACTTTTTATTAGAACTTCCGCATCAATTGGTGAACATACGACGAAACTGTTTCAGAAAGGAGGGATAAACATGCCAATCTATGTTTAGAATCCTGAGCAACGCCGGGCCATTCTGCTAGTATTCATTAAAAGCAACAGAAGGCCAGACTGGAAACCTTCTTTAAAATTTTAATTCCGCGAAAACTCTATACATATTCCAATAGCCCAGTTTCATCATCCGATCATGATGCAAGACTTAGACTGTTTCATCGGGTGTTGATTGCAGAATTGGTTATATAAGACAACAGAGCTATGGCGAACACAAACAGAGAATAGAAAGTAGAGAATAGATTTCGTTCGAGGATGGCTTGCTAATTCGGTGTTATTGTAACGGCAAAACCATCCCCTGCGATGGATGATCTGCATAACGTCGAGTGCTTTAATGTATTGCATTATTTACTAACCGGAATCACCAGCTCTACCTATTTGTAAACAACATATCATAAATGGTACACACACACACACACACACACACACACACACACACACACACACACACACACACACACACACACACACACACACACACACACACACACGTATTTTTTTTTTCATGGATATACCCGTGTTCTGTTTGGTCGAAAGGGCTCAGCTAAGGAGCTAAATAAGATAGAATGGTTTACCTCAGTTAAAGAAGATACTCAATATTTCTTATTCATTACAGATTGCTATGGTTGTTGTTGGTGCTACTGTGTTTTGGTATTATGTCCTACCAAGTAATAGATCGCATCCTCTACTACTACAGCTGGCCAGTCACTGTCAACGTTGACGTCAACTACAACAAGACGCTCGTATTCCCATCTCTAACTATATGTAACCAAAATGCTTTCAGGTAAGTTTCTACACACAAACGCATGCACCCATGCATCCCCCACCCACACGCATACATGCATACATGCATACATACCAGAAATTACTGAGGTCAAACCAATCATTGACCCAATTCCAGGCACCGACAGTAATCATCAGATAACCACGCTGACCTACCAATAGAAACCAGTCAAGGAACCCCGTGGCATAGGCCGCACCTTCAAAGAAATTATTTTTCTATCAACGAAAATATAGATAGCATATACCATGCTTCCTTTACTGTGCATGGAGAATTTTGACCAACCAAATAAATTTCAAATCGTCATCAATAATATGAACCAGAATATCCAGTTCACTATGGATTTTAGCAATTCAAAACTTCCATTTTTAGATATTCTAATAACAAAAAGAAACAGACCATTAGAAACCGACATATATTTGGAACCCACTGACTCCCGATAGTACCACCATTTTACATCTCATCCATCACACATTCGTACCAACATCTCTTTTAACTTAGCCAAGCGAATCTGTACAATAGTCTCAAACCCAACAACCAGAGACTACAGACTAGAAGAGATGAAACAAATACTTATCATTAGAATTTAATCAATAATAGTATACAAAAAGTAAGTCGAATCAATATCCAAACACTCCGAGAAACAAAAACAGAATAAAAAAAAAAAAGGTCATGCCATACATTTCAACTTTCAATCCAAAGAACACAGCAGAGATATACACACATGTAACTAAACATACCGATCTTACTAAAGGACAAGAAAATGAAAAACATCTTACAAAAACACCCAATCATAAAAAGTAAACGACAACCAAAATCACTAAAAAATATACTAACGAGTACAAAACTGCAAACCAGTTGCACCCCTTGTGTCCAACAAGAAGACAAACGACCAACCATGTGGGATAAACATAAACGAAAAATAGTTTTCGAAAGACTATAGCGAAACCGTTAAAAGTAAACAATCTATATAAATAATCATCAAATTTATTGGTACATTAATACCTTCTAACTAAAAGATCAGTCACAGCATTGTTCAAACCCATCTTCCCTATAAACGTGAATTGTAAAGAAACCCTAAATGTTTTAATTTTTTTCACTATATATATATATATATATATATATATTTAATACAATAACAGAGAAAGCTTTAAGCTAAACTCCGACTGGTAACCATCTCACTCTACAAACATTAGGATATACTTTAGTATAATCCCAATTTTATGTTTGGGTGCTAACTATATGTATTTTGTGGAAAGCCAGTTGTATTATTTTATATGAGATATAATTAAAATTAAAATATATCTCTCTTTTCAAACAATTGTTTCATTATAAGTTTTCTACAAGTTGGGAGAATGTTTCCAGTTTATGTAGAAGCCTAACATATTTTCCTGTAAGAATATATGTAGGTGGGCACTTATAAATCATCGGTGGATGCCCATTAAACTTTGATATAAGAAAAAATTTCTTACCGCATATATATATATATATATATATATATATATATATATATATAACGTATACGTACATATAAGTATATAGATTCAGTGAATATATATGTGTGTGAATGTATATATATATATATATATATATATATATATATATACATATATATAATATATGTAATCTGGGTTTTTAGAATTTTAATAATAATATTCGATTCGTTTGCAATTATGCAAACAGCCTCCTTAAAGCCATATTAGTATAATGACCCCCGTCATTCTTGCTCTTGTTTTGGCATGTAAACATAACTACAAACACTAATGCTTCTGGGTGATTACCCTTCATCAGTATAGTATACTGCTTACCTGCCAACTGTCAGAGCTAGTGAAAATATACATTTTCTAAAATATACAGTGACTGATCGGCCTGATTTGCATATTAGCAGATAGGCCAGTCAGTTTCAGAGGCTGTTTGCATAATTGCAAACGAATCGAATATTATTGTGTGCATATATATATATATATATATATATATATATATATATATATATATATATATATATATATATATATATATATATATATATATATATGTATATATATATATACATGTATATATGCACACTCCTTCAACAGAGCCACGAAAGCAACAGAGTTGCAGCGGTACCGATTACTGGAACATATTTACAGTACCACCAGAGACATTGATTCAGCAGAGCTTGAGAGATTTGGTTATAACAACATAACTATGGATGAATTGTACAGATCTGTGGCACATCAGAAGGAAGATATGATTATATCGTAAGTATTACGTTGTACTCCTGTGTGTGTGTGTGTGTGTGTGTGTGTGTGTGTGTGTGTGTGTGTGTGTGTGTGTGTGTGTGTGTGTGTGTGCGTGCGTGCGTATGTGTGCGCGAGCGTGTATGTGAGTGTGTGTGTGTGACTGAATAGTTAGCGTATTCGACTCACGGTTGTAGTGTCATTAGTTCAATTCTCGTAGGGTGACCAATTGTATGCTTAAACTAGACACGTTATTTTACATTACTCCAATCTAGTAAGCTGGCAAAAATGAACTCTATCTATAATTTTAAGAGAACTATGCTAATTAATTTCACAAGTAGGCTGTTCCGTTGTTTGAACAATTTGAACATTACTTGTCTGGGCCAACAGAGGTATAACACGTATTTTTATTATCGGGCATAGGTATGTGATTCTGCGTTCGATAACTTTTAATTAGTGAAATGTAAAAAAACAAATACTTTTTCGAGAAAGACAAAAAACTATATCGAAACAAATACTTGAAGACATAGATAATGATTTAGGCACAAGACCAACAATTTTTTTTTGGGGGGAGGGGGAGGTCGATTAAATGGCCCCCAGTGCGTTACTGGTACATTATTTTATCGACCCCGTAAGATCGAAAGACAAGGCTAACCTCGATGAGATTTGAACGCAGGACGTAAAGGGCCATAACTAGATGTCACAAAGTATATTGTCCGACGCTCTACCGATACTACCAATCCATCGCCCTAAAGACAAAGATAAATGCCACAATCTTATGCCCGAAAATGATAATTTTCGTAATATATATACATCAATAACAATAAGCACCGGCCTGATGGGCCTCCTGACTCGAGGCAAACTTCAGTTAGAGGCATGACGAATGACATAGACCCCAGGGTCATAGTTGCCTATGAATTATGTTTTTAATTTTTTCAAAATAATAAAAAACACATTTTTTTTTTATGTTTTGAAAATTTTCATTCGAAGCATTTTGTCAAAAATTTACCTGAATAAATTAATGTAATTATTATTTTTTTTAATTCTAAAATTTTTTTTTAATATTTTCCTCAAAAATATTTTGAAAAGATTTTCACAAAATATTTCTTTTTAATTTTCCTAAAAAAAATTGAAAAATTTACCCAAAAATTAAAAAAATATGTATCAAAAACGATTTCAAAACATTTTCAAAAATCTTTCTTTATTTAGACATTTTTTTCTAACTTTTTTGAAAAATTTTCCTCAAAAATGTTTTGAATAATTTTTCACAAAATATCTTTTTTTTAATTCCCCTTAAAAAACTTCCCCAAAATTTTGAAGAAAATTTTTATCAAAATCGATTTGAAAACATTTTGAAAAATTTACCCTCAACATTTTTTTCAAACATTTTTTTCATAAAATCTTTTGAAATTTTTCCTCAAAATTTATCTCAAAATGTTTTTCAAAAATATTTCGTAAAAATCATCATCATCATCATCATCCTCATTTTACGTCCGCTTTTCCCTGCTTGCAAGGGTGGGACGGGTCTTATTCAGCACAGCATCTCTCCACTTGTCACGGTCCTTCGTCATCTCCACTGTGAGCTTCAGCGATCTGAGGTCTGTTCTCACCACCTCCGCCCATGTTTTTCGTGGTCTACCTCTACCACGTCTTCCTTCAACTGGCATTTCCTGGCACTTCTTCACCCATCGGTCATCCTCCATGCGCATCACATGTCCATACCACCGCAGCCTCCTCTCTCGCACACTACATTCTATCCCCCTCAGACACAGTTTCTCTCTCACCACATCCATGCTGGGTCGTTCACGCACATTAACATTGCACATCCAACGGAACTTGCTTGCCTTATTTCTCTCCAACCATCGCATATCCTCTGCAGTTGCTGCCCAAGTCTCACTACCATGCAGCATCGCGCTCCTCACACAGGCATCATATAACCGGCTTTTCGTACGCAGGGAGAAACACTTCTTCGTCAGCAGAGGAAGCAGCTCCCTAAACTTCTTCCAACCCGTCCTTATTCTAGATACTATGGCCTCGGAACACCCCCCCCTCCCATGCTAATCTGATCTACTAGGTACCGGAAGCTATCCACCACTTCTATAATACCCGCCTGCATTTGAAAAAGGTGTCTATCAATGCGACTTCTACTGTCTAATTTCCCTGTACATCTACTGCATACCTATTTCTCCCTACCTGTTAGTTTTCCTGCTATCCCACAACATCTCTTGTGTACCCAGGATCTGCATTGTGTGCATTTTATAGAATTTATGCCAGTTCCTTTTCTGCATATGGAACATGGCCATTTCCCTGACGGAATCAGTTTTGTCCTCTTTTCTACTCATCAACACTTTTGTCTTAGCTAGGTTCACTCTCAGTCCTCTTGCTTCCAACTGCTGTTTCCATAGCCAGAATTTATTCTCTGGCTCCTCTACTGATTCTGCTATAAGAACCAGATCGTCAGCATAGAGAAGTTCCCATGGACAGCCAGTCTTAAACTCCTCTATTATGGCTTGGAGGACTATAATGAACAAGAGCGGACTGAGGACTGAACCTTGATGTACTCCTACTTGTATCTGGAATTCCTCACTAAACTCCATTCCTACCCTGACTTTACTGACAGCACCTCTGTACAAAGTTTGCACTGTCCTCACAAGCCATTCCTCAACACCTAGTTTCCTTAGAGACCACCAGATGACAAATCGGGATACCCTATCAAAGGCCTTCTCTAGGTCAACAAAGGCTAAGTATAGTGGCTTATTCTTCTCTAAGAACCTCTCTTGTAATTGTCTCACCAAGAAGAGGGCATCTGTTGTACTTTTCCCAGGCACAAAACCAAACTGCATCTCATCTAGTTTCACCCTTTCTCTAATTAGTTGTGCTAATATCCTTTCTGCCACTTTCATAACCTGATCCATCAGTTTTATACCCCTATAATTGCTCCTCTCCAGAGCATCCCCTTTACCTTTGTAGCAATTTATGAGAATACTGCTGCACCAGTCTTTGGGTATGACACCACCATATATAGCCTGATTGATGATGCGTGCAAACAGTTTAGTGCCTACGTCCCCTGATGCCTTCAGCATCTCAGCAACTATCCCCGACGGTCCAGCAGCCTTACCATTTTTCATTTCCTTAATCGCCTCTTGGACCCTATATTCGTCAATCTCAATAGCTGGTCCCTCTGTCGGATCTACTGAGGGTAATTTCTCTCTCTCCCATTCGTTCTCCACATTCAACAGTCTCTCATAAGGACATTTCCAGGCCTCCTTTTTCTGATCATTCGTGACACTAAGTACACCGGCATCATTCCGGACACATTTATCTCCAACAACATCCTGATTTACATTGACACACTGCCTTGCAATGTGGAACACCGCACGCCTCTGATTTTCCCGTCGCAGAACATTGGCAAACCTCCTACTCTCAGCCTCCCTGCGTGCTAAGTACACCTGATGTCTAGCTTCTCTCTTAGCGGCTATGTAACCTTCTCTACTCCCACAATTTTTCCAAGCCTTCCATGCTACTCTTTTGTCTCTAATGGCCCTATCTACTGTCCTGTTCCACCACCAGGTCACTCTCTGTCTGGTTGGAGCTCTGCTCCAGCCACAAGTTTTTCAAAATTCTTTTTCAAAATTTGCCTCAGTTTTTTTTAAAGATTTTCCTCGGAATGAATTATTTATTATTGTATGTTTTATAATAATTTTATATGTATTTCATGTCTTATCAAATTTTAATATGTCGATTATACAATGCACTTGCTCCTAGATTTGGTTTCATATAACTTTGTCCGACCCCACAAATATAGTAACCCCTATACCCCTATTGTATTATGTGTGCAATCCCTTGTAATTAATCATCTTAATCATCATCAACATCATCAATACTACTACTACTACTACTACTACTACTACTACTACTACTACTACTACTACTACTACTACTACTACTACTTTGTCACGCAGTGTAGATGGGAAATGTATCGAAGTCATCTGTCAAGTCACAACAAAACCTCAGACAGATAATACTTCCCTTGAAATGTACGCAGTACCTTCCAAGGCTGATTTTTGTATGGTATTCCCAACCACTTTAAGAAGTATTGTAGTGTCAATGGGATTATCCTAATACCCCGATCACAACTTGTATCACTTTCACATTATCCTCATACAGCCTTGCCATCCCCACTTTCATTTCGGAGTACTTGATGATTTTTTCAACCTCTTTACTCGCAATGTTTGTGTTATTTGGTGTAGCTACGTCTATGGTTTCACAGTATTTGTCTTTCTTGCTCAGCATGACAATGTCCGGTCAGCAATGCTCAATTACTCTGTCAGTTTGAAAATCATAATCCCAGAATATCGTTGCTTTCCCATCCTCCTGCATTATTTTACAAGGCACATGCTCATAATAATTATCTATTATTTCGTATTGGTATTTACTACGTAACATCAAATGAAAGTACAAACAGACTTTATCATGCCGGCGTTTGTCCTCTTTTTGAGCAAGGCTGTCACGTCCACTTAGCAAGTGGGTTACATTTTCCACGTTCTTTTCTAGGTGTCAGAAGTGTTATAGATGTTATATTTCACCGAATTGGTAGCAAGAGCTTGATCTTGTGATCTAATTATAAGGCGTTCAGTGGTACGCATCAAATCGCCTTACTTAGTGATGTTGTTTTATCCTTGAGCAGTGGTTTGTCAATATCGGTAGAGCGGCAGACACCATGCTTTGCAGCATAGAGTATGGCCCTTTACGTTCAGAGTTAAAATCCGCCGAGGTTGACTTTGCCTTTCATCCTTACGGGGTCGATAAAATAAAGTACCAGTAATGCACTGGGTAATTGCTGGCCTTGTGCCTAAAGTAGAAACAATTATTATTATCATCATCATCATTCCATTCTCCTCAGGTGTATGTGGCGGTCAGAACCATGTAGTGACAAGGACTTCAAACAAATATATACAGACCACGGAATCTGTTACACCTACAGCCAGCGGCAAGGGGATAGCAGCTACAGGGAAGCTTTTTCAACAGGTATGTAACGAAAATTTGGTGTGGACGATCGAATCCGTAACCTTATGATTACGAAGCGAATTTCTTAACCACATGGCTATGCCTAAGTTCACATACACACACATATATATATATATATATATATATATATATATATATATATATATATATATATATATGTGTGTGTGTGTGTGTGTGTGTGTGTGTGTGTGTGTGTGTGTGTGTGTGTGTGTGTGTGTGTGTGTGTGTGTATCTTTCTCTTGATTTTGAGTTTATTTTTGACCGGCAACCTTCCCATTGGTAAGGGTGTAAAGAAAGTAAATTGTCGTCCTTACTTGTGTAAGCGTTGATCTTTTTAATCGTAAGAATGTTTTACAGATTTTGAAAGTTCCAGATATTGCGAATATTTGTAGCTTATGAATTAAAGAGCAACATTCTTTCTCCACAAATCCAATCTCATATACTTTGGTCCATATGGGTTAGTATATAACCTGTAACTCCAATAATTACGGGTATGTAGCTAAATGTGTATCTTAGATACTGGATCTGCAAATTCCTCATCAATGGTCCCTAAATATCCTCCATCTCTTGCTTTTTTCTTACCCTATTGACACCAAGTGGGCAGCTGACTTTTACAGCAGATCATGTTTTAATGTGCTTTAATTTGATGCCAGTTTTTTTTTTATTTAAGTAGATGTGTAATAGTAGAGTGCATGAACAACAAAGCATTAATGGGCTATGAGAAAAACTGGGCATAAGAGGAATCAAATGCAATGTACAAAAAATAAGACTGCATTGGTATGGCTATGTTCTGCGTATGAAGGATGAAAGCTGCATAAAAAAGTGCAATGCACTCAAAGTCGAGGGAACCTGTAGAAGAGGAAGATCTAGGAAAATATGGGACAACGTGGTGAAGGCTGACCTGACAGTATGATAAAAACATGTCCTGGATATGCAACCCTAAAGAGCTAGAAATACACGCACAACATTTTATCAGCTGCACGCAGTTCTCCCGATACAATTAAATGGACAGGATCGGAGTATATAAAGTAACCAAGGCAAAATTCTAAACTATCTTCTAAAAGGATGCGATAACTGTGTGCTCCATGTTTGGGGGAAAGTCATGGAACACAATAGAGAGGATAAGAAAGAAAGTGGATAAAGTCAATTCATAGTATGACAACATAAAATACCAGAGTATAATGTTCGTAGATTCCACTCCATGGGGCGAACCAGCCAATAGATTTAGAAGGGCTTCAGATAAACTAAATTTTTTAAATAAAGTACTAGAAAAATCTCCATTATTAGCAAAACTTACCCATTGAAGAAAACCCTCTGTACTGATAGTCTATAAGGTAAGCACGCTGGTAAAGTGTAACACTAGAAATGTGGTATACATAAATGAACAATGTAGGAACATGTCCACAGTGTATGTAGGAGAATAGGTAAAGCAACACTGGTGAGAATTCAAAGACAAGAAAACCTCGTCATTGCACTGCCAACATGCATAACTAGAACATAGTGGCTCACTAGAAATCATCAAGAGTCGACGTAATGCTTAGTGATTAAGAAAGCCAGCCATATAGCAGGAACTAGACGCACTCTCAATAGCAAGCATGAATGTAGTAGTAACGACTTACGACCTAGTGATTGAAGACAGAAATATTACGTCACTGGAATAGATTTAAAGGTGTGCACAGACAAGCATAACGATGAACATAGAAATGTGAATTTGTGTATACACATGCACATATGTAAATAGGTAAAGACATATGATGGCTGTGTATGTGGGTTTACGTGTATACGCGTGTATGAACGTATATATATGTATGTATGTATGTATGTATGTATGTATGTATGTATGTATGTATGTATGTATGTATGTATGTATTGGTGCTACTGGTAACATGTATCCCAGTACACTCTGTCCCATGGTCGGGTCGTTGGCGACTAAACTGGCAACCCCACCAAGGTTTCTTGGTGAGGAGGGTGACTTTGGACATCCTGCAGGACTAAAAACAAAACCTGTCAAAGGGCAAAGGAGCTCTTAAGAGTCAATGGCCATCCAAAATCACCGGGATAGATGACCCCTTAGCCTTTGTAAAGGCAGAATTCTAGGAGAAGGAAAACTCTGATATAACACCTGCAACCCTGATGGTATCCAATGATGTTGACTTGTTCTTCTTTTTGGTAAATATCATCTTGGTTAAGAGAGTGGGACTGGCTTTGTGCAGTGCCTTTGCTCACTATAAAAGCTTCATGGCACAGGCATTGCTTTATATCTGGAGATCTCTCTGCACTTGTCGTCACGTGGTACCATGGGCCCAGCACTATGTGTCAATAATTGTCACAAGTGTAGTGTTTGTACCAGAGTTTTCAAGTCGCTGGCTAGACTAAAAAGTCACACTCGTTCAGCGCATCGGTAAGGGTTCTCCTACATGGATATAAAGTAGTGGCCGTACTCGAAAACGAGTTAGCAGCCACCATGTATATCTGTATGTATGTTCTTCTGGTTTTATAATTTCACAAATGTTTTCCCAATAGAGAGAGAGTCGGTTTCTAACATAAACACAAGACTCTCTCATTGGAATTTACACAAAATCAACTAGGTAGATATGTATCTATGTCTGCATGCATGCATGTGTAGATATGGATGTTATTGTATGTGTGGATGTGTATGTTTTGAGTTGTATGTGTGCATGTGTATATGCTTTGTATCTGTACATGTGTATATGCAGTTATTAGATGCAAAATTGTTGGAATGTTTTACATATTTTTACTGTTCCATTAATGGATTGTACTTGTAATTTCCTAACTAGTTGTGTTCTTTCTGTTCCTGTGAAGCCTAGCTTCTCAAGATTTGTATTGAGGCAGTTACTAACATATCCCAGTGCCCCACTAATCACAGGCATAAATCTGAAGGTGTAATCAGGGTGAAGTATATGCAGATTTCTCATCAGTTCTGCATAAATATTCTCCTTTTCGCTAATCTTTGATATTATATTGGCATCTACTGGGCAGCTAATTTCCACTACTGTGCATGCTTTCTTCTCCCTGTCCCATATCCTAATATCCGATCTGTTATGCTTGCATTTTATTGGGGTTTTTACTGGAACATTCCACCAGTACTCTTTCATATTATGTACATGGATGTCTTCCACATTGCTGTAGCTTTTAATGTGTTTATTATTGGGGCTATCTTTTTTACGGATTGCATTGTACAGTGTTTTGGCCACTACATCATGCCTTATAGGCAGATAGTATCGCGATGACATCTTTGGACAGCTGCTTGTGACATGGGTGATATCTTCGATGTTAGTTCTGCAGAGTCTGCACTTGTTATCACATCTAGGTGCTTTGCCTGCATCCCTATCTCTTTTGTGAATCAGGTATTTCGTGTTAATTTCCTGTTCTTGGATTGCAAATGTATATCCTTCAAAGTGGGAGCCAATATAGCGATTGTTGGTCCAAGATAGACTACTTTCCTTATCTATATTACTCTCGCTCTGGAGCTTTCTGGCAACATATCCATGCATGATTTTTTGCTGATAAGCATGCAGTTTTCATCCATGGATTCACTGCGATACTGCTGAGTGACTTCCCTGGGTGTGAGATTTTGATTATCACACATGGAATATCTCTCGAGGAGTTCCTTCCCAACTCTCATGATCTTATCTGTTTCATGCAGATAGACTTGCTCGAGAGATGGGCTCCTACGCTTCGAGGTTCGTAGATGTTGTCGGAGGGATATGATGCGACATTCAAATGCTGTCTGGACTGATGTTAGGCCGTTGCCTCCCTGCTTACGTTTCAAGTAAAGGCGGTCTATGTCCCTGTTGATGTGGAAGTTTCCGGTGTTGTTTAGTATTTTTTTGAGTTCCAACATCAACTGTTCGGATTTCTTCTATCGTCCAATTGAGTATTCCAAACGTTGGTGTTAGGACAGGCACAGCAAACACATTGTGAGCCACTGTTTTGTTTTGCGCAGAGAGTTCCGATGACCAAATCTTTCTTAATCGGCTGTAGTATTCCTTGGTTACGCGTTCCTTATTTCAGATACCATTATAGGATATGTTCTCATCTATCCCCAGGTATCTGTAGCAGTCCTCATCAGATATCGGTGAAACAGTTAGGCCATTGATGACAATGTTGTTAGATTGGGTTGTTGTTTTTCCCCACTTTACAGTCATATATGAGCATTTATCTTGACCAACCTCCATTCCTATATCCTTTGAGAACGTTGTAACCAGGTCAAGATTTTTCTTCATCCCATCCATGTTCTTGGCATAGAGTTTCAGATTATCCACAAAGAAATTATGCGTTAGGTTCGTATTTCTGTCCTCCTGTGAGCCAATGATGTATCCTTCACATTTCTTGAGCAGAAAGGACAAGGGGTTTTATGACAAGATGAATAATATCACAGAGAGACTGTCTCCCTGAAATATACCCCTGCGATATTTTATTTTATCAGTGAAAATAGAGTCCGCCCTCTCTGTCTTTAACCTTAGGATAGTAGCCCAAGAATAAGACAGCTTCTCTATGGCTCTGATAATAATGTCTGGGACTTTAGCAAGTTGGAGGGCCTCTATCATCCAAGAGTGGGGAACAGAATCGAAAGCATTCCTGTAGACCAGCCAGACTGTAGCCATATTTCTCTTAAGTTGTCGCACCTCCGACATCGCAGTTTTGTTGATTAGGAGTTGTTCAGCACATCCCCAATCCCCTTTCTTTCCAGCTGCTTGTTCATCTGTGATGATGTTATTATTTTCACAGTGATCTTGGAGGAATAGGTTCGGGCAGGCGGTATACATCTTATACATCAGGTTCTGGCATGCAATGGGTCGGTAGTTTTTTGCCAAGTGGGTGTCTTTGTTCTTGGGGACCAGTAATGTTTGTGCTAATGTCAACCATTCTGGTATAAGTGTATCTCCCTTAAGAACTTGTTGGTAGAGATCAGTAAGATACCTCCGATAGAATATCAGTTTTTTGTACCAGTAGCCTACAATCATGTCTCTTCCTGGTGTTTTCTTATCTTGGAGTTTTCCTATCACAGTCTCAAGGGTACCCTCACTTATTTCGTATGTTTTTGTTGTAGTGTAGGAGCAATAGTTCTTTCAGATTTCTTTTAGCCACACTGCATCTTGGTTGAAATTCTTCTTTTCACCCCAAATTTTTCTCCAAAAGGAATCTATGTCTTTCTGGGATGGGGCCTCAGTGACACTTATTATTTTGTTCTTCATATCTCTATAGACTGATGTTTGGTTTCGTCTGAATCTTTTATTAAGCACTTTTCTCTCATCTACCTCCTTCAAGTATCGGCGTTTTTCGCTAACAGCTCTCAATTCTTGTTTGAGGGTGATCAGCTTATATTGAAGAGTTCTGGTTCTACTGTTACCAAACATCATCTTCATTTTATTTTTCACTCTTTGTTGGTGAGGAGTGAGGTTTTTTGTGTTTGTTTGCATGTAAGGAGCATTGTCACATATCCTATGGTTTTTCGTAGGTCAGCAATCTTTTTTTCTATTTTAGTTATATACTAGCAGAATGGCCCGGCGTTGCTCGGGATTTGCTCTAGGGTTCTTATATATTTGATATATATTTATCCTTATCGAGCCTCGTGAAATAAATACGTTTGTTTATATTTTGTTATTGTGTATGCAAAAATATCTGTACACGAATATATAATTATATATATATACAAGTGAAGGCGTGTGGCTGAGTGGTTAGAGAATTGGATTCGCAATCGTAAGGTTGTGAGTTCGATTCCTGGACCAGGCGATGCGTTATGTCCTTGAGCAAGACACTTTATTTCACGTTGCTCCTTCTATCTGGAGTTGCGACCGATAGATAGTATTAGCAATTGGAAAGACCAACGGAAACATTGTTCCCTCGGTCCGATTTGAAGAAAGTCGATCGTTCCTTTAATATATATATATATATAAAACAGTACAGAGAAGTAGGGAATACCTCGGCCTCGGGATGGTGTCTACATTTTGTACTTATAAGAAAAATTCGTCATAGATTACCAGGGGTATTTTTTCGTGCGAAGAAAATCAATACTTTATCGCGAAATAAATACTTTTGTTTATATTTTGTTATTGTGTATGCACAAATATCTGTACACGAATATATAATTATATATATATATATATATATATATATATATATATAAAGAATTTATATCTAGTAACATTTATATACATACAGATGCATATCAATGCTAGCAAATATATAGGTTTTGTCTTAGTAACATTGTGGTTCAATGCATGGGTTGCAGAACAATAATATGAGAGACGTAAGATAAGAAAATTATAAAATTATAAAAAAATTTATAAAATTGACTTACTTACTAAAATATCACTTCCAACTAATTAGTTTCTGGAATGGAGTAAATATATTTTCCGAAGAACATATGGAAAAGCATTCCGTCGTCAGGAAAGTCTATTTTCATGTAAGTTTCCAGGCATAGCGAGGACTCTGGAAACTTATTAAAAAATAATTCAGTGGAAAGGAAGTAGCGAAGCGTGGACTGAAATCCTAGCCATTGAGAAAATCACTGCCTCTACGTCTATGGCAAATTCAAAAAGAATCAATCACGTGACATCGAGGTCAATCAGTGGAAAGCGAGTTGTTAATAAGACAGCGGCCTGCCTACTACTATAGCAGCAGTCATGGCCAATATTGCTCGACAAATGAATTGGAGATAATTATAAAGAATTTATATCTAGTAACATTTATATACATACAGATGCATATCAATGCTAGCAAATATATAGGTTTTGTCTTAGTAACATTGTGGTTCAATGCATGGGTTGCAGAACAATAATATGAGAGACGTAAGATAAGAAAATTATAAAATTATAAAAAAATTTATAAAATTGACTTACTTACTAAAATATCACTTCCAACTAATTAGTTTCTGGAATGGAGTAAATATATTTTCCGAAGAACATATAGAAAAGCATTCAGTCGTCAATAGACTTTCCTGACGACGGAATGCTTTTCCATATGTTCTTCGGAAAATATATTTACTCCATTCCAGAAACTAATTAGTTGGAAGTGATATTTTAGTAAGTAAGTCAATTTTATAAATTTTTTTATAATTTTATAATTTTCTTATCTTACGTCTCTCATATTATTGTTCTGCAACCCCATGCATTGAACCACAATGTTACTAAGACAAAACCTATATATTTGCTAGCATTGATATGCATCTGTCTGTATATAAATGTTACTAGATATATATTCTTTATAATTATCTCCAATTCATTTGTCGAGCAATATTGGCCATGACTGCTGCTATAGTAGTAGGCAGGCCGCTGTCTTATTAACAACTCGCTTTCCACTGATTGACCTCGATGTCACGTGATTGATTCTTTTTGAATTTGCCACAGACGTAGAGGCAGTGATTTTCTCAATGGCTATATTTCAGTCCACGCTTCGCTATTTCCTTTCCACTGAATTATTTTTTAATAAGTTTCCAGAGTCCTCGCTATGCCTGGAAACTTACATGAAAATAGACTTTCCTGACGACGGAATGCTTTTCCATATGTTCTTCGGAAAATATATTTACTCCATTCCAGAAACTAATTAGTTGGAAGTGATATTTTAGTAAGTAAGTCAATTTTATAAATTTTTTTATAATTTTATAATTTTCTTATCTTACGTCTCTCATATATATATATATATATATATATATATATATATATATATATATATATATATATATATATATATATATATATATATATATATATATATATATATATATATATATATATATATATATATATATATATATATTAAAGTAACAGATTAAAGTTTAAGCAAAAGAATCGCTGCTTTCACCCTTAACGGGATCTTCTGAAACTAAAATTAAAAAAATCAATCTGTGAACGCAGATGTAAATATTTCTAAAAACGTTGCAACCGAAGGAAAACAGGAAGACGATACTTTGGTTCATGAAGACGTTCCCTGGCATAAGAATATATATATTTACACACACACTATATAAACATATATACACACACACACTGATCGCGTCATAATGACGTAATGCAGACAGTCAGGCATACAGACAGATATTATAAGGGCGCGACGTCATATCTATGTATCAATCTAAAAAGAGAAAGACTAAGAATTATAGAGAGAGATCGCTAAATCGCCTAATGCGGTCCCTAGGGCATTGAAAATTTGAACTATTTTTGCTCAAAACACTCACGGGACCATAAGTATTACATGTGTAAAGTTTGAAAAAACTCGGTTGGGTGGTTCTCGAGTTTTAGTGATTGGACAGACAGACAGACAAACAGACATTCTCTGTTTTAGTAATATAGACTAGCAGAAAACCACCCGGTGGGCGGTTTTCTGCTAGCAAATCTAGTGTATATACTGATATTGTTGAGATTTGGATGAGAAATGTTTTCGGCACCACATGTTCACCGTCTCTCGGTGTGTCTTTTATGCATGTATGAATATGTATGTTATCTATGCGGTGAAATCTTTGAAATAAATATATGTTAAAACGAAAAAGGAGAAAAAGAGATTAGTGACGGAAATATAAACGTTATGATACATAAACGTTATGATATAACGATGGAAATATATCTTCAAATGATCCTTGGCATGGTGTCAAGTCAGAACCACCTCGAACTGGTTACTTCTGGCTTGTGCAAGGTGTCTCTATAGCAACCAGCGATTCCCTCGGCCTCAGTGACCAAAGTCAGTGGAGAGGGGAAGGTAATGTTTCTATAGCGACAGTGTTTCTCTTGGTAGTACCAAAGTGGAGAAAGGAAGGGGAAGGTAATATCTCTGTAGCACCTACATTTGAGTTTTAGGGAAGGACAGACAGACAAACAGAGAAATGCCCATATATTTCTGTGTGTGTTTATATATATATATATATATATATATATATATATATATTACACACACAGAAATGTATATATATTTCTGTGTGTGTATATATATATATATATATATATATATTTATATATATATATATATATATATATATATTACACACACAGAAATGTATATATATTTCTGTGTGTATATATATATATATTACACACACAGAAATGTATATAT
>OZ024742.1:71937935-72072935 GCA_964016885.1 Eledone cirrhosa | reverse complement strand
TGAAGATCTTATTTTGACTTTATTTAATCTCATCAGCGAAGCATGGTCTTTACTAATTCACCCATTTACTTGACGATATTTTCTTCTTTTCTCTTTTAATGTTTTTCTCCTCTTATCCAGTTAAACAATCTTCCTGAGCCAAGAGGACCTTGCAACACACGAAATTTAAAATATTTTCCAAGATACAACCCTGAAAGTTGTGAGATCGACTGTTTTACGAATATATTGAATGAAAAATGCAACTGTAGGCTCTTTTACATGCCTCATAAAAATGGTATATCTTTATTTATTCTATATCATGCATTTGGTGAACTGGCATGGCTAAGTGGCTAACGTGTTCACTTTCGAACAACAAGCTTGTACTTCGGTTATTTACTTCCCTTCACCATTCTCGCACCTCTTCCACCATGTTTCCGGCACACAATATTCCACAGATTCATGTGTACTTAATGTAGTTCTCGGAGAGTCAACGTGATACAGTGAGCAACAAGATTGGTCCTTTGAATTCCCGATACACGTTTCTTCTGTTCAGTGCCTTCATCACTTCTCCCGATTTCTCTGCCCCAAACATCATATGCCAGTCTCTACAAAGAACACCATACACTTGGATATCGTAAACGAACATTGCTTCTACCGTGTTCCTCACTTTGAGTTTTAACGAGATACAGTGGCATCTCGCGGAGTATTTAGGCTGACTCTATCCATGTTATTTTACTCATCGTGAAGTCCTTTTGAGACAATGTTTTATGGCTAGATGCCCCTCCTTGTGCCAACTCTTTTAGTCACATCTTGCAACTGGCAGAGATACAGTGTACCTATTCTAAAAGAGATTAAGTTGATTTTATCGATCCCAGTACTTTTCAAGTCAGGTATTTATTTTATTCATCACTATTTATTGAACAGCTAAATAAACGTAAACATCGTTAGACACAAACATACATACACGCACACACATATATATGTGTATCTGTGTGTATATATATATATATATATATATATATATATATATATATATATATATATATACAGGACGATCGAACTACCAAAACACATACCTATTTGTATATGCGCAACAATTTTTGAACGTGTTACGTAGAGACAGATGGGAGAAATAGATATAGATATAGAGAGGGGTAGAGTTTGGTGGTAATTGATATAGAGAGGAAGGTTGGTAGAGTGTGTTGTATATTAGATATATATTTCTATTTATTTGCCACCAGGGCATCAAAGATTGGGACAAATACAAAGGGGGGAATTTACATACATTTAAAAAGACGTGTAAAAAACATATAACAAATTAAATTTAACAATCGATGTCCTCAATAGGGAGGGGTGTTGACATCGGTCGCACACACCCCCGAAAAAATGTGCAACCCTCCTCTTCAGGAGCACAAAGAGCGGGTGCTTCCTTCCTCTCCTCTCTCACCTACAGGCTGATATAGAGAGAAGGCCCATTCACTCGGGCCATTCTCGCTACTTTCACCCATCTTTCATAAAACTTGCTGGGGTAGAGCACCTCTCTCTCCATTCTGATCCTTCTTCTAAAGTGGTACTTGAAAAAAAAGACCAGTTGTTGGCCGGAGAGATAGGTGTCTGACCTCAGCCCTTTCAACCATGTCCACCATACAACTTCTTTCGCCATGGCTATCACATAGAGGAAAACCGCCTCTCCTTCGTTTTTGAAAGGGGGAGGCGGTTTGATTGTGACAATGTTCTCGGTGGTCAACCGGATTGGTCCCACCCGCGACAGTAGTCGTTCTACATAGCCCCACAGGTCAGCAACGCCCGGGCAGTGTACGAATGCGTGTGCGACGGTTTCCTCGTCACGCACGCATCTTGGACAGATCTTCTTCGAGGGGTACCTACCCGGGCGCCCGTGTCTGTAGAGCTTGTCCCGAACGAGTAGAGCTCCTCGGTAGCATTGCCAAGCCAGGGACTTTTGGAAGTTGTCCATCGGTCCCGAGCCAAACGTCCTACCGAACAGACTGGCCAGCTCGTCTTCCTCCATGCCCAGAGCCTGTCCGAGAGCGTCGTCGCACTTACTGCGCACCAACCCTCTATAGAATGTTGAGGTTGAGTCTCCACTGATTGCCGGATCCGCTTGCCAGAGGGCCGTGAGCGCCTGGGCACATTCAATGTGCCAGTCGCCCATTTTTCTCGGTCTTTGCTTGATCCAGGATTGCAGCTCGGTGAGTGAGACGAGTCTCGGAAAGGCTCGCCTCACAAACAGGGCCCACACCGGCTGACCGATGAGGAATACCTGGAGGTGCCGTAGCCTTAATGCGTGTCTACGCATCGTCAGCCACGGCATCCCCAGCCCTCCGTTCGAAGGGTGTTGACAGCAGATGGATCTTCTCACCAAAGGAGCCCGCTTCTTCCAAAGAAATCGGAAGAGCGCGCGCTCCATTTTGGCGAGTGTTTTCTCTGGGCAAGGCACGACGGTCAAGCGGTAGTAGATGACGGACGCTATATAAGCGTTCGCCACCTCCGCTCGACCTTTCAGGGATAGTTTGCACTCGGCCCACTTCTGGGCGAGTGCAAACACCTTTCCCGTTACCTCGTCCCAGTTTTTCTCCACCTGGAGGTCCGGTCCGAACCAGACCCCGAGCAGCTTCACCGGTCCCTCCGTCCAGCGTCCGACGATGCCGTCGGAGGGCATCGTTTTGCCCCTCCACGTCCCGAGTTGCAAACCGACGGACTTGTCCCGGTTCAGCTTGGCTCCTGTGAACCTTTCATATTCCTCCAGTAAGGTGCCGATCTGCCCGATTTCCGAGGCGCACGACACCATTACTGTCACGTCATCGGCGTAGGCCCACACTGCTTTCCGCAATCCCGGTTCCAAGGGGATGCCCTGCAACAGCTCCAGCTTCCTCAGTAGTGGCTCGAGAGCCAGCACATACAGGAGGGAGGAGAGAGGGCATCCCTGTCGAATGGATCGCGTGATTTGGAACGGCTCCGAGAGGTAGCCGTTCACCTTGACCCTCGAGCAGGTGTTGCTGCTGTGCATTGCAGCAATCCAGCCCCTGAAAACGGGTCCGAAGCCTGCCGCCGCGAGCACCGCATCCAGGTACCGATGGTCAACCCTATCGAACGCTTTAGATTGATCCAAGTTGATCAGGGCCCCATCAAAGCCCGGTTCGTTCCCTACCCTCTCTACGATGTATCGCATGAGGTGGAGGTTGTCGTGTATGGACCTGGACGGGATTGCGCATGTCTGCGCTTCTCCCACCAGGTTCCTGACGACAAGCGCCAACCTCTTCGCTAACACCTTGGCCAAAATCTTTAACACTGTGTTTAGCAGAGTTATGGGCCTGAAGTTATGTATGTCATCCCCCTTGTTCTCGTCCTTCCTCACCAGCGTGACTACGCCCTTGGTCACAGAACTGGGAATTCTCCCGTTCTGTTGCCAGTTGCAGTAGACCGCCTCGAGGAGACCGGACAACAAGCCCGGCATCGCTACATAAAGTTCGTATGGTAGACCATCGAGACCCGGAGATTTGCGTTTGCCGCATTGGCTCAGCGCTTCCCCTATTTCAGCGGCTGAAATCGGCCTCTCGCAGGACTTCGCCTCCCCGTCCGAAAGCCGCGCCAGACCGTCGAGGTATGGACCGAAATCCATGGCCCCACCCGGCCCGCCGCCCCTCCCGAACAGTCGTGCAAAGCGCCGTTGAAAGGCCGCGCTCATCCGCGCTCAGGTTCAAGGATCACGCGTCCATCCTGGTCCTTCAAAGACCGAATCGTGAACTTGTTTCCACTTTTTGTGTCTGTCACTTGGGCCCAGCTAACAGCTTTGGCTCCCTCGTTACCCAGAGCACGTATTTTACTCCTGACAACGCAGCCCTCGTGCTTCGCATCAAAGAACTGGTCTAGGGCCGTTCTTGACGCCAGCACGCCGGCCACGTTGCCACTCTTAATCGCCTCTTCTACTCTATTTGTTAATTCCCTTTCAGTTCTATTCCTACCTGATGCTAATTCCCGACTAAAACTTATCGATTCTATTCTAATTTCTCTCTTGAGAGATCCCCACCACCTGTTGTTTACAATTGCCCCCGTCAAACGCTGCTTAACTAGTGTGCTAATCCGCTTACTGTAAGCTTTGTTTGTCGGTAAAGACAAGTTTAGCTTCCAGTAACCGGGTCCCTGTCTATGAGTTCTATCAAGGTTGACCACTCCGGTCAACAACTTGTGATCCGAATAGTCAACCATGAACATTCGTGGACAGCTTAATATGTCCCTATCCTTATTTCTAACTAGGAACCTATCTAGGTACGACCTGGATGTTCCGCTGCGATTACTCCACGTCCACCGTGGCACAGTCGGAAAATCCAGTCGATATCTATCGGCCAGATCAAATCGGCCGATTAATCGTTTGAGGCTGTTACACCCCCTCTATCAGGACATGCCCCTACATAGTCCCAACGTGCATCCAGGATACCATTCCAGTCCCCCACTAAAAGCAAGGAGCGAGACGTTCCCAGGAAATTCTCCAGGCGTCGGAAGAAGTCCGGTTGCGGTGTCCCCGTGGGGCATACGCTGCCACCAGCCTGAAAGCTCCACCTTCACCACTGCCGACGTCTAAAACCACCAGTCGACCCTCCGGGTCCAGGTGTACCTTCTGTGTGGCAAGACCCAGGTATTTTCGCAGCAGAACGACAACCCAACCCCCACGCCTCGGCTGACAGAGAGATGCGTAGATCTCAAAGTCGTCGAAGATGGGGGCCAGCTGGCGCTCGCTGCTGATCCTGGACTCGCAAATAACCATTACATCCACTCTGTGCGACCTGAGGTCATTTAAGAGTTTGCCCTGTTTCCAGGACATCCCCAAGCCGCGTGCATTCACACATCCAACTTTTATATTGGCCATGTTGGTGCTGAAGAGGTAAAAAGGAAGAGGAAAGGAAATTACTTACCTTTTCGTCTCCTGGGGACCAGGCTGCACAATTTCCATGGGTGTGTTGGAAAGGTTGTTTGGTGGGGTGGTGGTTTGTGGTGGGGTGTGGACATCAGTGTGTGGTGGGATTAGGGTGTTTGGTGGGGTGTGGGTGTCTGGTGTGGGGGTGGGGAAACATCTCAATAGGACGCTGTTATGTGGTTTGGTGCAGTTGGTCCCCACATGCATTGGATGGTTCTTTTTCAAAGTTACATAGGTTTCTGTTGGGACCCTAATCATCATTAGGTGCGGTTTGTTCGCTGCGTAGGTGAAAGTGATCCCTTCGGTTTCCACCGAAGGGTTATTTTCTATCGCTTTCATCAACGTTTTATTGTTCTTGTTAATGTATGTATAGAGTTTTTGTTGTGTTGTGTTTGTTTTTGTTTGTTGTTCTTGCGGGTGTTTGTGTTTTGTAGTACGTGTTATGTTTTGGGGAGGGGTGGTTTTTTTTATTTGTGATGTTTGTTCTGTTTGTGCTGGTGGTTGTGTGTTTGTGGCATTTTTGTTAATGTGGTGCCTTTTTTTTTTCCTTTTCACCTGTTGAAAGGGTTCTCCCTCGTCGTCACTGGGTGACGTTGATACGGAGTCCTCTTCCGTGTTGTTGGGGAGGGGTATATTTTGGGGTTTTGTTGTGGTTGCTTTTGTATTTGTTTTAGGTAGGGAGGGGTTGGGTGGAACAGTGTTTTGTGTTGTTATTTTTCCGTGTTGTTGTGGTGGTGGTGGTGGTGGTGGTTGTGTTGTTGTGTTCGGGGTTGGCAGAAGAGCCTTTTTTTTTTTACTCGTTAATTGAGGACAGGCAGCCCTCAGGTGACCCCTGCTTAAGCAGTGGTAACATGACGGCCGCCTTCCCTCCACTGAAATGTTTATATAAGTTAGCCCGTCCAGAGGCACGCGTTGTGGGATATTCGCTATTCGTTCTGGGCTCATTTTCACCAGAACTTCTACGGTGGTCCCACCAAATACACCTGCGGAGGACTTTCCTATTGAAATTATCTTGTCTTCGTCGTCAAAGTTTATTATTCCACATAGTATCCACCAAATGGTGTGATACTCATTATTTTTATTCTTTGTGTCCTTTTTCCCCTGTATGTGGGGTAAAAGGTGAAGCGGGGGGACACAATGGGTGCTATCGAGTACTTTTGAGCTGTTGACTGGTTGTTCATCAGCACCGAAATGCTACCAAACAGTTTACCTTTTTGTATGAAGGTCAAGTCCTTCATTGCGTCTTTTAGAACCAGCTCAATTTCATTTTGTGATAATTGAGTTGGTTTTCTTGTTACGTTCGATATTGTCCTGAAAACCACAGTTTTCAGGACAGCCTCTCTACGTAATTCCTGTGGAGAATTGATGCTAAAAGCACCGTTTCCGCCAAAAGTCACGAATTGTTTTGCGTCTTGTAATAGTTGTTTAGCATTTGTTATGTCTATTGGCGTGTATAGTTCGTTTTTTTTACGGTCTGTGCAAATGTTGTTTTGGTGTTGTTGTCTTTCGTGTTACTGTCACTGTTGGTAATATTGGTGTTGCTATTGTTGCAGTTGTTGGTTGTGGTGTTGTTGTCATTGTTCTTGTTGTTGGTGCTGGTATTATTTACCGGGTTTGGTTTCGCGGTTTCGATATTTTCCACGTTTTTCGATGATACGAGGGGGGACGGCTGCAAGCTTTGTACTCCTACCTTCCCTCCACCACTTTTCTTAGTGGGCGTGGCACTCACGACAGTGTGCGAGGTGGAAATGGCATCCATTGCCACCAAGTCTACAGTTTTTAGATGAAAATTGAAAATTTCGCCCCAGAAAGGGGCGAAAATTGTTGACTTAACGTCTGACACCCAAGGCAAGGGGCTAAACCCAATAATGTTATTAAATTGATCAATAAACTCACAGTTCTTTTTTACAACAATCCGCAAAAATCCGGAGCAAAGTAAATCACGTCTATATCAAGTGCTAATTGATATAGAGAGGGCGATTGGGAGAGAATGTTGTATGGTAGAAATAGAGAGGGGAGAGTTTGGTAGTGATGGATAGAGTGAGAAGGAATGGGAGTATTGTATGGTAGATATAGAGAGGGGGTTAGTTTGGTGGTAATTGATATAGTGAGGGGCGTTGGGAGAGTGCGTTGTAGATATAGATAGGGAGAGAAATTGATGTTGATATAGTGAGGCGGAATGGAAGAGAATACCGTGTAGTAGATATAGAGAAGGTGAGAGTTTGGTGTAAATTGATATAGAGTGGGTGATTGATATAGATAGGTATTGGTAGTGATAAATAGAGTGAGAGGGAATGACAGAGAGAGTGTTGTATGGTAGATATAGAGAGTGGGATAAGAGAGGCGGTGTCGTAGTAGATATAGAAAGGGGTAGAGTTTGGTTTTAGTAGATACAGAGAGATTAAAAGAGAGTTTTGTGTGATAGACGTAAAGGAGGAGAGTTTGGTGGCACTCTCGCGTCCGAAATAATAGGTAGTGAGCAATAATGGGGGGGGGGGGGGGTTCCAGTAACTATATAGTGTACGTTCGTAAATATGGGATTTCTTTTATCATATATAATGGTTTTTTAATGTAAAATATAATTATTATATTCTCCAGCTGCTGTATCAATATGAATCACTTACAATAAAATTTCGCCAGAGATAGATGAGCAAAATTTAATAAGTGGGTGGGGGTGGTGTGAAATAAAAGCCGAGTGAGGGGGGTAGTCTGACAAACTAATAAGCGGGGAGGGTGGGGACGATTATTCAAGATCTGAGAGTATGTGACATATTGAGGACGTAAGAATGAAAACTCAATACCGAAGTAGAATTTAAATATTCATTTATTATGGCTAAGCCTTGCTACTCTGGAGTCTAACCTGCGAACTCACCAGACAAGACTGGTGATCCTTTGAGTGTGCAGGTGAAACTGGGGGTTTTTCCGGAGGGTGGGGGGGTTGTCTGTCGGAAAGGTGCGAAACGTGTCCTCCGCTGTTCGTTGTTTTGAATATCTGATATTCAAAACAACGAACAGCGGAGGACACGTTTCGCACCTTTCCGACAGACAACCCCCCCCCCCCCCGGAAACCCCCTCCTCCAGTTGATGGATGTGAATCCGAAATATATAGGGACAATTAAATCTCTCCCAAGGTAACTCTATCTCGTGTTATTATTATTGTTATCCTTTACGCTCTTTCATACACTCTTCTACACACTACACACTACACATCTCAACCTACATTCACTTACATCTCTCTCTCCACCACCGGATCTTGTTACCCGGAGATTTACCCATCTGCATTGTTGAGGATTCCAAAACGACCTAAAGAAATATATCTTATTATCCCACAAGGCTTCAAGCAAACTTCAATACTCTCATATATATATATATAGTCTTGAAGAAGGTGCTTTCTCCTCCGTGTGGTGGGTTACCCGGCGCCAGATACCAACCTGGCATTTATACCCTCGCCCTAATTGTTCGTGTTGCAAGCACTAGAGTAGTGGCTAACCAAAGCTACGAACCCACTCTATCCGTCTGGAGATACGTTGCACTAGCTTACCAGCATACTAGTAGCAGGAAGTTGACTTTTCCGGCACTGCAGCGCCTTTCGGCGGGCCGTGCTGGTTTTGGATGGCCATTGACTCCAAGAGCTCTTAAGAGCTCCCAGGAGTTCCTTTGCCCTTTGACAGGTTTTGTTTTTAGTCCTGCAGGATGTCCAAAGTCACCCTCCTCACCAAGAAATCTTGGTGGGGTTGCCAGTTTAGTCGCCAACGACCCGACCATGAGACAGGTTGTACTGGGATACATGTTACCAGTAGCACCAACTGGTGACCTGACATATCCCGGAGAGCTCAATTTGCTGACCACTGTCACCGTGCCAGCAATGGAATCATATCCGCTCTCTTGCTCTGGAACCCTGACTCCAGCCTGACTAGGAGTAGGAAGCTGTCATTCCCTGACGTTATCTCTAGGGATACGGGAATCAGTAGACAGGATCTGGGGGCAGCGATGGGGGACAGGGAATTCTGGGGCATGAGAGTGAGATCCATCATCTCGACAGTAGTCGACGAATGATGATGATGATATATATATATATATATATATATATATATATATATACTAACGGTAAATTTTGATTCAATTCAATTCAAGCACTCTACGTACTTTTTCCACATAGGAATAACGGAATATATTTAGAATAAGAAAATGTGAAGTAGTTGCAGATGTTAAAGCTCTTTATTGATAAGGCTGTGATACATATTTCAATGACGACAGTGCTCACGCGATTTCGCGTAACCAGTTGCATGATGCTCTGAAATGTTACTTTTTATCCCTTAATGTTCATTGAGCATTTTATGGTGTAATCAGATCGATATAATTCATTTCGACTTACATTATATATATATATATATATATACAGTGACGGACTGGGTCAAAAAATATTGGTTGCTAGGAGATGAAGAGTGGGGGCACTACGTATAGAATGCTATCATTTCATTTTTATAATGAATAAATAACATTTTCGAAAAATACATGAGTGGAAACAAAACAGTGCAATCAAATTTTTGCGGAAAAATATCTTACCTTCTCCAACAAAAAATATTATGTATTTTGCGAAATCCAGAGACTTTCAATAATGACCAGAAGTCGACCCTAAATATTACTAATAGCTCTAGGAAAAACATGACACCACATCTTTTTAACTTTGATTTTGAAAGTAGGTTTACAATTATCAATTTTCACTGTTTTCGTAGCTGTCTCGGTGGCCTAGTTGGAGTAATCATAGACAGTGGTGATCCTGGTCTGAAGTTCGAGCCTGGTGGTGTGTAGGGTTCCCGGTAAACCTTTTCAGTTTTTTTCTATTGGTTGTAAAATAAAAACTCAAAAAGGTTACATGTACCTCTTGACCAGGATTGAACCCAAGGTCAGGATCTCCACCGTCTCCAGCACCTACCACTAGGCCACAGGGACAACTACGAAATATTATGAAAATTCATACCTATAAACTTACTTTCAAAATTTTCCAAACAAAATGATGTGGTGTCGTTCATGTCTTTCTTAATGTTATTGCACCTACTTATGGTCGACTTCTAAATCATTTGGGTGTTCCATAAACTCATCCTCGTTTTGTTTCTCATCTATCTAGACTACATTTTAACCTGTAATCCATGTTTCATTTCTGTTCCATCTCATTTCTGCCCCATCTCTCCCTCATCTCTCTCTCTCTCTCTCTCTCTCTCTCTCTCTCTCTCTCTCTCTCTCTCTCTCTCTCTCTCTCTCTCTTTCTATATCTCTGTGATATTTGAATCTACTGTGATTTGGGCTTACCTTATTCCTATATTTTTTTTACCTTATTCCTATATGTTTTTGCATCTCAGTTAGATTGAAACTTACAATGATTGGCATTATATATATATATATATATATGTGTGTGTGTGTGTGTGTGTGTATGTGTGTGTGTGTGTGTGTGTGTGTAAAAGGTAAACAGAAATAACAACGCAATCGGTACAGCATATGGAAGGAATATATTAGGTTAACGCTTGAAATAGCAGGAAGAGGGTCTTAACGTTTCGGACACTAGTCCTTCATCAGAAGAAAGAATGAGAAATAAGATAGATTGAGGAGACGGGCTGGATTTTATAATTGGATTTTCACCCCGAAACTGGATACCAACCGGAGTATAGCTGAACTTCCACCAGGAAATCTTTCGTATATTTGAAATTTTCTTTCTTTCTTATATATATATATATATATATATATATAATATCTTTAATTAGAGAAGGTAAGATATTTTCCCGCAAAAATGTGATTGCACTGTTTTGTTTCCACTTATGTATTTTATATATATATATATATATATATAAGGATTAGAATACTGGAGCGTGTTGGAGTTAAACACCCTCTTCGTATTATAGAAATGACAGTAAAAGGTATAGCTCAATGCAGTTAAACAGAGCCAAAAAATTAAGAGAGTAAAACAAAGAATCCTTTAATACATCAAAAGTTTTTATTAGCCGACAATGTTTCGTCCTATTAAGGACTCATCAGGGCAATCAAAACAACAAGAAGTAATATCGGCAGATACAAGCCGGAAACTCTGAAGAATATGGAGTGTGCATACACTAAAGTCTTACAAAAATATATGATAATAAAAATGAAAATAAAAATAAAAATAAAAATAATAAAAATATATAATAATAAGAATAACTAAGGATGTAGATAACATTAAGAACCATATTACAAATATAGTCAAAAGCAACTAACCTAAATCTAAACAAATTTGGTTATATAGAGCAGGAATTATATATAACACAATGCAATAAACATAATACATTATAATAATATACCTTTACCAACATTAAAATTACAAATTAAAAATCAAAAGGTACAATATATATACATGTATATATGTGCGCACACACACACACACACACACATATAACAATACACCCATCTATGATCAACTACACAAATTAAGCCCTATTAGAAGTTTGAATATAAAAATAAGCATGATAAGAGTGAAAATAATACCTATACATCTACCCAATATACATGAGGCAATAATATGATATAATTACAAGAGACACATATAATAAATAATAAACAATAAAATTATATAATTCAATATAATATAATAAAATAGATAATCCCCGGTTAGTTTACAGAAACAATATAGATGTCACAATAAAATACAATGATAATACGTAAACAGTGTACTAACATTTACCATAAACAATGTATACAAATCGATTCATACTGGGTTACAGAGTAAATGAGGAAAAATAAATTATATAATACTAAAAAAAACACTATAATGGTACTGTAAAAATTATGATGGTACAGAAAAAAATATATACAGACATCTTACATGATATGTAAAGTCTAAATATCATAATGTTACATATAATGAACAGTAAGTAATAAGGATCAATATTACAATATTACAAAATATATAGACATCTTACATGATATATAAAGTTTAAATGTCATAATGTTACATATAATGAACAGTAAGTAATAAGGATCAATATTACAATACAATATAATATAATATATTATAAATTGACATAAAATAATACTTATAATTACAAGGTTAGTAGACAGACATATGTGGATGTGTAAGCAAAGCCAGACAGTGTATAGTAAATAGAATATAGAATGAAATAAATAAATAAATATAATCAACCGGAAATTACAAAACAAAAGCAAATATATACACACTAAGGCCTCACATGCGGTTAAGAAATTAGGTAAACACTAAGGAAAACAATCATTTTAATTGACTCAAAACCCTATTTGATAAATTAATATTAAAATTATCAAACCTATCCAATAAGGTAGTATAATATTAGCTGTAGTTTAAGTCATTAAAGTTTATAAACTTTAATGTTTCATTACAACTGTTTACAAAAAGGAATGAAAATTTGTTACTATCATATACGCAACGATATCTAAAAAACTGACTTAAGTAGAATTAAGGTAGGCTAATGGGGACAGAATTGACGAAATGTATGGAGGGTGCGAAGTGGCATAAAATATAGTCGATATACTATAATAAATAATAGAATGAAGCATAAAAGAGGGGGGGGTTAAATATAATCATAGTCAATCTGGAGGGGTTGACAATAAGTTTATGTGCGCATGGGGGTGAGGGGGAAGGGGAGGGGAGTGGGGGGTGTCCAAAGATGAATCTGAATAAAATTAGAAATAAAAATAGAATTAAAAATAAAATTAATAATAAAAATAAAAATAAAGATAATAATAGAATAACGTAAGTGGCGTAAAGCGTGTAATCTTATGTATATTAACAAGGTGTAATAGTGAAAACATAGATATGGTACAGTAGCCAAATGATTATGAGAGCTAGAATGAAGAGTCATCAAAAACCAATGGTAATAATGATGATAACAATAATGTTGGCAAACAAAAGAACCTAAACTAAAAACTAAGTAATGGAATATATCAGCTAATGGGTACAATGTGTACTACTAGAACGTTTGGGTTTATAATAAAAATAAGAATTAGAAATGGCGTGGGGGCAAGAAGAGAATATCTCAGACTTTCTATTAAGTAAGGATACGCTAGAGAAAATAATAGAGTGTGTCTCGAGTATACAGAGATTACAAAACTTACTATGTGTAGAAAGGTGGTTAGAGCGTGCTACTAAACGCCAGTTAAGGCTATATGGTATATAAGCTCCCTTAAGATCCCAGATATAATGCGCTAAAGAGGTAGAATTCTTAAACCTAACATGTTTGAAGTTAGAGATATGAGAGTTAAACCTAGTCTTAAAAGTGTTTGAAGTAGATCCTATATACGTTCTATTAGAGGAATTAGTTATAACTTCGCAAGCGTAGACAATGTTCTTAGAAAGGCAGTTACCATTTAGAGGGCAGTTAGCACTCACTCTACAATGGCACTTCCGGGTGTTATTGGTTGGCTCGAGTGGTGATGTATTACACGTAGGACCTCTATTAGATAAGGACTGTTCTGGTGGTAAAGCATTGTCAGATCCGTTCAGACTAGTAGTATGTAGAGAGAAGAATCCATCCCTAATTTTCCTATTATTAGTGCTAGCTAAATGAGAACTAATATTAGGGGTGGTAGAGAATGAGAGTTTAATAACATTTTTATTAAAAATACCATGGTATTTATGAGAAGGGGGGACATTTTTCTCTAAGATAGTGAAGAAAGACCTAGGGATATTAGTTGATACATCCTGATTATATGGCGGGTTGAAATAAGTATTTAATCGCCTTCTATTTTTATTTTTATTCTTACCAACCCTACCCCTATCAAATGTCCCACCGTCGAGACTAGGGTTACTATCAGGATTAGTTGAAGCCACATTCATAGAATCAGCCATAATTTCGTTATGTCTATTATAGTTTCTACCTCCAGTAGATCTGCTGTTGTCCGGAATCTCTTCAAGAGGATTTTTACAGTACCATTATAGTGTTTTTTTTAGTATTATATAATTTATTTTTCCTCATTTACTCTGTAACCCAGTATGAATCGATTTGTATACATTGTTTATGGCAAATGTTAGTACACTGTTTACGTATTATCATTGTATTTTATTGTGACATCTATATTGTTTCTGTAAACTAACCGGGGATTATCTATTTTATTATATTATATTGAATTATATAATTTTATTGTTTATTATTTATTATATGTGTCTCTTGTAATTATATCATATTATTGCCTCATGTATATTGGGTAGATGTATAGGTATTATTTCCACTTTATTTGAGCATGAATTGATCGGTCGGATAGTGTTGTGCAGAGGAAACACCTTCCTTAGACGGATGTAAAATGATTTAATCGAGTAGCGCTGTTGACCAGTAGGACCGGACTGCTGAGCGCAGTGAGTGAATGCATTGCAACTGCCGGGCGGGTTGTACGTATATGGATGATCTGACGGTCAGAGAGGGGTCGCGAGGACTGCGGATTGACCTTTGGCCGGCCTGGGGATGATTTTCTTTCGACATCAAATGTAGCAAGCGATGACCCAGATCTTACCAGAGATCATTGGGTCCTGAAGCAAGCCTGCAATCACCGCGCCTGGTCATATGAGCAGACTACAACCACAGAGATCATTAATTTAGAATCCTCGCTCATCATCTATAATTTCCATTTGTGGCACCTTAAGATGGGTTAATCCACCATAATAATATGACCACCTTCAGCATAACTTAATTAAACTACTCTATAGTTAATACACTTTATGCTTTAAAAATCTCTCTTGGAAGATGCGCATCACCATAGAATTTAGAGTCTATATTGGGACACATTTTAATGGCTAGATATAGAAACCCCAGAGTTACCTCCCCGCACGCATTAACTCCCCTTTGCCACACACACACTTCCGGGCGGTATTCAATGGCGTTTCTAGAAACGTAACAACCTCCTGTATCGAACTAAAGAACACCAGACTACGATCTCTAACTGGATTGTCGTGGATTACGTGAAGGGCATATAATCGAAAAATACACTCCCCTGACCATGAAAATGCCGAAGTACATGAAATACTTGACATCCCTGCGCTGTGCATCTCCATTACTTATAACACTTTTAATGCTTGCACTATCTTTAATGCTTATAATATTTCTCCACACACAGACTATATCAATCATATAAAGAATTTGCCACCAGATCTACCAACCTAACACTCTTATTTACCTACCTAAGTGCCTCTACCACACATATCTCTCTGCCACACTATATAAACAAGACGCACATGCGTGCCACACATATAACATTTGCACTATATAACCGCTTATCTTTATGTTGTATTTTAACCTATATTTTTGATTTTTGATTGTACCTATTAATATAAATGTAATCTCGAAGTGTGTACTGCCACTCTAAATTCTGTAATGAATGTTGACCCACAATGTTTGAATATGTATCAATGTTTGAATATGTATTGGTATGTCTCTCGGCTGAAAGGGAGGTCATATAACTGTCCATGCATTAATAAATTGCTCCGAAGAATCCAAACCTCGGTTTGGAGGAAACAGCTGTAAGCACAATAATGTTTTGAACAGTTCTTTGATTCTTATATTTCATATAACTGCTCTGTAAATCATCTGATGTTTTTACATTGAGCTACTTAACTTACTGGTAATAAGGTAGTAATACAATACTGCCTACCACTATTTAGGGTGTGTGTAAAATACTTACAACTGCTTAAGGTCTTGTGTTTACATAACCATAAATAGTATAACTAATACTATATATATATATATATATATATATATATATATATATATATATATATATATACATAATCACTATATATATAAAACGGAAGATGTCTGTCTGTGTGTGTGTATGATTTTTATGCATTTCCACATTTCTCTAGAGATTTTGATGATTTTTTTCCAATGTGCTCCAAATTTACTAACGATGTCAGCGCGTAATAAACTTTGCCAAATATTTCCTGCTTCTATGAAAAACATCGATAAAAACATGCTGTAACCCTCTCTCTTACACGCTTATTCACTCTCTCTACTACCCAACAGCGACAAAACTTCGTTCAGGAACGCGACATAAACTTTGAAAGCTAAGCAACACATCATTTTATACAACAAACATAGTCATAATGCTCTCTCCGTCGCTCTTCCCTCTCTCTATAATAGATCATTCCCCCTCTCTATAATTTAACTGCTTTACTCTCTTCACGCTTTGAGGTTTAACACACCTCCCTATAGTTTCTTAGCTTTACTCATTCCGTCGCTCTTCCCTCTCTCTATAATAGATTATTCCCCCTCTCTATAATTTAACTGCTTTACTCTCTCTGTCGCTCTTCACTCTCTATATGACAACACTGTTTTACGCACCTCCCTATAGTTTCTTAGCTTTACTCTCTCCATCGCGCTTCCCTTTCTCTATAATAGATTATTCCCCCTCTCTATAATTTAACTGCTGGGGGAGTCATTGGAGTTCCGTATTGACATACGGCTTTTCTGGGGGTATGTATTTTAAATCGGCTTATTGCAAATAACAACCCGCAAAATAACACTTCATATAACAGATTAATGCTATAGACATATGAATGGGAATGTTTAAATTATTTATTTTTTACGACTTTCATAGTGTTGTACTTCTGGAAATTCTGCCGAATACACTGCCAAGGATGAACCTTTTCCCCTCGGCGTCAGATATCCCGTTCGATTTCCGGCGATACCAATTCCCGGTGAGACCATGTTTTGCCATGCCCATTAACAAGTCACAAGGGCAAACATTGTCGGTGGCGGGCATCCATTTGGGGGAGCCATGCTTCTCCCATGGCCAACTTTATGTTGCCTGTTCCCGCGTAGGGAGCAGGAATGGACTTTTTGCTTACACTCATCAAGGGATGACACGTAATATCGTCTACAAAGAGGTGCTATAGATGTTGGTGCAGGTGTTGGCAGTGTTGGAGCTATGCCGTCTGGAAACTATTTCTTGGTAGGGTCACCCATGGCGGACAGATCTGACACCCAGCGGCATCAGGGCCACCATCTTGCAACTTTGGTCTGCTAAATTCGCTATTGGAAGATTATTAACCCAACATTGATTGTCCAAAATGGTAATTGGTTCGTAACTTTTAATAACCGGTTCAACTGCTTTATGCACTTAATTGATAAGCTTATTTGCTTTCAAGCCACGTTTACCTGTATGTAACTTTTCATAGCAAATGAACAAACCCGAGCAACGCCGGGCTAAATTGCTAGTATATATATATATATATATATATATATATATATATATATATATATATATATATATATATACACCACTTTCACCACTAATTGATTTGCCAGATGTCTTTAACCCATTGGTACCAAACATCATTTGGTCAGTAGTTTGTGTGTAAGTATATAAATAAATAAATATATATATATAAAAATTAGGATTGGTGCTCTGAAATAGCGATGCATACATGAATGTATGTATAGTATATTTGGTAATATACCGTATGTTTAATTAAAAATGATAGAGCAAGGTCTTCAAAATGTTTTTAATTAAACATACGGTATATTACCAAATATACTATACATACATTCATATATATATATATATATATATATATATATATATATATATATATATATATATATATATATATATATGAATGTTCGGTAAACCCATACGTTCCTTTGTCAGTGTTGAACAAAAGGGCAACGATGGTTCCCGAACACTGTACGGCTTAATTCGGGCTGTTTGTTTACAAACAAACCGAACATTATAATAAATGTTCGGTAAACCCATACGTACATATATATGTGTGTGCATGTATGTATGTATATACATACTACCGTACGCCTGTATACATATATGTATGTACGTGTACATGCTTATATTTAGGTATCAACCGTGCTGAGTGTGAGAAATGAAATTTCATTTTTTCCATTTATCGTTTTCGGTACGCCCGGCCGACTAACTCGCTCGATATGCAAATTAGGCTGCTCAACCGTTAATATGCATAAGGAAAATATATACTTTCAAACGGTCAATCGACTGACAAGAAGGTATACGGTGCTAATGACAGCTAATAAGCTAGAAACTAGTTCATCGTTCCTTTGTCAGTGTTGAACAAAAGGGCAACGATGGTTGCCGAACACTGTACGGCTTAATTCGGGCTGTTTGTTTACAAACAAACCGAACATTATAATAAATGTTCGGTAAACCCATACGTATATATATGTGTGCATGTATGTATGTATATACATACTACTGTACGTCTATATACATATATGTATGTACATATACATGCTTATATATATATATATATATATATATATATATATATATGTGCTTGTGTGTTTTATTATTTTTTTTTTTTTAAGTTTTATTCTTTCTCTTAGATTTCAGGTAATTTTGAAAGTAAAGCTTTGGCTCCCTAAAATACTAGTGAGCCCTGCAATGTTACTGTGGGCTCGTCAGATTTCAGACCTCCCTTTGCAGTTTCAACGTTATATCATTATCATCATCATCATCATCATCATCATCCTCTTACCTTGGTTTTCCATTCGACCATGTGTTGGGATTATTTGTCGAGACAAAATAGATTATCATATCTTGTTCATATGGTCCTTTCTTTGGCATCAGTTGAACCTTCCTAATGCCAACCCCGTTACAGCGTGTATTGTGTACATTTTATCGTGACTCCAGCAGTATCACTTACAAATGTACTGTGTGCACTTTATTATGGTACCGACACTAAGCAGTTGTTTTTATGACCACACACACACACACACACACACACATATATATATATATATATATATATATGTGTGTGTGTGTGTCTGTGTGTGTTTGAAAATATAGATGTCAAGATGCAGATAACTATAATAATTCTTTCTACTATTGGCACAAGGCCACCAATTACCCAGTACATTACTGGTACTTTATTTTATCGACCCCCGTAAGGATGAAAGGCAAAGTTAACCTCGGCGGGATTTGAACTCAGAATGGCAAGGGCCGTAACTCTATGCGTGGCGTCTGACCCTCTACCGATACTGCCAATAGTTGATAACCATAAATAATAGTTAAATAAATTGGGGAAAGGTTATCAACTATTTTCATATTATCTGCATTGTAGCAATAATTACAAATTTCCCAATGCTTCATAAGTCAACCAAGCTTTGTTTATATATCACCTACACACAACCACCAACTACACGTCTGCAGTCATCCCCTCGACCCCCACCCCCACATGCCAGACACTCCCCTACCCATCATAACTCTTCCTCTCCCTCTCCTTTTTCATTTTAATTTTAATTTAATTTAATTTTTTTTTTGTTCGTGTTTCCCTTTTTTATTCTGTCTTTATCCTACACTCCGACACGTTGACTGTTTAACCCTCTTTTAAGCGTGAAACTAATAAGACTATGTTAATGCATCCTCTTGTTTGTTTGTTTCTTGTATTCTTGGCATATATGTTTGTTTGTTAGTGTGTGTGCGCGTGTGCGTGTGCGTGTGTGTGTGTGTGTGTGTGTGTGTGTGTGTGTGTGTGTGTGTGTGTGTGTGTGTGTGTGTGTGTGTGTGTGTGTGTGTGTGGTCGCGCGCGTGTGTGTGTGTAATTTATTTATTTTACTTATTTATTCATTGTTAGGTTCTCCACCTGCTTGTACTCTACAACAACACCAAGACTGCTATATACCAAGAAAAGGTACGTGTGCTTACATTTAAATGTAAAATGACTAAACACACTTTCCCTTGAACATACATACATGCATGCATACGTACATACATACATACATACATACATACATACATACATACATACACACACACACACACACACACACACACACACACACACACACACTTACATACATACATACATACATACATACATACATACATACATACATACATACATACATACATACATACATACATACATGGTGGCTGCCAACTCGTTTTCGAGTACGGCCACTACTTTATATCCATGTAGGAGAATCCCTACCGATGCGCTGAACGAGTGTGACTTTTTAGTCCAGCCAGTGACTTGAAAACTCTGGTACAAACACTACACTTGTGACAATTATTGACACATAGTGCTGGGCCCATGGTACCATGTGACGACAAGTGCAGAGAGATCTCCAGATATAAAGCATATATACATACATACATACATACATACATACATGCATACATACATACATACATATATACATATATACATACATACATACATACATACATACATACATATATACATATATACATGGTGGCTGCCAACTCGTTTTCGAGTGCGGCCACTACTTTATATCCATGTAGGAGAACCCCTACCGATGCGCTGAACGAATGTGACTTTTTAGTCCAGCCAGCGACTTGAAAACTCTGGTACAAAGACTACACTTGTGACCATTATTGACACATAGTGCAGGGCCCATGGTACCATGTGATGACAAGTGCAGAGAGATCTCCAGATATAAAGCAATGCCTGTGCTGTGAAGCTTTTATAGTGAGCAAAGCACTGCACAAAGCCAGTCCCACTCTCTTAACCATATATGTATGTATGTATATACATACATATATACATACATACATATATACATACATATATACATATATATATATACATACATACATATATATACATACATACATACATACATACATACATACATACATACATACATACATACATACATACATACATACATACATACATACATACATACATGATTGCTGCAAACTCACGCTAAGAGTATTGCAGTCATTTGTCAGATTTACATGTGTGACGCTCGGTTCTGGCTTTTTAAGTCTGCTAGAGACTTGCAGTCCTTCGCATATTGACGATAGCGTTGGATCTCCCTCGCATATTGACGATATCGTTGCATCATTACATTTTTCAATACCGTGGAGATCATATTCGCTGGTTCTCTCTGAACATGGCTGCGACTGTGGCTCCTGAGACCAGATTCGCCCAAGCACATCTTTACACACTCAGGGCACACCAATTCAATGGATACACCTGTAGTAGATAAAATGGAATTCTTTGACGGGTGTTTGTTGAAAAGAATAATGCCAGGATTGTGTTGTTAACAATGTTTATTTTACAATAACAATATTCAATTTGAACATCGAGTAATAAAATTTATGACATGAATTATCACTACACATTAGCTGACTAGCTTCTGCGAGCTAGCGTAAATGCATGTATCACTGAAAACGAGATAGTAAAGGTTGTGTTGTATCTGATAGATACAATATGACAGGAAGACGAAAGAATAGGTGAAGCATAGCAGTAAACAAATTAAACTTACTATCTGTGTGTGTATTCTTAGTATACGTTATTGCCTTAGTAGTAGTGGTCAATCTGTCAGGCAGACATGGCATGTGAGAAAATAGCAAACAGACTGGTTTTTCGTGAAGAGAAATTTCAGTGTTAGTGGAAACTTCTTCTCTCGTCTGTGTTATCACTATCTCTGCTGGGCACCCAAAGTCCTTGTATTTATAATAATGTTATAGTTAGAAGGATGTGTGGATATTGTCTTTCAAGAAGCTGGGGTCACAGGTCAAGTGGTATGTACGTTTATCATCCTGTTTCTTGACAGGACAATCGTGGGAAATTCCCTATAATGGGTGGTCTCAGATGCGAAAAGTCTTAGATTTGGTTTCGAATCTTCGCCGGGTAATTTATAGGAGAATTCCGATCGTTTCGAGTGATACTTGAATCGTAGCTTTGGCTTGTGAGGTGGTCTCTCACCTTACAAAACTCGCCATACAAAACATGCATACATGCATACATACATACATACATACATACATACATACATACATACATACATACATACATACATACATACATACATACATACACACATACATACAGGCTGCATCCCGATTTCAAGAGTTGCCATTACTTGATTCTTTTCTTACACATGGGTGGCACAAACATGGTTTTTAACTATGTTAAGGAGCTGTATTTCGTTCTACATATGCCGCAGAGATGAACGTTACTCCCATTTTGGTTCCCTGTTTTGTTTTGGTGAACTTACAAACGACATCGGAGTCCACGGATCGAGGTACATTGTTTTCCATACCCCTGGCAGGAAGAAATGCCAAAGAGACCATAATCGATAACATTTTGTACATGGCATCTATGATGACTTCTAAAATCAGCTTTGCTGAGGCAAACTCGTCCACACTCAGTGCACATTAAGTCATTTTGAGCTTTCGAAAATTCAGTTAAAGTAATAATGCAGACCTTTACGCAGAGCCCTCTACATTTTTTTCATGCTGCACATGATTGTTCAAATTCCTGTTTTCCATTGAATACTTTCCTCATATATATATATATATATATATATATATATATATATATATATATATATATATATATATATATATATATACAGGGTGTGGAAGATATTTGTTCGCAATTTTCAACTGCTAATTTTCTGCAAATTTTTTTTACTTCCGTTGTCACTCTTGTCTTCATAAAAAAGTGACTATATTTCCATTATTTATTTTCAGAATAATTGATTATGAATAATTTTGAACCTCCAAATTTGTGGAAGAGACACGGAGTTCTTCTTGGAGTTCGCGCCGGGAGGACAAATAAGGAAATTTCCAACTTTCTCAGCGTCAGCAGGAGAATGGTGGAAAAGGTCAGAAAGGAATCGGAAAATTCAGGATTCGACTACGAAGAAACAACAGAGAGGAAAACACATGATCGACGATCTGACGCCTTCAGAACGCCCGAGTTCGTCGCTGAAGTTCAGGATATCATCAACAATGAACCTAGCAAGTCGATGCGTGCCATTGCAAGGGAGAAAGACGTGGATGAAACGCTCATTAGGCTGGTGGTACATGAAGACATTCGCTACGTTTCATACAAGATGAGGAAAGGACAATTTCTGTCAAAGGCGATGCAAGAAAAGCGACTGAAGCACGCAAAGAAGCTGATCAACAAGTTGAAACACCCACTGGAGCCAGACATGCTGTGGTTTTTCTCCGACGAGAAAAACTTCTGCCACGACCAGAAGATCAACTCCCAGAACAACAGGTGGCTCGCTGTCTCATCCAAAGACGTGCCCAGAGTCATGTAGACAAAGTTTCCAGCGACAACATTGGTCTTAGGTGTCGTCAGCAGTCAAGGTGACGTCATGCCACCTCACTTCTTCCCTGAGGGCCTCAAGCTGAACACTGATGGCTACATCCGCCTTCTGAGCGAAGTAGTAAAGCCCTGGATCGACCAGGTAACTGCAGGTAGGCCGTACGTGTGGCAGCAAGACTCAGCGCCCTGCCATACCAGCCGAAAGACCCAAGCCTGGCTGTCAGAGAACTTCGTCGATCCCACTTCATCTGACATTTTGCCTCCCAGCTCGCCTGACTGCAATCCCCTCGACTGTGTGTGCGTGTGTGTGTGTGTGTGTATGTGTGTGAGAGAGAGAGCCCCGGGTTCAATCGAGGGTAACCACAGTAAGTATGGTACTCAATATATTAGTAGAATATATATGTATGTATATATATATATATATATATATATATATATATATATATATATATGCGCGTGCGCGCGCGTGTGTATGTATGTCTTCATAAGTGAATACTATTACGATAATATTATTGATATTCGCTTTGTTTACAAGTAAACAGCCTCATAAGACACTGTGTGGTAGATGAACAACTGCATCCTTTTGTTCCAGCGGTATATATATCACTCCTCAGTAGCTGTTATCAGCACAGTACCTCCTCCACTATTGGAAGTCAACCCCTCCCCTGCCAAATACTATCGCCCCACCAAACCTTTCATACAACCAACACATCACACTTATCCTTCTTACAGGTCATAGTCCCCTACCTGTAGAATAGAGAGGGCACTTTAGTTGCGTCAATGACCATCATCACCTCTAATACTGGTGTCACGAAAAAATGCATCCATTACGCCCTATGAGGTGGTTGGTGATATGAAGCATGTCCAGCTGTAGAATCCATTTAAAAACAAAAGTGTCGAAAGGAATCTTCAGTTGTTTGTATCAAGTGTTGGTGATCTACACGATAAATGTACTCAGTACATACAATAAAGTGGCTGGTGATAGGAAGGGCATCCAGGTGTAGAAAATTTACTAAACAAAGGGTCGGAAAATGTTTTCAATATATATATATACACACACACACACACTTGTGTGTGTGTGTGTGTGTGCGTATATATATATGTATATGTTTTTTCTTATTTTCTAGCACAAATATTGGATTATGTGAGCAAATCATGTGTTTGTCCCGTTCCTTGCAAGTCGTTAATGTTTGAGCCGACAATTTCTTATGCCAGCTCATCAACGTATGCCCTTCATGCTTTGTTGTCTCGCATCCTGAGCAGTGGCATCAAGGAAAAATTCCTCCTAGCCAAAGAAATAACCAACCGCATGCAACTGAATATCTTCAACAAAACCAAAGACCTCTTGAACAATCTGAAAAACAGCTTTCGTCCTATTAAGAACTTATTCGATGGCGATCTCTTGAATCAAATCCGAAGCCAAATGGAAGAAATTAACAAGCTGAATAATGAAACCAAGACACAATGGGGAGTGAAACAAATGCTGAATAAATACCAGATTTACATAACCGAGAAAAATTTCATCCGTGGAAGAGAAGCCATGGAAGAAAGAACGCTGAAATATTTGGGTTTCGATTTTATAAGTTTCAGTTTCAGAATTACAAACCAGATCCAAAGCCTCATCAAACCCGATATCATTGAAAAAAATCTCACAGACATCATCTACTTCCTAATTAATAGAGATTGCCTAGAACATATGGAGGGTTGTGAAAGAGCCCTTCAAAATTACACGGAGTTATTAGGTTCCTTTGTAAATGGAACACCAATTTTCCGATATAAGTTTTTGAATATTCCCCGGAGCCATAACAATTATATTGTGCCACGGTGGCTTTTCAACAAATCGCTTACTTATTCCAGCTATTCTCGGAAATATAGCCGTAAAGTTCCAGTTTATATTAATTATATTATGAAGTATCTCAACAAGTTCATGGAATTAGCAAATGACACTTACACAACAGGTAAAGTGAATGAGAGTGAATTAAAAATTGCGTCTTTCAAATATGGAAAGGCCTGCAAGAACTACAACTTCGCTAAAAGTGCATTTTATTATTACTGTGTTGACTGGGCTTTGGAAGAAGTGAAGAAAAAAAACAATCAATTCAAACAGCTTTGGAATAATTACGAAAATGTAGCCAATGATATAAAGCTAAACCTATACAATATCCATTCTTTACATTCTTCTCTTCAAAGTAATATAATTGCAGATTTAGATGGTATTATCAAGTTAGCCGACAATTACTTGAATAATTCGATTTCAAAGAAACAATTAGCCATCAAGCTGAATTCACAGAGAACACATGAAGGTATGAACAACTTGAAGGCCTTCTTTAATGAAGTTCGATCTCGAGGAACATTGTTGTATGATAATTGGAAGAAATTGTCCCAAGCTTCCGTTGCCATTTGGGAATCTATCTTCAATGACAAAGACTGTTATGAATATTACGAATTTGCTAACATGACGGAGTTCTTGCAAGATCCTGTTGGAAAAACAACTGAAATAGATAAAATCCACGAGGAGGTTAGATCTATGTACGACTTCCGTTATCTCATCGGAAATAAAGATCAGGATTTATTTTACGACTTCAAAAATATTCTTGAAGAGATGCAGAATTATGAAGAATCTTTGAAAATAGACAATGATTTTTTAAGGTACGTCATCTTTGATTCAACAAGCAATGGTTGTAATTATTATTGAGTCGAATTCCATTTTATGTGTGTTTGTGTGCGTGCTTGTGTGTACTAACATAGTATCTATAAAAAAAAATGATGAGGTGTGTAGAAAGAATGTTTAATTAAATTTGTTTTCATTTCGGCATTCAATCAATGTGAACATTATTGTTGCAGTAAACAAAGACAGAGACACGCGCTTACACACACACACACACACACACACACACACACACACACACACACACACACACACACACACACATATATATATATATATATATATATATATATATATATATATATATATATATATATATATTTCGTTTCTGAATTGTTTAGCAAGATTCTTTATCTGAAATCGTGTGTTGAAACCGATATTGTTATACTTTGGGAGGGTCATGTTGCCAATAAGAAACACACGCACCAGTTGCTTTCACTTCAATTTATTATATATTTACAAATTTATAAATTTACAAATTTACAAACTTATAAATTTCTGGTTGGTTGGTTGGTTCCACAACCAGATAGTTGTTTATATATAGTCATAGTCCTTTCGTCACACACTCTGTGACCTCTTCAGTGACTGGGGATTCCTTTCTTCGTTTCTGTGCCTTTCCTTTCTTCTATCCTACGCCATTTTGTTTCTGTGTGTGTGTTGTGTGCTCAGTTTGCGCATGCGCCACATCCGGGTGTCTGTGTGTGTTTGTGTTCATTTATTTATTTTGTGTTCATTTATCTATTTGTTTATTTATTTATTTATTTATTGTTGGTTGGTTGTTTGTTCTATGTGTGTGTGTGTTTTCATTTTGTCCTGTGTGTGTTTTCATTTTGTGTGTGTTTTCATTTTGTCCTTAATTGTAAGTTGTTTGTTCTATGTGTGTGTGTGTTTTCATTTTGTCCTTAATTGTAAGTTGTGATGTTGCTGTTCCACTCATATTTTCTATTTAACTTTGGTTTTAATTCTTTTATGCTTACTGCCTCTGTAATTTGCCTAAACATTGCGTCTTTTCTGTGTGTGGATTCTATTTTTATTTCTATGCTCTCTAATCTACCCCTGTGTTCTATCTTAGCATGTTGGTGGAGCACAGATGATTCTTTATTATCTTGGAGGTCTCGCCAGTGTTCATTTATTCGTTCCCCTATACTACGAGCTGTCTCACCTATGTACACTATATTTTTGTTTCTACATTGTCCTTCAGTACATCTTATGCTATACACTACTTATTTTACAGGTTATACATTTCTTATCTATACATGAGGGTCTTTGGAACGGGTATGTCTTGCTAATAAGTGTTTTTACGGAGGTACCAGGTCTTTCTACTATCTTAATATTGAGATTATGTTTATTTAGGGCCCTTCTAAATTTGTAGGCTAGTTCGCCTCTAGGGGTTGTATTGATGAACATTACACTCTGGTATTTATTGCTATCATACCATGAGTTTATTCTATTGGCCTTGTTCCTAGTTCTTTCTATTCTATTCCAAAATTTGCTCCTATACAAGGGGCAGGTCCCATTTATGTCATTATTTACCATTTTTTCCCATTTGGTTCTGGCTCCTTTATACACTCTGATTCTATCTCTCTGATTGTAGCCAGAGAACTGCATACGGTGGATGAAGTGTTGTATGTGTCTCTCTAGTTCTTCGGGGTTGCACATGCGGGACACATTTCTCATCACCCGTACCAAATCCGCAATCAGTATGTTGATTTTGGTATGGTCCGAAATGGCCGAGTTTCGGTGGATCAGATGTTTGGAAGTCATGGGTTTGGCATAATGGGAATGGAGGATTTGTTTTTGGTTGTTAATGGTATCTAACCAGAGCTCTGTGTCTAGTACAGGTAATCGATGGTTGGGGTGTCTACTTGGGTAGTCTATAGTAACTCTAATGCTCTGGTGGATGGAGTTTGCTATTTGCTGGATGCTTTCCATTGTGTTTTTCTCTAGTTCCTGACTGTTCTTTAGTGGGGGTGTCTTAACTACGATGTTTATATCATCTACGTAGCGGGAGTACATTATCAGGGTTAAGCTGTCTTCTAATTGTTCATTAAGTTTTTGTTTAAGTCTACTGTCCCACCATACCATGAATAAGTTAGCTATGTCGCCTGCAATGCTAACACCAATGGCTGCTCCTTCCTCTTGGGCATATGTTTTACCATTAAATTTGAACATATGTTCCTTAAGGGTTAATTTTATGCTGGCCCCTACCGCATGTGCAATCATTTTCTTCAGTTCATCGTGGTTTTCGGGTGTCCGTATGGCTCTGGTCCACCCGTTCCATCTATCTGTGTGGGTTTTCTTGGCCATTGAGGTAATGGTAGGTGGTCTGCCTCTTGCTGGTCTTGTAGGGCACAGGTTGCTAAGGTCATAAGTGTCTAGGTAACTATTACTATGGGTAAGCTTAAGTAGAAGTCCCAGCTCACTGGTATCAATCCCACGGAACTCAACCTTGCTCTCGCTGATCATTTCTACGCATTTCTCCACAGCAAAATCCACGTCAATAGATGGATACAGGGACACAACATCCATACTGCCTATTATGCAGTTTGTTAGGTCCCCAGATCGGTTACCCGCGCCGATTCTGCTGAGGAGGTCCTCCGTGCTGTCACACACATCTGGGGACATCTCAATGATGGGGCATATGATCAGGGAGAGGAAGTAGGACAGTCTGTAGTTACTAGCAATGTTAGCCCCACAGACTGGCCGTGTTGGTAGTCCCGCGACAGGGTCCCAGCCCGTCTTATGGTCTTTTCGAAGCCCATACAACGCCGGCACGTCATTGTTCCAGGCCTGGAAGTTGTTGGCAGTCCTTTTGTTGGGCTGCATTATATTCGTCCACATCACCATATGGGCATTGAGGGCTTTTTCTCTATCCTCATGCTCCTGTGGTGTTACCTCTCTTGTGTTAGTGATGTGGGGTTGCATTGCCTGGATGTAGTTTGGCAGGCTGTCAACCGACATTCTGCCAGACTTGTCTGTTGGAAAACATGCTATCTCTCCATTACGCGAGCGCTGCATGAGCTTACGCAAGCCATTTGCAGATTCTTCTCCCAGTTGCTGGGCCTCGATTCTATTATGCTTCTTGCTATACTGAGCACACAACACACACACAGAAACAAAATGGCGTAGGATAGAAGAAAGGAAAGGCACAGAAACGAAGAAAGGAATCCCCAGTCACTGAAGAGGTCACAGAGTGTGTGACGAAAGGACTATGACTATATATAAACAACTATCTGGTTGTGGAACCAACCAACCAACCAACCAGAAATTTATAAGTTTGTAAATTTGTAAATTTATAAATTTGTAAATATATAATACATTGAAGTGAAAGCAACTGGTGCGTGTGTTTCTTATTGGCAACATGACCCTCCCAAAGTATAACAATATATATATATATATATATATATATATATATATATGTGTGTGTGTGTGTGTGTGTGTGTGTGTGTGTGTGTGTGTGTGTGTGTGTGTGTGTGTGTGTGTGTGTGTGTGTAAAAGGTAAACAGAAATAACAACACAATCGGAACAGTATGTGGAAGGAATATATTAGGTTAACGCTTGATATAGCAGGAAGAGGGTTTTAACGTTTAGGACGCCAGTCCTTCATCAGAAGAAAGAATGAGAAATTAGAAAGATTGAAGGGATGGGCAGGGTGGAATTGGAAAAAAATGTTTTTAGAGAAAAATAACAGGTCCATTCATGTTGCCATCTCTTGGAAAACTGTTGATGCTGGCGTTTTGTGTATGATATATTTTTTTAGAAAAGTGATGATGGAGCGCGTCTACCTGAAATGGAAAAAAGAGACCGTCTTGTATAAAAAGCTATACGTGTGTGCACGCGCGTACGAAACTAAGAGGATATGTGTGTATATATGTAAGTAAAAGAGTGTGTGTGTGTGTGTGTGTGTGTGTGTGTGTGTGTGTGTGTGTGTGTGTGTGTGTGTGTGTGTGTGTGTGTGTATGTACAGAGCTGTGAAGGGAAAAGTGGAGTGTGCGTATTTTGTTGGTCTGTATTAGCTATAAGAGTATATGTTTCTGACCATAAGAGAGCCATAGGAATCTAGGGGTGAATGTACAAGGGCGTGTGTGATAACGGACGGGGTATTAACGAAATTGGGGAGGAGAGTTGAGTCCATGAGGGAAACAGGACCAAAGGCGGTAAATCACACTATGTTCAGGCCTGGTGCGCGAGGCCTGTGATCCGTGATGTAAAAGGACACCCAGGACTGAGACATGTAGAGAGTATCCAAACTGAGTCGTATGTCCCTCAAATAATCAGCAAAAGGTCCGTCAAACCGCGTCCAGTTTGTCCGGTGTATAAGGACCTGCAAAGGGAACACCGAGAACAATTGTTTCACCTTAGCGGATCCTCAACTCGTAAGATTACGAGCTGAGGATCCGCTAAGGTGAAACAATTGTTCTCGGTATGGTGAACTAACTGTTGTGTAACCACTTCTACCTAACTCGTCCCATGGACTGAGTGCTCTACCACTACGGATATTATCTTCCAGTGTTCTACCACTATATATATATATATATAGATATATATATGTATATATATATATATATATATATATATAAAGTTGAGGATGTGTGTGTTAAGGTTTGTAACGTATGCACGTCCACAATTTCCAACGGATTCTATTCAAAGTCGGGACAATTATTGCTTTTGGTCAGGAGAAGGTCATGAAGCAAAAAGTTTCAAATCCATCAACAATAAGGGCAAAAATCGATCAGGATCATTCCCCCTCTTTATAATTTAACTGCTTTACTCTCTCTGTCGCTCTTCACTCCCTATATGACAACACTGCAGTGGAGCATTCCGTATTGAGCGTTCCGTATTGACATACGGCTTATCTGGGGCATTTTCAATTGACTTATTGCAAATAACAACCCGCAAAATAACACTTCATATAACTGAATCGGAATGTAACCCGTGAACTTTTTCCTGGGCAAAATTATTCGAACAGACATGACCTCATTGCCAAAGTGTTCAGACTGAAACTGGCTACACTGATGGCTTTAATAAAAAAGGGTCAGGTATTTGAGGCTGTAAAGTGTGACATGTTTACCGTCGAATGGCAAAAACGAGGGCTGCCACATGCTCACATTTTGATTTGGTTAGCTAATAAAATCAATTCAAATGCCATAGACAGCTTCATTTCGGCTGAAATCCCTAACCCAGCAACTGACCAGGAATTACATGACATCGTCAAAGCTAACATGGTCCATGTGCGTCGGGTCCTAATGAGCATCACACGTGTCTGAAAGGGGGGTCGTGCAGTAAGGGATACCCAAAAATATTTGTTGGCCAGACTCAGACTGGTGGCGACGGGTACCCCCTGTACAGGCGGAGACGGCCCGAGAACGGTGGCTTCACCACAACAGTAAAGAGAGGTCAAGTCGACAATAGATGGGTGGTCCCTTACTGCCCGCTTCTCTTGAAGATGTTCAACGCCCACATCAACGTTGAGTTTTGCAACTCCGTCAAGTTGATAAAATACATATGCAAATATGTAAATAAGGACTCTGATGCCACAATGTTCGCATTTCAAGCTGAAAATAGCAGGGACGAGGTCACAGAATACCTGGCGGGGCGGTACATCAGTAGCAATGAAGCCTTTTGGCGTCTATTTGGTTTACCCCTACACCAACGGCACCCCACCATCGAACAGCTTGCGGTACATTTTGAAAATGGGCAAAGGGTTTATTTACGGAACAAACCGCCGCCTATCCGAAAGAGACCACTCTGACGGGTTTCTTCAAACTTTGTCAGTTCGATACATTTGCGCAAACAATTGTGTACCCCCAGGTTCCATCCTACTTTATATGGTCGAAAAACACTTGGGTGCGAAGAAAGTCAGGTCAGGCTGTTGAAAGACATCCTGGTGTAAAATTTGACAGCTGTCTTGGAATGGTTTACACTGTGCCCCCAAGTCAGCATGAGTACTTTCATCTCTGCCTTCTTCTGCAAGAAGTTGTAGGCCCACAAAGTTTTCATGACCTCAAAACTATTGATGGAGAAATATGTGATACGTACTTGGAAGCCTGCTTTAAGCGTGGTCTTTTGGAAGATGATTCGCAATGGGATTCCACTTTGTTGAAATCACCTAAAGGTCTACGGGAACTCTTTGCCATTTTGCTTCAAAAGAGTGAATTGGGTGATCTCAAATCTTTATGGGTCAATGACAGAGACTTCATGTCTGAGGACTTCTTGCGCCTGGCTCATCTGCAGTATATTTCAGTGGAAGTTGGTTACAGCGACATTATCCACAACAGGGCACTCATTGATATCGAGGACGCCCTCCTCGACATGCGTGAGAGTGAGTTGGCGACATGGCTTGCCGTCAGCCGTCAGAGAGGAAGCTAACACGTTGGCCCCGGATGTGTTGCGGGAAACAGCATATGACATCGAATCTCTTTCCCAATACTTAGAGGAAAATGAGCCGAAACTTCTGTCGGAGCAAAGGTTGGCCTATTTAACTATCATTGACGCGGTTCAAAATCAGATTGGGGTATTTACTTTCTCGATGCTCCTGGGGGTACCGGAAAAACTTTTGTAACGAAATTGATTCTCACTAAGATTCGTCAGGAGAAAAAATTGCGTTGGCTGTTGCATCGTCCGGGATCGCTACTACTTTGCTGCCGGGAGGCAGGACAGCACATTCAACCTTTAAACTCCCCTTGGATTTAGTAAAAACTGAGACACCAACATGCAATATCAGCAAGAGTTCACACGAAGCTCTGGTTCTCAAAAAATGTTGCCTCGTTGTTTGGGATGAGTGCACAATGGCACACAAGGGTGCCCATGAGGCATTGGACAGGACCCTGAAAGACATTAGGGATTCTACGGCTCCTATGGGTGGCGTAACCCTTCTGCTATCAGGGGATTTTTGGCAAACACTGCCTGTCATCCCCAAACAGACAAGTGCGTGCCTGCCTTAAGTCATCCATGTTGTGGCTCCAGGTGAAGAGTTTGTACCTGAGCACAAATATGCGTGCTCATTTGCATGGTGACAACGTCTGCAGCATTTTCTCAGAACATTTTAGCACTTGGTGAGGGAAAGGTCCCTGCGGATGACAAGGGCGGCATAGCAATCGACTTCCTGTGCAACGTTGTGAGCAGCCCTTCTGACCTTTAGGAAGCAGTTTTTCCTAATGTCTCATCTAACTTTAAAAACCTCGTTTGGCTCAGCGAAAGAGCCATCCTTGCTCCGAAAAATACCTTGGTTAATTTTATTAACGAGCAGCTGATTGAGAAGATTCCCGGTAAAGAGCACATCTTCAAATCTATCGACCGGACGTCAGACCCCGACAATATCGTTAATTATCCGGTTGAGTTATTAAATTCCCTTGAGCCCCCAGGGCTCCCACCTCACATTCTTAAGCTTAGGGTTGGCTGTCCCATTATGCTAATAAGGAACTTGCGTCCACCAAAGCAGTGTAACTGTACTCGCATGGTTGTCAAGTCACTGACGCCCCACTTGATTGAGGCCACCATTGTAACGGGGTGCGGGAGATGGGAGAATGTTTTCATTCCAGAGATAAACCTTTTCCCCTCGGCGTCAGATATCCCGTTCGATTTCCGGCGAGACCATGTTTTGCCATGTCCATTAACAAGTCACAAGGGCAAACACTGTCGGTGGCGGGCATCCATTTGGGGTAGCCATGCTTCTCCCATGGCCAACTTTATGTTGCCTGTTCCCGCGTAGGGAGCAGGAATGGACTTTTTGCTTACACTCATCAAGGGATGACGCGCAATATCGTCTACAAAGAGGTGCTATAGATGTTGGTGCAGGTGTTGGAGGTGTTGGAGCTATGCCGTCTGGAAAACTGGTAGGGTCGCCCATGGCGGACAGATCTGACACCCAGCGGCATCAGGGCCACCATCTTGCAGCTTTGGTCTACTAAATTCGCTATTAGAAGATTATTAATCCATCATTGATTGTCCAAAATGCTAATTGGTTCGTAACTTTTAATAACCGGTTCAACTGCTTTATGCACTTAATTGATAAGCTTATTCGCTTTCAAGCCAATTTCCTCAACATTCTCGTGTAACACCCATCCACCATCTGAGTGAGTTTCTTGGTCAGTCTCCAAGTCCTAGACCCATACAGCAGCACAGACTCCACTACAGCAATGAAGAGGCGGACTTTCAGGTCTCTACGAAGGTCCGACTTCCACACCGATCTTAAGCTGTGGCAAGCCGCCCAGGCTTTGCTCTTCCTCTCAACCACATCATCTTAGGAATATATATATATATATACATATATATATATATATATAATTATATATTCGTGTACAGATATTTTTGCATACACAATAACAAAATATGAACAAACGTATTTATTTCACGAGGCTCGATAAGGATAAATATATATCAAATATATAAGAACCCTAGAGCAAATCCCGAGCAACGCCGGGCCATTCTGCTAGTATATATATAAAAAAGAAAACTTTTTTCGCTCTACATGGATGAATACAATAAATGTAATCTGAGTTTTTCGAATATTAATAATAACATTCGATTCGTTTGCAATTATGCAAACAAGCCTCAATTTTATAGCCAGCCATTTATCGCTCGTATACAGGAAACTGACTGGCCAGTCTGATGATATGCAAGTCTGGCTGACCAGTGGATCTGCTAATATGCAGATCTGACTGATCAGCCAGTCTGCTAATATGCAAATCAGCCGATCAGTCACTGTATTTTTGAAAATAGCATATATTTTCACTAGCTCTGACAGTTTGGCAGGTGAACAGTGAGCTGTATGATGAAGGGTGATACCTAGAAACATTAGTGTCTGCAGTTCTGTTCACATGCCAACACAAGAGCAAGAATGAAGAGTTCATTCTACTGACCTGGCTATAAAATTGAGGCTTGTTTGCATAATTACAAACGAATCGAATGTTATCATCATCATCATTATCTATAAAAGGCAGATTTTTGTGTCTGTATGTATGTTTCAATTTTATACATTTACACAATTCCAAAAATATTGAATGAATAATTAAGCAGAATGTTTACAAATATTCTAACTTGGGTCATGGGCGAACTTATTGGGTAAAAAATGCCCCAATTACGGAAAAATCGATTTATTTCAACAATCAATTCTGCAATGCTACAAAGTGGGCTGAGGAGCCACCTGCAATGTGCTGCTTAAACGGTAAGGTCACCTTGCCCCCTCTTACGGAACCGCCAGAGCCTTTGAAGGAACTACTGACTGGTTATACCTCAAGGTCAAAAAAAAAACCCTGATCCCCCAATAAAAAACGATCCTGGGGGTACCGGAAAAACTTTTGTAACGAATTTGATTCTCGCTAAGATTCGTCAGGAGAAAAAAGTTGCGTTGTCCGTTGCATCGTCCGGGATCGCTGCTACTTTGCTGCCGGGAGGCAGGACAGCACATTCAACCTTTAAACTCCCTTTGGATTTAGTAAAAACTGAGACACCAACATGCAATATCAGCAAGAGTTCACACAAAGCTATGGTTCTCAAAAGATGTTGCCTCATTGTTTGGGATGAGTGCACAATGGCACACAAGGGTGCCCTTGATGCATTGGACAAGGCCCGGAAAGACATTAGGTATTCTACGGCTCCTATGGGTGGCGTAACCCTTCTGCTATCAGGGGATTTTCGGAAAACGCTGCCTGTCATCCCCAAAGGGACAAGAGCTGATGAAGTGCGTGCCTGTCTTAAGTCGTCCATGTTGTGGCTCCAGGTGAATAGTTTGTACCTGAGCACAAATATGCGTGCTCATTTGCATGATGACAACATGTCTGCAGCACAGAACATTTTAGCACTTAGTGAGGGCAAGATCCCTGCGGATGACAAGGGCAGCATAGCAATCGACACCCTGTGCAACATTGTGATCAGCCCTTCTGACCTTTGGGAAGCAGTTTTTTCTAATGTCTCATCTAACTTTAAAAACCTCGATTGGCTCAGCGAAAGAGCCATCCTTGCTCCGAAAAATACCATGGTTAATTTTATTAACGAGCAGCTGATTGAGAAGATTCCCGGTAAAGAGCACATCTTCAAATCAGACCCCGACGATATCGTTAATTATCCGGTTGAGTTATTAAATCTCCTTGAGCCCCCAGGGCTCCCACCTCACATTATTAAGCTTAGGGTTGGCTGTCCCATTATGCTAATAAGAAACTTGCGTCCACAAAAGCAGTGCAACGGTACTCGCATGGTCGTCAAGTCACTGACACCCACTTGATTGAGGCCACCATTGTAACGGGGTGCGGAAGAGGGGAGAATGTTTTCATTCCAAGGATGAACCTTTTTCCCTCGGCGTCAGATATCCCGTTCGATTTCCGGCGATCACAATTCCCGGTCTACTAAATTCGCTATTGGAAGATTATTAACCCATCATTGATTGACCAAAATGCTAATTGGTTCGTAACTTTTAATAACCGGTTCAACTGCTTTATGCACTTAATTGATAAGCTTATTCGCTTTCAAACCACGTTTACCTGTATGTAACTTTTCATAGCAAATGAACAAACCCGAGCAACGCCGGGCTAAACTGCTAGTTATTAATATTCGAAAAACTCAGATTACATTTATTGTATTCAGCCATGTAGAGCGAAAAAAGTTTTCTTTTTTATTTGAATTTGGCAAAGCCGGCCCTTTATCGCTCGTATACAGGAAACTGACTGGCTAGTCTGCTGATATGCAAATCTGACTGATCAGCAGATCTGTTAATATGCAAATCAGGCCGATCAGTCAATGTGTACTTTTGAAAATAGCATATATTTTCACTAGCTCTGACAGTTTGGCAGGTGAACAGTGAGCTGTACTGATGAAGGATGATACCCAGAAACATTAGTGTCTGCACTTCTGTTCACATGCCAACACAAGAGCAAGAATGAAGAGTTCATTCTACTGACATGGCTATAAAATTGAGGCTTGTTTGCATAATTGCAAACGAATCGAATGTTATTATTAATATTCGAAAAACTCATATTACATTTATTATATATATATATATACATATATCATTGGTTGTTTGTAGGGGAAAATATGAAAATAAATAATATTAAAAGTAGTGTGTGACAAATGATAGAATAAACGAAGCTGGTATGGAAGGATATTATATAGATATTTAATGAAATCCATAAAGCAGGAAAGACGATAAAGATTTCAAAGATAAATGTTTACAATATGCGTTTAAACAAAAATGGTAGTTTATTTTGTCAATCCCGGAAGGATGATAGGGAGACACGACCAAAATTTGCCTGGGGGATCTATTAAGTGCCGTTATGCAATGTGATCCTGAGAGGATATGGCGGGGCTGATACATTTTTCAGTATTTCAGTATTATAAACTATGCTTAGCGGCAGTGACAATAACAACAACTACATATATGTGTATACACCAACATCTTACCAGCAATCACTACCACCGCCATTAACAAGAGGAAGCCAACTCCAGCATCAGTGACAATAACAACCTTTGGGTCATTCCGCTGGGAACAACTCGTTGTTTTTGTACATTCATTCATTCATTTATTTATTTGCTAACTTTCTACTTTCGTGTGTGTCCCCCTCCATGACCCCCTTCTCTTTTATCTTGTCTTCTGTCACCTCCATATCTGATGTAGGTGAGCTATGAACCTCACTCATACCAACACTTTCCCTTCCACCCACATGCAGTTGTGCCTAGCGCCTAGGCTGGTGACAACCAGCCACTCACCCCTGATGCCGCTTGGTGCACCAGTCCCCGGCTCCACGCCCCATCCTCCATCCCCACCAGTCGACATTTGCAGCACTTGCAACACCACGAACAGACGGAAGAGGGGCCGGAACTGTTTGGGGTGCGGCTGCTTCCACCACCTCACCTGTGTTGGCTTGACGCGTCGAGCTTCCAGTGCCCTCGCAGCGTGGAGATGCAGAAACTGCCTCTTCCCTTCGTCTGCCCAGCCACAGCCGTCTGGCACTCCACCAGATGAGACAGCGAGCTTGCCTGATGCCCAAGCCTCGTTGATCAACATCGCTCGGCTCAGGAGGCTCCGGAAGTTTCCGCTCAGGTTCCTCAGAGCGGCCCGGGTGCCGGTAGCCGATGCCCTCGCTTCCTCGATCGAGAGTGCTCTGGACTCCAATCGAGCCAGCGACTGGGAGCGCCTCTTCTATTTCGCCCCACTCACCTTCGGCCTCCCCAGCTCCTGCGCTGACCAAGGCGGCCTGTCGACAGCAGCCTTTGTCAAGGCCAATGTTTCGTCCTTTGGGCAAGCGCCCATTCCAAGCGAAGGACGCCACAACCCCTGCTCTTGGGTGCCTCCAATCCTCCACCCCTGAGGCCAGCGCCAAGCGTTTGCGTGACCGCGTAAACGCTAAACTTATCATGGGTGATGTCTCAGCCGCAGTCAGAGTGGCTGCCTCAGAGGACACTGTCCTCCAACCCACCGAGGAGGTCCTGGCTTCCCTGCGACTCAAGCACCCTGAGCCACCCGCTGACCTCCGACCCTTACCCCCACCCGATCCCCACCTGCTCCTTGTGGCTTCCGACGCAGACATTCTGTCTGCCATCAAGTCCTTCCCAGCTAGCAGCAGCGGAAGTGCTGATGGTCTCCGACCAGGCGACCTCAAGAAGTTGCTACCCCTCCTCTTCGTTGAGGCCGGGTGCCGCCTTCTGAGTGCAGTTGTGGCACTCACCAATAGGTTTATCCATGGCGCCCTGGATCTTCACGCCCAAGGCCTTTTTTTCCGGCTAGCCTGACCGCTCTCAGGAAGAAAGAGGGTGGCACACGCCCCATCGCTGTGGGTAACGTCTTCCGGAGGCTGGCTGCTAAGGTGGTCTGCAGGTCCATAACACCTGAATTAGGTGAGGAGTTCAGTCCGGTGCAACTGGGTGTCGGCGTGTCCGGTGGCTGTAAGAGGGCCGCACATGCAACCAGGCAGTTCTTCAGGGACTCCAGGCATTGTCAAGCTTGACACGAGGAATGCCTTTAACTTCATACGCCAGGACCATCTGCTTGATGCCTGCCTCAGCCGAGCCCCTTCGACCTACCTGCTGGCCTACCTGTCATATGGAGGCCCGAGCATGCTCCTTGCTGCTGATACGCTCATACCTTCGACCACTGGGGTCCAACAGGGCGACCCTTTGGGCCCCCTCCTGTATTCCCTTGGTATAGACCACATTCCCTAGAGTATCACGGCCCCTCTCAACGTTTGGTACCTGGATGATGCTACGCTGGGCGGGCCCGTGGAGACTGTCTGCCATAACCTTCAATCGGTGGTTCCTGACCTGGCGGGAATCGGCTTCCAGGTCAACTCGTCCAAGTCGGAGGTGGTGAATGTCAGTCATGATGCTGAGAGCTTTGCAACTTCCGTCTCGGACGTGCGGTCCATTCTCCACCAGGTACAGGTGATCCCCAAAGAGGATGTCCTCATCCTCGGGTCACCGATCCACCCGCCGGCCAACCGCTTCACCATCAGGTCTAGGCACCAACAACTCCAGACCAGCTCTCTTCCTGTTGAAGAACTGCTTCGCCATGCCGAAGCTTCTCTACACCCTTCGCAACGCTCCGTGCTACAGCCACGCATCTCTCCTCGCTAACCTCGATACTTGTATCCGAGCGGCAGCTGAGGAGATATGTAACGTCAGGTTTGACGACATTGGTTGCAACAGGCCACTTTACCTGTCAGATATTGCGGCTTTGGCCTCCGGTCCCCCATCTTGCTGGCTTTGCCAGTGTTTCTTTCGTCGGTAACCTCATGCCGCGTCCTCGTCAGCAGGGTTCTCCAAAACACAATAGAACCCTCTGTGTTCAGGGAACGTGATGTCGCCTGTGAGCCGTGGGACAGGCTGGGACTTAACCCAGTAGACGTCCCTCCTCCTTCTCCCCCTGCTGATGTCAAGTCCCCCCAAAGCGTATGGGATGCCATCCAGTGAAGCCTGGCCTCAGACAGGTTCACGGTCGTGCTCTTGGCAGTGGAGACTTCTGGTGTCCTTGGCCCTAGGGCTACCTCCCTATTCACCACTATAGGTGCTGGGCTGGCCAGCCTCGCGAGTTGGAATGGCTCTTCCAGCGCATCTCCCTTACCATCCTCCGGAGAAACGCCTTCTCCATCCTGTCCGCTGGGGCTGTGGGGATGCCACCACGTGGGACCCCATTTGCTCACCATACGGATTAATAGGCAAAGTTATAAATTATTGTTAGTACTTACTTACTTACATACAACTACCTATTTGATGCCTAAATAAAAGATTCCAATAAAAGAGCCTCGTTTCTGCCTTAACCATTGTATTTCGATTATCTATGTTTTAAATGTTCGCTATATTAGGTATACTGGTGATAAAGATAGGTATATATTTTGATTTTATTCTAGTTACTAAAAATTATCTGAAATTTCGGGTTTTCAAGGAAACTGTCTTCCAGTTGCAAAGCAAGGCTAAAATACAGCGGGGCGGGGGGAAGGAGATGATGTATATGTATATTCGGCTACACTCATGAGCGTTTCTATGAATATCTGTGCAGGCATTTCAATCCGTCTTTCTCTCTCCCTCTCTCTCTCTCTCTCTCTCTCTCTCTCTCTCTCTCTCTCTCTCTCTCTTACTCACTCTATCTATCTATCTCCCTCTGTCTTCCTCTCTCTCTGTATATATATATATATATATATATATATATATATATATATATATATATATATAAGTATGTATACGTACATACATATATGTATACAGACGTACAGTAGTATGTATATATACATACATGCACACATATATATATATGTACGTATGGATTCACCGAACATTATAATGCTTGGTGTGTTTGTAAACAAACATCCCGTATTAAACCGTAGTGTCTAGCAACCACCGTTGCATTATAATGAATGTTCGGTGAATCCATACGTACATATATATATGTGTGCATGTATGTATATATATATATATATATATACATACTACTGTACGTCTGTATACATATATGTATGTACGTATACATACCTATATTTAAGTAACAGCCGTACTAAAAGTGGGAAATGAAATTTCGTTTCATTTTTTCCGTTTATCGTTTTCGGTGCACCCGGCCGATTAACCCACTCGATATGCAAATTGGGCTGCTCAACCGTTAATATGCATAAGGAAAGTATATACTTTTAGACGTTCAACCATCTGGCAGGAAGGTATACGTTGCTGACGATAGCTAATAAGCTTGAAACTTGTACAGCGTTCCTTTGTCAGTGTTGAACAAACGAGCAACGGTGGTTGCTAGACACTACGGCTTAATACGGGATGTTTGTTTACAAACACACCGAGCATTATAATGAATGTTCGGTGAATCCATATGTACATATATATATATGTGTGCATGTATGTATATATATATACATACTACTGTACGTCTGTATACATATATGTATGTACGTATACATACTTATATTTAAGTAACAGCCGTACTAAGAGTGGGAAATGAAATTTCGTTTCATTTTTTCCGTTTATATATATATATATATATATATATATATATATATATATATATATATATATATATATATATATATTAGAAAGTGAGGTTTTTTTTACAAAATGAAAAATAACCGGTGTCCTACACGAGTGAAAGTATAAAGAAAAAAATATGAAATCGAAAATGCAACTGGAGTCTTCCTTTACCGGTCTCGCAGTTCTTCTGGAGGGTCTGTGGTTTTTCTCACAGATGTGAGAAAAACCACAGACCCTCCATCTCAACTCTACTTTTGAAAAGCAGAAGAACTGCGAAACCGGTAAAGGAACCAAATAAATATATATATATATTTTTTAAATAAGACTCCAGTTGCATTTTCGATTTCATCTTTTTTTCTTTATATATATATATATATATATATATATATATATATATATATATATATTGAAAGGATAACAAGGACGATTGGTTACTCCTTCATTACATTTATTGGTAGGTGACGCGCGTTTCGCCACTGATCAGCTCAAGGTTCGATCTGTATCGATCCTACCCGACTCAATGATCGGCAGCTCGACGGACCCTTTAAAATGCTATAAGAAAATGAAATACATGCTATGTATGTGGTAAAGACAGAAGTTCAAGAGTTTGACAATATGAGTTGTTTTGATTGGTGGGAAGGATCAAAGGGATGTACTGGCCTGTAGTGTATGTGGGGGTGGATGTGATGATGAGATGTTGGTGACGGTCGCTGGCTGCGATGGGCTGTGATGTGGTGGAGGCGGATTGGCTTTGGCCTGTAGTGTATGTGGGGGTGGATGTGATGGTAAGATGGTGGTGACGGTCGCTGACTGGGATGAGCTGTGGTGTAGGGGTAGTGGGTTGTCGGTAGACGGGTTGGCGTGTGTGGGGTGTGGTTGTGGTGTTGTTGTTTATGGTAGTGGCGTTTATGGTGGTGTGGTGGATGTGTTGGTGGTGTCGAGTCCATGGGGAGATACATACCTAGACACTCTTAGTCTGACAAATACGTTGTATATATATATATACACATGCGCATATATACTGATATATATACATACGTACACACACAACCACACGCGCCCACATAGATCCACACATACCTATATCTATATGCATATATACACACATGCATGTGCATGCGCGCGTGTGGATATATATAGAGAGAGTGGGGGGGGGGAGTGTCGGTGGGGGGGGGGGCGTAAAACAAAGATAGAGGGGAGGTGAGAGCCAATGGATATGGTGTTGTACATAGACTTACACATACATACACACATACACACATACGGATATGCACACATACACGTGCACACACGTATACATAAACATACACATACACACACATACATACATATATACACACGCATACACATATATATATATATATATATATATATATATATATATATATATATATATATATATATATATATATATATATATATATATATATATATATATATATACATATGGTTATACTTGGGGAGGGTCATATTTGTGTAATATTGCCAGAATTAATAACAGAACACACTCACTGTTTGGTTGGTTTTCGCTTCTCGCTTCTGTGTCTTTTATATCGGTAATCTAATATACTCGGTCCTCACTGTTGCCATTGACTGATCGGCGGTCAAAAATAATACAGATACAATATAGACACAAACACATATATATAGTTTATCATAAATCTTTCGTTAGAATAATATCTAAACATAGAAATGACCCAGCAGATAGGCAAATCAGAGAGGCCAGTGAAATAGAAATTAGAAGACCAAGACGAAACAGAAAGAATGAATGGAATAACAACAACACCCAAACAAACAACACTGACCTAAGAGAAGTATAAATAAGTAAATAAAATTAAATAAATAAATAAATAAATAAATAAATACATACACAAGCACAATAACCAGAAGCACATAAACACACACTAGTCACCCATCACACAGCAAACAAAACACTATACACACACGCAAACGCATGCGCAAAGAAGACAAAACAAAATAAACAAACAACCAAATAAATAAATAAATATATAGACAGACTGAATAAAAATGGCGTAGACATACAATACAACAGGAGGAAAAGATAGTACCACTGACGATGTTGCAGATGTGCAACGAAAGATTTATGATAAACTATATATATGTGTTTGTGTCTATATTGTATCTGTATTATTTTTGACCGTCGGTCAGTCAATGGCAACATTGAGGACCGAGTAAGTTAGATTACCGATATAAAATACACAGAAGCGAGAAGCGAAAACCAACCAAACAGTGAGTGTGTTCTGTTATTAATTCTGGCAATATTACACAAATATGACCCTCCCCAAGTATAACAATATTTGTTTCGACACACGATTTCATATAAAAAACCTCGCAAAACTAATTCATCGCCGCTATACATATATGTATACGCACATATATATAAAAAAATACTTACACACAGACACACACACTTGCGTTGCTTCGAGAGGGAAGGTATGTGTTGGCGGTGTTGATGAAGTTAATGGATGTTGAGGTATGGAGTTGTGCCTTGTGGTGGTGGTGGTGGAGTTGTGAGGGACAAAAATATACAGGATCGAATAATACGATGGGTTACAGGTTAAAAGATGACATAGGGAACGCGGGGGAAAAAGGTTTATGGACGTATAGCGATGTGTGTTGTGGTCATGGTGGTGGTGGTGGTGCTGGGGTGATATGTTCAACAAAATGATTACATGATCAGATGTTACGGTGGGTTACAGGGTAAGGCAGATGGAGGGCGGATATAACACAGTCGATCTGGGAGTGAGGGATGATATGTGTTGATGATGTTAATGATGTTAATGATTGTTGAAGTATGTGGATGTATCTAGTGGTGGCGGTGGTGGTGTGTGCGGCAGTACATTTACAGGGTCGAATTTAGCGTGGGGTTGTAGGTTAGGGTAGACAGAGGGAACATGGGGGAATAAGGTTGCGGGTGTGGATGGTAGACATATGACGATGTGTGCTGTGGTGGTGGTGGCGATGGTGTGATATGATCGGCATTATATTTACAGGATCAGTTGTTACTATGGTTTGCAAGGTAAAACCTGACAGAGAGGAGAAATAGAACCCAATGTTGCAAGGATGAGGGGTGTATGGCGATGTGATTTGTGGTGGGGGTGATGTATGCGGCATGATATACAAAATACGGGCTTACAAATGGTTACATGCAATACAATAAAATAAATTCACTGAGATGGGCGATGGTGAGACGGGGCAGAGGTGGTTATTATTATGCTGGGTCATGGTTAGTGTGCGGCCCTCCGCCGAATGTTTGTGCGGAAAATGTGTTCAACCTGGTGTGTCTGCAATTGACAATTATGTCCGACCTATAGTTTATGGCAGATTTTAATTTAATTAATTCTGCCGCCTCAGCCAAGCATAATTTGCAGTGGTTTCTGTCACTGGGGAGTTGTGCCACGCGTCTTTTCACTGACCACGAGATCTGGGGTTCGATGTTCCTGTCCTTGAGGTCCCAGATCAAACCGGCCAGTCTGGTTTGGGATCGTTTCAGCCTATGTTTAAAGGAGCTTCTATGGTTATATCAGCGCTCCTTAAACGTAGTGGATGTCGCACCTATATATGAGTACTCTTTATTACCGGCTGTGACATCACACCCGTAAACAATGTTTTTAACGAGGCACTCCCCGTTTAGTGGGCATTCGGCCCGTTTTTTGCAGTTGCAGTTGGGTGTGACCGGTGTGGTGGCACGTTGGCGGTTGGTGGCATGCAGTGTGGATCTGGTATGTGGGTTGTTGTGTTGTGTGTGTGGTTTCGTTCTGGGTTGTGGTGGTGGTTTGTTGTGGGGCAACCATGTGTTTTCGTATTTTTGTCCTATTAGTGTGTGCTATTGTGTGGCCTAGATTTGGTGCTGTGGAGAAAGAGAATTTTACAGTGTGTCTATTGAAGAGCTTGTAGTATTTATGTGTGCGTGGAAAAGATTGTTCGAGAGCCCTGAAGAAGGTTCCGGTATATTGGTGGCGACGTGTATAGAATATGGGGCGTTGTACCATGTGACAGGTCTACTTCAGGTTCTGCGGTGTTTAGTGAGGTTTTTGTGGTTGGGTGGTAGTTTGAGTGCGTTTTGGTCAGGCGTATGTGTCATAGGGGTTCCAAGTAATCTATTGGCGTTATGTATTTTGTCTCTATTGCTACGCAAACGTGTGCGATAGTCGGAGTCCTTATTTGGTTGGAGAGTATGGCTTTATCTCCTTGACAGTTGTGTGTGACGTTGGCTGCCCTGCCGGCTACAGAGGGTCTTATATTATTATTTGTCCTAGGTGTGGTGACTTCTTCTATGTTCGTTTCTAAGGGTCCGGTTATGTTTAGCGGCGTTACGGTTCTATTTGGGTCGATGTAAGAAATCTTCTCAATGTACAACTCATATTGTCAAACTCTTGAACTTCTGTCTTTACCACATAGCATGTATTTCATTTTCTTATAGCATTTTAAAGGGTCCGTCGAGCTGCCGATCATTGAGTCGGGTAGGATCGATACAGATCGAACCTTGAGCTGATCAGTGGCGAAACGCGCGTCACCTACCAATAAATGTAATGAAGGAGTAACCAATCGTCCTTGTTATTCTTTCAATATATTACACTCTGTATAGCTCTACACCTCATCACAGAAGTGAACCTAAACATCGAGTGCTCTCCCGGGTGAACCTGCAGTAACTCCAAGTTACACCCCCTGGAAATATATATATATATATATAACCTACAAAGCCTTCCGATTAACAGTGTCAAATGCCTTGGTCAGATCAACAAAAACTTGGTATAAGTCCATGCGCTGCTCAATGCATTTCTCTTGAAGTTGTTTGGCCGAGAAGATCATGTCAACAGTGCCTCTGTCATTCCTAAAGCCACATTGGTACTTGGGAAGTACCTCAACAGCAATGTGCTGTATCAATCTGTCCAACAAAATCCTGCACAAGATCTTCCCAGCCACAGATAGCAGTGAAATACCGCTGTAGTTGCCACAGTCATATTTGGCTCCCTTTCCTTTGTGAAACGATCGGTGTCTCCATTGAATTGAAGTGCCCTGGGTGTGGAAAAATATTTGCTTGAGCAGATCTGGTCTCAAGAGCCATAGTCGCAGCCATATTCAAAGAGAACCAGTGAACTATGATCTCCACAGTATTGGGAAGGTTCACAGGAAACCTGATGCAAGACCTCAGGCCAGGGATATCCATAGTTGTCGTCAGTGTGCGAAGGAGTGTAAGTCTCTAGCAGGCTTGAAAAGCCATATCCGAGCGTCACACATCTGAATCTGACAAGCAATTGCAATACTCTTAGCAGAGTTTGCAACCATCATATATATATATATTCTTTTACTCTTTTACTCTTTTACCTGTTCCAGCCATCCGGCTGAGGCCATGCTGGGGCACCGCCCTTATATATATATATATATATATATATATATATATATATATATATATATATATATATATATATATATATATATATATATATATATATATATATATATATATATATATATATATACATAGAGAAAGTGGGGGAGAGAGGGAGAGAGAGTTAGCTATTTTTCCAGATAAAAATGAAAATAATGAAATAAACAAAAGTAAAGTTTAGTCTTTAACTAGCAGAATGGCCGGGCGTTGCTCGAGATTTGCTCTAGGGTTATTATATATTTGATATATATTTATCCTTATCGAGCCTCGTGAAATAAATACGCGTGTTTATATTTTGTTATTGTGTATGCAAAAATATCTGTACACGAATATATAATTTTATATATATATATATTCTTTTTATTGGCGCGGGGAGAAGAATCAACTCAGAAAATCTTTGCCATTTAAAACTAGCAGTTATACAATTATATAACAACAGTTGTACCACTCAACCATCCCGAATATTCGAAAGTGCTTAACATCTTAAAAAGTTTTGAATCTTTATAGTCTTACCTACTTTACATTTACGAATTGATTTTTTACATCGTTGGATAACGGGTTCGGTTATTCTATCAATTATCTACTTATATATATAACCAACAATTTCTCTGTCTGTCTGTCCGACAGTGGAAACACGTGCGTAGAGAGAGAGTGAGAGTGAAAGAAAGAGACAGACTACGAGAGGGGGATAGCGGGAGGGAGAGAGGGAGAGAGAGAGAGAGTGAATAGACGCTGAAACACGTGCTATAGAAACATTACCTTCCCCTCTCCACTGACTTTGGTCACTGAGGACGAGGGAATCGCTGGTTGCTATAGAGACACCTTGCACAAGCCAGAAGTAACCAGTTCGAGGTGGTTCTGACTTGACACCATGCGAAGAAGGTTGCCATTGAATTTGTGGTTTGAAGAAGGTTGCCATTGAATTTGTGGTTGTTGCTGCTGATAATAAGGACCATTTGAAGAAGGTTGCCATTGAATTTGTGGTTTGAAGAAGGTTGCCATTGAATTTGTGATTGTTGCTGCTGATAAGGACCACTTGAAGAAGGTTGATGCTGATGAGGTAATTTATTAATCAGATTGCGCAGTTCCATAACCTATATTTGATTTGTTCAATTTTTTTCTTCAATTTTTGTTGTTGTTTTTTATTTCTTATTGAAAAAATATAAATAATAAAATAAGGTTAGAAATTTAAATACAATTAAATACGATTTAATTTCCATTTCCAGCAGCCAATGTCCAGTGTTCAATTTCATGAAAAAATTAGAAATAATTCAAAAAATTGAAGTTTAACTTTTGAACATTTGTTTTGACAATAAAAAAATATTTCCTTATTCACACCTAATGGTATGATTAAAATTTCATAGGAATATTTTTTTCTAACCGCCAGTTATTTATTTTCTCCTTTTTCGTTTTAACATATATTTATTTCAAAGATTTCACCGTATAGATAACATATATATTTATACATGCATAAAAGACACACCGAGAGACGGTGAACATGTGGTGCCGAAAACATTTCTCATCCAAATCTCAACAATATCAGTATATACACTAGGTTTGCTAGCAGAAAACCGCCCACCGGGTGGTTTTCTGCTAGTCTCTATATATAAAACTGAGGTTGTCTGTCTGTCTGTCTGTCTGTCTGTCTGTCTGTCTGTCTGTCTGTCTGTCTGTCTGTCTGTCTGTCTACTAAAACGGTCGGCACACATCTCCTCTTAAACCGTACGCCCAAATTTCGGTGAAATTGCTACACTTATAGATGAAGGTCCGACGGAGACATCGGTCAAAAAAATTTTCAACTCGACCACGCCAAGTGCAGAAACGTCTAAGGTCATGGCTGTCTAGGTAGTCAGTGTCGTAGGTAAGTCTAAGTAGGAGGCCCAGTTCGTCTGTGTCGACGTCGCAGAACTCCACCTCACTCTCAATCATCAACTCCACACATCTTTTCATAGCAAAATCAATGTTAATGGATGGGTACAGTGACACCACATCCATACTGCCTATTATGCAGTTGGATAGGTTCCTGTTTTTGTTGCACTCACTGATTCTGCTGAGGAGGTCCTCTGTACTGTCACATACATCTGGGGAATCTTGATTATGGGGCGTATAACCATTGAGAGGAAGTAGGATTTCTGCCCTAGTAGTAGGATTTCTGCCCTAGATGGTTTTCTGCTAGTCTATATATCTAAAACAGAGAATGTCTGTCTGTCTGTCTCTCTGTCTGTCTGACTCCCTAAAACTCGAGAACCACCCAACCGATTGTTTTCAAACTTTACACATCTAATACTTATGGTCGTGTGAGTGTTTTGAGCAAAGAATATTTCTCTCTCTCATAGTCTTTCTCTTTTTAGATAGATACATAGATATAATGTTGCGCCCTTATAATATCTGTCTGTATGTCTGGGTGTCTGCATTACGACATTATGACGCTGTGTGTGTGTATATATGTATATATAGTGTGTGTATATATGTATATATATATATAGTGTGTGTAACATTTTTCGAAATATTTACTTTTGCGTTCACAGATTGATTTTTTTAGTTTCAGAAGATCCCGTTAAGGGTGAAAGCACCAATTCTTTGCTTAAACTTTAATCTGTTATTTTAATATATATATATATATATATATATATATATATATATATATATATATATATATATATATATATATATATATATATATATATATATATATATATCTTACGTCTCTTATATTATTGTTCTGCAACCCCATGCATTGAACCACAATGTTATTAAGACAAAACCTATATATTTGCTGGCATCGATATGCATTTGTATGTATATATATGTTACTAAATATAAATTCTTTATATATATATATATATATATATATATATATATATATATATATATATACACACACTATATATATATATACACACACAATATATACATATATAGTCATAATGTCGTAATGCCGTAATGCAGACAGCCAGACATACAGACAGATATTATAAGGGCGCAACATTATATCTATGTATCTATCTAAAAAGTGAAAGACTAAGAGAGAGAGAAAGAGATCGCTAAATCGCCTAATGCGGCCCCTAGGGCATTGAAAATTTGAAATATCTTTTGCTCAAAACACTCACAGGACCATAAGTATTACATGTGTAAAGTTTGAAAACAATCGGTTGGGTGGTTCTCGAGTTTTAGGGAGTCAGACAGACAGACATTCTGTTTTAGATATATAGATAATTGATAGAATAACCGAACCCGCTATCCAACGATGTAAAAAATCAATACGTAAATGTAAAGACTATAAAGACTATAAAGATTCATAACTTTTTAAGATGTTAAGAAATTTCGAATATTCGGGATGGTTGAGTGGTACAACTGTTGTTATATAATTGTATAACTGCTAGTTTTAAATGGCAAAGATTTTCTGAGTTCATTCTTCTCCCCGCGCCAAGATAAAGAATTTTTCGGGGTTTTTTTTTGGTTTTTTATTTTCGCTGGGCATAAATCCCCGTTGTGACACATTTAAAAATGGTAGTGGTATCTATAGTAGGTGGAACGAAATATAGTGTGTGTGTGTGCGTGTGAAGATATGTATTTGTATGTCTAGTACTTGCTTTTTAATATATTTTGTTCATATTGCAGAGATAACATTTTAGAATTGGCTGTGTTTTATCAAGAACTAAATTACGAAGAAATCACACACCAAATTGGTTACTCATTCTTTTCCCTCCTCTGTAAGTTGATTATCTCCTTTATAAAACATGTTTCTCTCTCTCTCTCTCTCTCTCTCTCTCTCTCTCTCTCTCCTTCTTCCTCTCCTCTCCCTCTACCCCCTTGTGTATGTACGTGCGTATGTATATATGTCAGGCCGCTCTCGAGTGCTACTGGTAACATGTAATCCAGTACAACCCGTCTCATGGTCAGGTGGTCGGCGACTAAATTGGCAACCCCACCAAGGGTAATATTTGGACACCCTGCGGGATGAAATACAAGACCTGGCAAAGGGTGGAGGAACTCAACAGAGTCAACGGCCATCCAAATAGTACTTTTTTTTTCACCTGGGAGTGAGAGGCCCACAGTTGTTGTCACAACACCTTTCTAGGAGTGGGAAACTCTAAAAAAAAAATATGTTAAAGGTTCGTGTGGCTGGCCGTAGCCTAAAAGTGCACCAAACTGTAAAATCTGACACAGTGGACTGTGTATTGAAGAAAGGATAAATATTCTAAGGAGATTACGCAATAGCGATTGCCTAAATTCAAGAAATGAAATCTCACGTTGTCCACACGTCTGGAAACACCTCTTGCATAACTAGAAAGCTCCGGATTGAATAACAGTATCATTCTAATATTCTAATCAACTCGAACAATTTATTCTGGACATTCGCAGTTATCTCCCTTACACCTTTCGCCCGTGGTTTTGTAACGCTTGGGTGAAGTGACCGTTCTGCGCATGCGCGTTCATACGGTTGTTTTTCCTGTTCCTTATAACCATTACCAGTCCGAGCTGAAGATCCACATAAGGTGAAGCAATTGTTCGCGGTATGGGAAACTAACTGTTGTGTTACTACTTCTACCAAACTCGTCTCATGGACTGAGTGCTCTACCACTACGGATATTACCTTCCAGTGTTCTACCTTTATATATATATATATATATACACACATATTATTATCATCATCCCCATTTAATGTCTATTTTCCATGCTTGCATAGTTTAGACTAAATCGATCAGGTGACCACGTCTTGCTCATACGACCTATGCTTTGTTTCGAATGGCTGTATGCCCTTCCTAATGCTAACCACCTTACAGGGTGGACTGGGTGCCTTTTTGTTGTGACACCAGGATGACAACCTAGCAGAGTAGACTGGGTGCTTTTGTTGTGGCAGTAACACTACCACCATACAGGATGAGCTAGGGACTATTATCATGGCACCAACACTGTGGAAGGGAAAGCGACGTATTATGAGTGTGTATGTGACCTGACCTATCCCCCTGTCCCCACTTAACAATTGCACTCCCTAGCAGCTATCCTCACCTTCATTCAAGCCCCCTCCAGTATCACACCTTAGCTACTCTGCTCCCCTTCTCTAACGCCCTTTGAAACCCTCACTATCGAACCCTAGTAGCTACTTTGTCACCCTCCCCCCACTCATCACTCTATCAAAGCACACCATACTTTCCATACATCCATAACTTCATACTTATCTCCCTTCTCTTCTCGCCCCTGACCTCAACCCATACAAAACAGGGTTCTTCAGTTGGGACAATGATCAACAATCTCTCTATTGTTAGTGCCACAAAATTGTATCTGTCACCCTGTACGGTAGTTGACGAGTAGAACCAAACTTAAAAGGGCTGGGAGGACCTTTCAGGATGTCTGAAGGTTGTTTCGTGGTTCAGGTACCGGCTCTTTGACGTTCCTACATAGGTCCAGGCTTCAGTTTGATGGTTCTAGTTGATGGAGGTCACTTCTGCTGGAGTTTCGCACTGTTGATCTAGTGGGAATGTCTTGGCCTTCTGTATGAGCATCTGTAAGGTGGAGGGCTTTTGCATGGTTATGCATGTGGCTTCATCAGATTCTTATGCAATCATTGTAAATAGTGGTGTTATTGTTGTTGTTGTTTTTATCATGGTAGTTGTTCCCACTGACCAAAGCAGCAACTGGACAGCAATCGTGAAAGAAAGCCCCTAAACTGTCTTCATCACTTGTCTTAATCACTAGACTTAATGATGCCTGTTCGACCAAGTGCAAAGGAACTAAATAATGCAGAGGAAGTAATGAACCACATGCTGAGATTTAGTGGTAAACATGTCAATAATTAGTATTAGAACTATATCCAAAGACTACAAAATCAACCAATCAGACGGTGGATACATCTACTACTAGAACCTAATAGATATAGAGATCCATATGCCTGCTGCCATCACTACAGGATAGTTATACATGGCCAGCAGTGTATCCCAATGATTGCATAACTGCACATATGATTGCATAAGCATCTGATGAAGTCACATTCATAACCATGTATCAGAAATATATATCATGCAATAAACAATTATGGTGAAATAATCCCGTCTTAACTACTCTTATTTGATAAATGAATACTCCAGCAATAATAATCACCAACTCTTAGCTGGGATAAACTACAGATGTGAATTGCTTTTGGATTGCTTAGAGCGGCTTATCCTCAAAAAGTTACAATGTAACAACTATTTATAAACAACTTATATACATATATGTGTGTGTGTGCAAGCGTCTATGTGTGTGTGTGTGTGTGTATGTGTGTGTGTGTGTGTGTGTGAAAACAAAGAAAATAAAACAAAAGTTGAAGATGGGTTCTTAAGTAGTTCATGCATGTTTGTATATATATTTGTGTGTATATATGTATGTATGTATACATGTATGTATGTACTTATGTATGTATGTTCTTCTGGTTTCATAACTTTATAAATTTCTAATAATATAGAGAGAGTTGGTTTCTAAAATAAACACAAGACTCTCTCATTGGAATTAGACATCAACTTGGTAGATATGTATGTCTGCATGTGTGTGTATGTGTGCAGGTATGGATTTTATTGTATGTTTGGATGTTTCGAGTTATATGTGTGCATCTGCATATATTTTGTATCTGTACATGTGTACATACCATTATGTATGTATGTATCAGGTCAGGTCGCTCTTCAGCGCTACTGGTAACATATAACGTGTGCATGGTCGGGTCGTTGGCCACTAAACCAGCAACCCCACTAAACTAGCTTGTTGAGAAGAGTGAATTTGGACACCCTGTGGAATGAAAAACAAAACCCATCAATGAGCGGAGGAACTCAGAAAAGTCAACGGCCATCCAATAAATTTTTTTTTTTTTGGAGCAAGAGACTCCTAGTCTTAATTAAGACATCTCTCTAGGAGAAGGTCACTCTGATATAAAACCTGCAACTTCGATTGCATCCAATGATGTACTTCTTTTTGGGCAAATGAATTCAATGTTCAGAGAATGGGATTGGCCCCATGCAACGTCTTTCTTCATTTAAAAAAGCTCCAGCACAGGCATCGCTTGATATGTAACATTTTTTGTGATGTATGGTATTGCTGGCCATAGGCAAGTCCCTAGCAGGACTAAAAAGCCACGTCCGTGATACTCATGCTTAAGTATCAAGTGATGGCATTACTTGAAATTGAGTTGCAACCATCATGTATGTATTTCTACCCTATCCACCACTCCTTTCAATCCTTTGTCTCCAACTTTTGTGATTAACCACCGACTTGCTTAGTTCATTTTCGCCATGTCTCTTGCCTATTAATACTAGTTCTACGGCTATTGCTCGAACTAACCTGTATTAATTTAATTTATTCCTTCATTTCTACTATGGTTACCTACCCACATTTCTGTTGCGTTCGGTTGTAGTAATTTCCTGTCCCATATTGGTATGTACATTTTTTGTTGTTTTGTTTTCTTTTGTTTGTTTTTTTTTGTTTTGTTTTGTATGCGTTTTCATCCCCGAATAGCTATCTTCCTTTAAATACTATTGATGCACTGGTGGGGAATGGTCCTGTCTTATAAAGTATCCAAAACTATAATGATCCCCAGAAGACAACCAAAAGAGCGGAAATTGTCCATGTGCTGTCTCTTCCGAGTTTTCTGTTTCCTATATTTCTCCCACGTGTTATATATATATATATTATAAAATGAAATGACAGGAGGCCAAATACACGTATATTGAATTTCCTTAATTTTTTATTACTGTAAACACCATGTACATTTCAGTGGCTGGGTTGCATAAGAACCCGGTGACCTCATCAGGTGTAAATTGCATAATATATATCAACGGAATGGTGGTAAACGTTAAGGAAACAAGCAAAGAAAAACAAAGAGGAAAAAGTGTGTGCTATGCTTGTGACCCAGAGACAGACGATGTTGCATGCTGCTACATTGCGTATATATATATATATATATATATATATCATTTCATTTCATCATTTCATTTTACGTCCACTTTTCCCTGCTTGCAAGGGTGGGACGGGAACTGATTCTGGCTTGATTTCTACAGCTGGATGCCCTTCCTAACACCAACTTCATTTACAGTGAGTGCTGGGTGCTTTTTTGCCGTGGCACCTGCACGACCACTTTGCAGTGGAATGATATGGATCCCAGTCCCTATCATCTCATTTCTACAGCTGAGTAAACTGGAGCAGTGTGAAATAAAGTGTCTTGCTCAAGGAAACAACACATCACCCGGTCTGAGAATTGAACTCACAGCCTTTCGATTGCAAGGCCAATGCTCTAACCACTAAGCCATGTGCCTCCATATATATATATATATATATATATATATATATATATATATATATATATATATATATATATATATATATATATATATATATATATATATATATATATATATATATATATATATATATATATATATATATATATATATATATATATATATATATATATATACATTATATATATATATATATATATATATATATATATATATATATGTATCTATATATATATACATATATATATATATATACATATATATATATATATATATATATATATATATATATATATATTATATGTACATGTGTGCTGTGTGAGTGCGTGTGTGTATTCTGGTATCAATCAAAGAATTAAATTTCATATATTTTAACTAACAATTTAACCCTGTTTTGTTTTATTTATTATAATTTCAGGTGATATTGGAGGATCTATGGGTTTATTCCTTGGAGCCAGTGTTTTGACAATATTTGAAATTGCTGAGTTTTTCTTTGGCCAATCTTTGAAAGCTGCCTTCCAATTTCATAATATAAAATAAGGTATATGATTATGTGTGTGCATGCATGTATGTGTGTATATATATATATATATTATTAGCACTGGTTAAAAGTTTAAGCAAACAGTTTCTGCTTAAATCCTTATACATCCTTATACATCCTTATATCTTCTAACACTGAGAAATATATCAATCTGTGGTTGCAGATATGAATATTTCAAAAATTAAAAATTACAATCAAATGTTGCATTTATAAATAGAAGAAAGAACATAAAGGCTTCATGTAAGTATGTTCAATGGAGTTACAGTTATTAATTTGCTGGTAGAATAAAAGAGATGTAATTAGGTCATATAGCAAAGCAGAAAGTTAAGAAGGTGTAAGATACATGTCTTTTGATAAAAATGGGATGACAGGAAAGAGAAAAGTAAGGATAGTTTTGGAATATTTGTCAGAAATGTATGTTGTTGATATTGGTTTTGGAGGGGGGATGGGGGTTAACATGAATTGCAAAACAAAAAACTTAATTTACTGTGCAACCTGCCCACAATGTAACGAATACTACATTGGTGAAACCGGGACGGATCTACATGACAGAGTTTGTGTACATAAACAATAAACTAGAGACCTCTCTGTCAGAAACACCACATGCAGTGAACTCTTCTCATCATGCGGAAAGGGAAAATTCACAATCTTCTCCTCCTTTAAGATATGCTCGGACAATGAACATTTCCGGAAATATAAAGAAGAATTCTTCATTAGAAAGTACAAACCACTACTGGACACAAAAAAATTATCTTCCATCTTCAAATAACAGGAATCTCTTCCTCCCCACCCCCACCCTTTTTTTTTTTAATCGCCTATTGAAAAAAGAAAAATATCGAAATAGAAGTGGATAACACCCACACTTTCAAACATTCACTCGTTGAAGAGAACAACCCTCGGAGGTACACTAACATTTCATTAATTCCCCCTTCTCCACCCCAATGTATATGTGAACTTAAATATTTGAGTAGATGTGTATACATATGTGTGTGTAGATGTGTATGTATGTATATGTGTATGTATGTATGTCTGTAGGTGTACAGGTATGTGTGGGCATGTGTGTGTATGTGTGTGTGTATATATAAATATATATATATATATATATATATATATATATGCATGAATATATATATGCATATGTGTAGATATGTGTATGTGTTTATGTATGTATGTGTATATATGTGTGTGTGTATACATTTATATATATATATGCATGAGTGTGTGTGTGTGTGTATGTATATAGGCTGTATGTATGTTTACATGTAGAGAAGTAAATATGTGAGCTAGCATGATCCCCCCCACCTCCTATCCCAAACCAATATCAACAACATACATTTCTGGCAAATATTCCAAAACTATCCTTATTTTTCTCTTTGCTGTCATCCCATTTTTATCAAAAGACATGTATCTTACACCTCATTAAATTAGATATTTATTTATACATATGTATGTGTATATATGTGTGTGTGTATATGTGATGTATGTTGCAGATATGCATAATATTAAATACATGAACGGTAATCGTGTATATGAGGACATGAATATTAATCGTATATTTATGTATATATACTGTGAACTTTTTATAACACAAGGAGTGTATAGCAGTGATCAAGTGAAATCATTTGCGCTTTGTGTGTCTATATTATTGGCTTGAGTAGACATAATTTCTATTTTCAGGACGTACATATGTGTGTATATATATATACATATTTGTATCCTGATTTTTATAAATAGGGTACTTTTTGTAAGATTTAACTCAGATTTTGGTATATTGATCTCAAGTTTTTAAACTAAACATATGGTCATTATTGAACAATGTTATTTTCTCATATTATATATCTATGTCCCATTCATGAATATTGATATTTATATTTTTATTATTCATTTCATATAAATTGTTAACTCAACTTAATATGACATGACGTAAAGTTGTCACTATCTCCCCCTCTCTCTATATAGTATTTTCTCTCTATTGAGTTTTTCTATCTGTATGATGACTTATTATCTCTCTGTTGCTTTCCTTTGTTTTTCTTATTTCTTCCTTTTTTATTTCTTTTTTATTTCCTCCTATCTATTTATCTCTTTCTTTTCTACATACATTTCTCTCTCCGATATTTCTCCAGGTTTTCTTTTTCTCTCTCTCCTTCTTTCTCTCTCCTTCTCTCTCTCCGTCTTTTTTTTCTTTCTTTTTCTCCGTCTTTTTCTAATTGTGCTTAACACTATAACTAATAAAATAATATAAACATTTCACTATCCAGACAGCTTCCAAAAATAATGGTTGCATTTAATAGGGTACGTCAAAATTATTTATAAAACTGTTTATATATTGTATTTTGTCTGATGAAGGCATACCATATTTTAATTTGGTATCCCTGAAATATGTATAATGAAATAAATATGGTTATATAAATATAGTTTCCATTTATTAATATCGTATATCTACTCCAAAAACTTGTCGAGTGCTTTATATCAGTTATAAAATATTTACTTGTTGTATCCCAACAATTTTAAATAGAACTTTTGCATATATATATATATATATATATATATATATATATATATATACCGTATTTCCCGGCGCCGAAGACACTTTGTTCTCAAGGACGCACCCTAATTTTGACAACCAAAAATTAAAAAAAAAGTAATAAACAACTTTTGGCCTCCAGGACGCATGGTAGATTTTTTAGGTTTATTTTATGAAAAAAGTAGCATCTTCGGTATATATATATATATATATATATATATATATATATATATCATCATCATCATCATCTTCGTTTAACCTCCATCTTCCACGCTAGCATGGGTTAGACGGGATTGTCCCACTTGAGGCAAGGTTGGTCAGGTGACCGTGTCTCGCTCATATAGGACTATCTGGCAGGTTTTCTACGGCTGGATGCCCTTCCAACAACATTTACAGTGTGGACTGGGAACTTTTTACTGTGTTACCTACATGGCCACATTACAGCATAGACTGTGTGTTTTTTTGTTGTGACACCTACACAATCTCGATCTCGATCTCATTATCTCATTTATTTGGACTGGATGTTGTGGTACCAATTTTACAGAGAGAGTGTGGTGTTGGTGGGAGTGGAAGGATAGAGTAAAGGTAGTGGATTGGGGTGTGTGTGTATATATATATATATATATATATATAACTCCTATTGAGTCCTCTCAGGGTTTTGATCTTTGTATTCGTGTTTGTTATTAGTACTACATATACAGTGTGACTTAAAAAACTGGCTCTGCAGACGTTTTGTGTTACTGTATATTCATTTTCGAACCAATCAACCTTAAATTTCAAGATATGACAGATACACAGCCTTGATTTAAACTACCACCCACCACCACCACCAATTTCCTTCTTTGTGACTATGTGAAGGATGGGGTAAATGTCAACAAACCCAGGACCATCACTGAACTAAAAGAAAACATCAAGGAGGAGATCAGAGCTATCCTTAGGTCTGTTTGTAAAGACGTTATGTTAAATTTCAGCATATGCCTAAAAAAAAGAATGCATGGATTCAAATGGGCATCACTTGGAACATATCCTGTAACTCTAGACAGAAACATAAAAAGATAGTGAATTTTTTTATATATTGGCTTTAATGGTTTGAACTAAATATGTGTAGTTTCATCAGATTTTACAAAAAAAAAAATGCATAATGTAGACAAAAATAAAAAGAAGCCAGTTTATTTTGAGTTATAGTGTATATATATTTATTTCTATGTATGCTTATATATATATATATATGTGTGTGTGTGTGTGTGTATATATATATATATGTATATATGCTAGCTGGAGGTCAGCATAGTCACACATTTCTCTACCTTTCTAACCTTTGAAAATCATGGAACTTGTGAAACCGGTAAAGTTATAAATTTTAAATAAACCTCCTTAAAGACTTCAATTGGATTTTCAACTTCTTTTTCCTGTATATATATCATCATCATCATTTCATTTTACGTCCGCTTTTCCCTGCTTGCAAGGGTGGGATGGGAACTGATTCAGGCTTGATTTCTACAGCTGGATGCCCTTCCTAACACCAACCTCATTTACAGTGAGTGCTGGGTGCTTTTTTTCCGTGGCGCCTACACGTCCAGTTTACGGTGAGTGCAGGGTGCTTTTTGTCGTGGCACCTCCACAACCACTCTACAGTGGAATATGGACCCCAGTCCCTATCATCTCATTTCTACAGCTGAGTAAACTGGAGCAATGTGAAATAAAGTGTCTTGCTCAAGGAAACAACACATCACCCGGTCTGAGAATTGAACTCACAACCTTTCGATTGCATGGCCAATGCTCTAACCACTAATATATATATATATATATATAAAATGAAATGATGATGATGATGAATGATGATATATAGTAATAATAATAAATTTGAAGACTAAAATCCAAAGAGGGCTTGTTAGTTTCAGAAGATTCCGTTAAGGGTGAAAGCAGCGATTCTTTGCTTAAACTTTAATCTGTTATTTTAATAAATATATATATATATATATATATATATATATATATATATATATATATACATATAAAAGAAGAAAATTAAAAGATGGTTAAAAAAGTTCCAAGTATTTTATTATGTACATTTCGAAAACAACATCATCCTGGGACAAAAATTGTGTTCTACCAACTGTTGAGTGCTACTTATCTGATATATGCATAGTTTTATTGTTCTACCATATTACTTACCTTCTACAGATATATATATATATATATATATATATATATCATCATCATCATCACCGTTTTACGTCCGTTCTTCCACGCTAGCATGGGTTAGACGGGTTGTCCTGTTGTGGGCAGTGTCTGGTCGGCTGACCATGCCTTGCTCATACAGGAACTGATCTGGCTTGATTTCTACAGCTGGATGCCCTTCCTAACACCAACCTCATTTACAGTGAGTGCTGGGTGCTTTTTCGTGGCGCCTACACGTCCACTTTACAGTGTGGGCTGGGTGCTTTTTTGCCGTGGCACCTCCACGACCACCTTGCGGTGGGGGGGCATATTATCTATATGCTTCAGCTTGTACCCATGGGAGGTCGGGTACTCTGTATTACTGCGTGACGCCAGAAGTCACGGTCGTGTGTCATTGCCTTTGAGAGGTGTAATTGGGTAAGGTTGGCTTTTATCACCTCATCCCAGGTCATCTTGGGTCTCCCCACTCCGCGGTTTCCATCAACTTCTAGTGCTCTGCACCTTTTTATGCAGCTGTCATCCTTCATACGCATCACATGTCCATACCAGCGCAACCGCCTCTCCTGCACACAGCATTTGATTCCTCTTATGCTCAGTCTCTCTCTCAATTCATTTATGCTTTGTCGTTCACGTATATTACTGTTACACATCCATCGGAGCATGCAGGCTTCGTTTCTCTCTAATCTACGTAAGTCTTCCACCTTCAGCGCCCAGGTCTCACTACCATGCAACATTGCTGTTCGGATACACGCATCATACAGTCTGCCTTTCATTCTGAGGGAGAAGCCTTTTGCAGCTAGCAGTGGTAGTAGTTCCCTAAACTCCTTCCATCCCGTTCTTACCCTAGTTATTGTACTTTCTGAACACCCACCTCCGTTGCTAATTCGGTCACCTAGGTAGCAGAAGCTGTCTACTGTTTCTACAGAGCCCTCCCAGAGATTGGTGGTACTTGTTTCCTGTGGCTGTTTGCTGCTTGCTGTCTCAGCACAGCTGCTGCATGTGAAGCCTACATTCTTAATTAAGCTTCCTGAGATCCCGCTACATCTCTTGTGTGCCCATTGTTTGCATTTGGGGCAGAGAATGGAGTTCCTACCTACACCTTTCCTACATACTGAGCAAGGCCATTTCCCTGAGGGGATCTGGGTTCTGTTTTCTCATCTACTTACAAGGACCTTAGTCTTTGTCATGTTGACTTTGAGACCCTTTCTTTCTAGTCCCTGCTTCCAAGTTTGGAATTTCTTCTCTAGTTCTACCATAGATTCAGCTATGAGTGCAAGGTCATCAGCATACAGGAGTTCCCATGGGCATCCGGTCTTAAACTCCTCCGTTATTGCCTGCAGGACTATGATGAACAGGAGGGGGCTAAGAACAGAGCCCTGGTGGACACCAACCTGTACGCTAAATTCCTCGCTATACTCATTGCTAATCCTAACTTTGCTGACTGCTCCCCTATACATGGCTGGTACCGCTTTCACAAGCCATTCATCTACTCCTAGTTTTCTAAGAGCCCACCAGATTACAGCACGTGGAACTCTGTCAAAGGCTTTCTCAAGGTCGACAAATGCCAAGTAGCGTGGCTTACTTTTAGCTAGGTACTTTTCCTGTAATTGCCTCACAAGGAAGAGGGCATCAGTGGTGCCTCTTCCTGGTACAAACCCAAATTGCATCTCATCTATTTCCATCCGGTCCCTAATCAACTGTGCTATAACTCTTTCTGTTACTTTCATGACCTGGTCCATCAACTTTATACCTCTATAGTTTCCTCTATCTAGTGCATCGCCTTTACCTTTGTAGCAGTTGACAATGATGCTACTGCACCAATCTTTTGGTATGACACCTTCTAGTATTACCTGGTTAACAATACGTGTGGTTATAGTGTGACCTACAGACCCAGATGCCTTCAGCATCTCGGCAGCTATACCCGATGGACTGGTTGCCTTCCCCATCTTCATTTCTTTGATTGCCTTACTTACTACGCTGCTGCTGACTTGTACTGCTGGTCCCTCTATAGGGTCTACTTTGGGTAGGGTCTCTTCTTCCCATGCATTCTCCTCATTTAGTAATCTATCATAATGACTCTTCCATGCATCTTTCTTCTCAGCACTTGTGAGGGCAAGCTCACCTTTATCATTCCGGATACACTTCTCTCCAATGACATCACAACTATCTCTGACACACTGCCTCGCAATCTTGAATACCTCCTGTTACATATATATATTTATTAAAATAACAGATTAAAGATTAAGCAAAGAATCGCTGCTTTCACCCTTAACGGGATCTTCTGAAACTAACAAAGTCAATCTGTAAACGCAGAAATGGATATTTCAAAAAACGTTGCAACCGGAGGAAGACAGGAAGACGATACTTTGGTTTGTGGAAACGTTCCGTGGCAAAGAACGGGAAAAAACGAATATAATACGTCATTAATAGGAGCGGTGAAAAACAATTACACGCAGAGACAGAACCACGTTTATGGTATAAAAGAAGTCGTAGACTAATGTTCTCTTATTTGCTCTATGGTTCTTATATATTTGATATATATTTATCCTTATCGAGCACTCTTTGGATTTTAGTCTTCAAATTTATTATTATTACTATATATATATATATATATATATATATCTGTAGAAGGTAAGTAATATGGTAGAACAATAAAACTATGCATATTACAGATAAGTAGCACTCAACAGTTGGTAGAACACAATTTTTGTCCCAGGATGATGTTGTTTTCGAAATGTTCATAATAAAATATATGGAACTTTTTTAACCATCTTTTAATTTTCTTCTTTTATATGTATATATATATATATATTTATTAAAATAACAGATTAAAGTTTAAGCAAAGAATCGCTGCTTTCACCCTTAACGGGATCTTCTGAAACTAACAAGCCCTCTTTGGATTTTAGTCTTCAAATTTATTATTATTACTAATTCCGCCAAGGTTAACTTTCCCTTTCATCCTTACGGGGTCGATAAAATAAAGTACCAGTAATGTACTGGATAATTGCTGGCCTTGTGCCAATAGTAGAAACAATTATTACTATATATCATCATTCATCATCATCATCATTTCATTTTACGTCCACTTTTCCCTGCTTGCAAGAGTGGGACGGGAACTGATTCTGGCTTGATTTCTACAGCTGGATGCCCTTCCTAACACCAACCTCATTTACAGTGAGTGCTGGGTGCTTTTTTTCTGTGGCGCCTACATGTCCACTTTACAGTGTGGGCTGGGTGCTTTTTTGCCGTGGCACCTCCACGACCACTTTACAGTGGAATGATAGGGACCCCAGTCCCTATCATCTCATTTCTACAGCTGAGTAAACTGGAGCAATGTGAAATAAAGTGTCTTGCTCAAGGAAACAACACATCACTCGGTCTGAGAATTGAACTCACAACCTTTCGATTGCAAGGCCAATGCTCTAACCACTAAGCCATGTGCCTCCATATATATATATATATATTTTTTTTTTTTTTTTATTCAGTCTCACAAGACTATCGTTGTTATAAAAAACACAGTACCTGCTCCAAGTCATCACATGAAATCCCATGTGAGCCTGTTATCGCTTAATTCCTGTAAGCTATTGTTTTGTTTTTACTCCACGGAGATAGCTTTGGCTTGTTTGTTAGATGCTGTGACCCAGGATGGACCAGCAGTACCATTGGTAGGGGTCAAAAGTCCATCTCAACAGGTGAAAACCTTGGAGTTCTGTGCCTTTCGTTTGTCTTTTTGCTATTGTTTCTTCTATTTTCAAAAAATTTTTGATAGGTTTCCCGTTAAAATTTTTTAAAATCATTTGCCTTGTTTACATTGGTCTTGTTTTCCGTTGTATTCTCATTGTCAATTATCCTAATTTTATTATATATATATATATATGTATGTGTATGTATATATATATGTATATATATATATATATGTATGTGTATGCATATATCTATGTATATATGTATATATATGGTGTTAGGAATAGCATCCAGCCGTAGAAAACCCGCCAGGCAGTCCTATGCGAGCAAGACAACCACTCTTGCCTCAAGTGGGAAAACTCCCGTCCAAACCCATGCAAGCGTGGAAGATGGACGTTAAACGATGATGATGATGATATATATATATATATATGTATATATATATATATGTGTGTGTGTGTATATATATGTATGTGTGTATATGTGTGTATATATATCATCATCATCATCGTTTAACATCTATTTTCCGGTGATGATGATGATACATGCATATATATATATAGATGTACATATACATAGATACATGTATATATATATATATATATATATACATATACATAGATACATTTATATATACATATACATATGTGTGTGTATCATCACCATTTTTACGTCTGTTTTTCCACGCTTGCAGGGGTTGGATGGGTCCTTCTCAGCACAGCATCTCTCCACTCACTGTGTTTCTTTGTCATCTTCTCTGGAGTCTCAGCGATTTGAGGTCAGCTCCCACCTACTTTTACTGCAACTTACTTCCACTGGCATTTCATGGCACATTACCCATCAGTCATCATCCATACACATCACATATCTGTACTAACACAGTCTTCTCTCTTCCACACCACCTCAGATTCCTCTTAAACACAGTATCTCCCTCAGTTCATCCAAGCTCTGCCTTTCTCTCATGTTTACATCCAATGAAACATGGTTACTTCATTTCTCTCCAATCTATGTATGTCCTCTGCAATCACAACCCATGATTCACTGCCATTCAGCATCACACTTCGCACATAGGCGTCATATAATCATCCTTTTGTAGTTAGGGAGAAACATTTTGTGGTCAACAGTGGTAGTAGCTGCTAATAAAGTTACCTAAATAGCAGAAGCTATCAACCACTTCTATGGACCTTTCCTGTAACTTGAAGAGGTTTATATCACTGATGCTCTTTCCCTCGATAACTCCTGTGCATGTTCTACATACAAAGTCTTCCTTTCCTGTTAGTCTACTCATTATCCTACTACATTTCTTGTGTACCCAAGATTTACATTGTGTACACTGTATGAAGTTTATGCCTACTCCTTTTCTGCATATTAAGCAGGGATTGGAGGTCTTATCCCATTGTTTGCATTTGGGGCAGAGAATGGAGTTCCTACCTACACCTTTCCTACATACTGAGCAAGGCCATTTCCCTGAGGGGATCTGGGTTCTATTTTCTCGTCTACTTACAAGGACCTTAGTCTTTGTCAGGTCATCTTTGAGACACCTTCTTTCTAGTCCCTGCTTCCATGTTTGGAATTTCTTCTCTAGTTCTACCATAGATTCAGCTATAAGTGCGAGGTCATCTACATACAGGAGTTCCCATGGCCATCCAGTCTTAAACTCCTCCGTTATTGCCTGCAGAACTATGATGAACAGGAGAGGGTTAAGAACAGAGCCCTGGTGGACACCAACCTGTATGCTAAATTCCACGCTATAGTCATTGCTAATCCTAACTTTGCTGACTGATCCCCTATACGTGGCTTGTACAGCTTTCACAAGCCATTCATCTACTCCTAGTTTTCTAAGAGTCCACCAGATTATAGCACGGGGAACTCTGTCAAAGGCTTTCTCCAGATCGATGAATGCCAGGTAGAGCGGCTTACTTTTAGCTAGGTACTTTTCCTGTAGCTGCCTCACAAGGAACAGGGCATCAGTGGTGCCTTTTCCTGGCACAAACCCAAATTGCATCTCATCTAGATTCACCCGGTCCCTAATCAACTGTGCTATAACTCTTTCTGTTGCTTTCATGACCTGGTCCATCAGCTTTATACCTCTATAGTTTCCTCTAACTAGTGCATCACCTTTACCCTTGTAGCAGTTGACAATGATGCTACTGCACCAATCCTTTGGTATGACACCTTCTAGTATTACCTGGTTAACAATACGTGTGGTTATAGTGTGACCTACAGACTCAGATGCCTTCAGCATTTCGGCAGCCATGCCCGATGGACCGGTTGCCTTCCCTGTCTTCATATCTTTGATTGCCTTACTGACTACGCTGCTGCTGACTTGTACTGCTGGCCTCTCTATAGGGTCTACATAGGGTAGGGTCTCTTCTTCCCATGCATTCTCCTCATTTAGTAATATTTCATAATGGCTCTTCCACGCATCTTTCTTCTCAGCACTTCTGAGGGCAAGCTCACCTTTATCATTCCGGATACATATATATATAATCCAAAAGTAAAAGATATATGTATATATAGAGAGAGAGACAGAAAGGACCATATATCCAAGAGAATACACAATATATTGTATATATACAAAGCATATATTTCAAAAAAAAATATGCACTCCTGGTGGAATAAACGTCATGCTGTTTTAGCTTGGTGTAAGTTCATTGAATTTCCCCCAGGTAGATTGTTTTATATACTATTTTTGAAAAAGATGATTCTCCTGATGATTGTCTTACATCTCCTGTAACTTAACCAAAATTGATAGTTTGTGATTGATGATCGATTACATAGATTGATTTTAGGTTGCAGTTTACAAGACATGAAATAGGGAATTTTGTTGTTTCCATCTAGAGCACATGTTTTTCTTCGAAATATGTACTTTGTATATATACAATATTTTGTGAATTCTCTTGGATATATGGTCCTTTCTCTATATATATATTTTGATTTTGAATTATTATAGCTCTAGACAAAGTCTATAGAGCCTTTTTATTGAGAAGCACAAAAATCAAACATATTTGATATGTTTTGATGCCTCATATATATATATATGTGTGTGTGTGTGTATGTATATATATATATATATATATCATCATCATCATCCAGTGAAGCCCCCAGCCCACACTGTAAAGTGGTCATCTAGGTGTCATGACAAAAAGCACCCAGTACTCACTGTAAATGAGGTTGGTGTTTGGAAGGGCATCCAGCTGTAGAAACCAACCCCAAATCCGTTCTGCTGTGAGAAGGGTATGGCATGGCCAGTTGGCCTGATGCTCCTTATAACGGTGCCACCCAGCTCCTCACTGTAAACATGTTGGTGTTAGGAAGGACATCCAACAACCATAAAATCTCAGCCTAAATACAGCCTCACTATGTGGAAGGTATGGTGTGTCAAACTGGCCAGACTTCCCTTATAATGGGATCACCCATATCTTAAAAGATGGTTCTACTGTGAGCATAATACAGTGCAGTCAACTGGCCAGACCCTCCTCATAACAGTGCCACCAAGCCAAAACAATCCTGATATGTGCAAGGTAAAGTGTGGCCATCTGGCCAGATTTGTCCATTAACAGGAACACCCTGCTCCACACTGTAAATGTGGTTGGTGTTAAGAAAGACATCCAGCTGTAAAAATTCCACCAAAATACAGTTCTGTTTGAGCAAGTTATGGCACAGCCAACTGACCAGACTTGTCTCATAATCGTGCCACCCAGTTCCACAATATAAACGTGGTTGGTGTTGGGAAGGGCATCTAGCAACCATAAAAACTCAGCTTAAACATGGCCCTACTATGAGCAAGGCATGGCACTACCAACTGCCAGACCTCCCTCATAATGGGACCACCCAGCTCCCAAAATACGGTTCCATTGAGAGCAGGATACAGTGCAGCCAACTGGCCGGACCCTCCTCATAACAGTGCCACCCAGCTCCACACTGTAAGCGTGGTTGGTTTTAGGAAGGGCATCTAGTAGCCGTAAAAAACCCAACCAACACACAGTCCCAGTATGTGCAACGTCAGCATTGGTAAATCAGAAGAAGGGAGGTAGGTGTAAAAGCCAAACTCTCTGTCTTCGATTTGGTATTCGTGCCAACCCTTACCTATGTTTATGAATCTTGGGTAATGACTAAAAGAATACGATCACAAATATAAGTGACTGAAATGGGGTTCCTTCAAAAGGTCTTTGGAGTAATATAACTCGATAAAATGTGTAGGTCGGAGTGTCACTCCAGGCGGAACTGTTAATTCTCTGGATTGAGAGATTACATTTCTTACATTCTCCTTCATCTCACTCTTATTTTACAGCTATCAAATAAGCTGTTCCACTTTGCTTTTGGGATTTCATTGCTGAAACTATTCTCACTTTGTAATATATTTTTATTGAAGGGTGGTGATGTATTTTCTAATCTCCTCCCTTGTGTGAATAATTTCTGATAACCTTTCCTGTCTACTACACATAATCAACATAACCAAAATTTACCTCACAAAAACTAGGTTTCTTCTTCAGGGACAGAAAATACTTTGGCATTGAACATTTACTAACACTCTATAAGACACAAATACAACTCATGCTAGAGTACTAGTCACATCTTTGAGATACTCTACAACACACAAATACAACTCGGAGTACTATTCATATATCTGGACTCTCTACAAGACACATATACACCTCATGTTGCAGTAGCACTTGTTTTCACATTAAAGTATTGGATATATTTCTCATGTGAATATATTCAGACTTGTTGGGGTGATGATAAAATGCACTCAGTACACTCCATAAAGTGGTATCGCAGGCACCATGATAAAATGCACTCAGTAACCTCTTTAAAATTGTTGACATTAGGAAGGCATCCAACTGTAGAACCATACCAAAAATGAAACATATGAGTAAGATGTAGTACCTTGATACATCTAGTCTCTGGCTGTCACAAATGTCCAACCCAGCATGGAAAACAGATGTAGAATGATGATTGGCAAAGTCTGAGCAGCTAGAGATGATGTGGTTCACCTGCCTCTTGAGTGGCTGTCTTTAGTGGAGCCTACTTTATTGCAAGCATTCAGGCCATTCTCTGGTTTGATAATACTCTCCTCTTTCCTTCCCACCCATCTTGGGGCCCCTGCCTTCCTCTCCCTGATTAAACAGTAAAAAAAATTAAATAGATGTTTTAGATATATATGAAAAGCTAAAAAATAGGAACAGACATGGCAGTGTGGTTAAGTTCACTTTGCAGCTATGTGGTTTTGAGTTCACTCTTACTGCTTAACAATTTTGACAAATAACTTCCACTCTAGCTGCCTGTTGATCAAGACTTTGTAAGTAGAATTTGGTAGACAGAAACTGCAGAAACCCTTAGAATATAAATATACATGTATGGGTGTGTGCCCAGTCTGTGTTTGTGACCCATAATTTGTGGTTCAATAAAAAGAAAGCAATAAAAAAGTATTGTATTTGAGAAAAAAAAAAAAAGTAATAGGGCCAATATGATTGACTAAAATACCTTTTAAAGAATGGTCCCATCACAGCTGCATTCTAATGACTGAAACAAGTAAAAGAGTGATGAAAGAATAAACTGAAAAAACTCTCAATACAGTAGAGTTAAACATTTATTTTTTAAGAAAGATGACACTGACTTCAATGTTTGACAAATGTGCAGATTGTTGTTGTTACAGCTCATACATATGAATATTTATTTTGCAAAGGACATGATATGGTATAATGCTATGAATTTTCAGAGTAAATGTATTTGTTATTTAAATAAGAATCCAGAGAAAGTTATCTAAATTTGAAAGTATGAAGTACAATAGTATTATGGAAATATCAGTATAGTTAATAGACACCAATGTGAAATATGTGGTTAGAATTGTTTGGAGAAAGCCAGTACAATGCAAATTAGAAATAAAGGAATGAAAAATAGAGTAGAGTAAACTAAGAAAAATAAATATAATGTAAAAGTGGCCTAGGATGTCTATGTATATAACAGCAACCCTGTCCCATATATGGGAGTAGTATTGTAATGTGGTCTAGGATGCCTGTGTAAAATCAGCACTGTCCCAAATATAAGCAATACTGTAATATGCTCTAGGATATTTGTGTACGTTTTCAGCAGCACAATCCCAGATATAGAAGGCAGTGAGGGATCTGGCATGACTACATCATAGATAAATTCACCTTATGGGCAGTGGAATACATGACCAAACCAATGTCTGTGTTCCACTGGAAGCAGTACTGTAATGTGGTCTAGGATGTCTGTACGTGTATGTAAAAACAATGCTGTCCCAGATATATCAGCAGTACTGTAATGTCATCTAGCGTCTCTGTGTATGTAACTATTGCACTGTCCCAGATATAGAAGCAGTACTGCAATGTGATCAAACATGTCTGTATGCATGTAGCAACACTATACCAGATATGTCTTGAGAAGAAAGGAAGAAGATATTCTTTTACTGGGTTGTCATTTGACTGTGACTATGCTGAACACCACCTTCAAGGTATTTAGTTGATCATATCAACCCCTGTACTTATTTTTGTCAAAAATGAAGGTGCATGGCTTAGTGGTTGATATAGGCCCTCACTGAAGTACAACAGAGATGAACCCTTCTTTTCCATCTACAATTGCAATTCATCGAGAATTACAGATTTACAGGCATCAGCGTTGTTTTATATCAGCTTTCCATGGTTTGGACAAAATATAGTTGGCTAACTATGTCCTGCTCATACATTCCATATTTTGGCATAGTTTCTACACCTGAATATCCTTCCTAACAACAACCACTTAACAGAGTGTACTGGTTGCATTTTATTGTGACAGCAGCACTATTATTTACAGAATGTACTGGTTGCATTTTATTGTGGTACCAGCACTACTACTTTACATAGTTCACTGAATGTATTTTATTGTGGCACCACCATTAGAGAAATGAGAGGCAGTAATGAGCGGGGGAAAAAAGATATTGTGTTGTGGGAGCAATGATAGCTACATATTTGTTACTGAGAGATAAAGAAGCAAAAGAGATAGGGACAGCAAGATTAAGCTTTGGGTAGCAGATGTTGTTAAAACTGGCCTTGAAATGGCGTGATGGCTGACTACACAAAGGTTGCAATGGCAAGGAATTCAAGCCAATATCTAAAAAGTCCACCAACCTAGAGATTTCTACCCACTACTAGAGTGACATGGGCAAACTTTGAACCAATTCAGTCAGAGCTTAATGTTGTCATAACAATCTGACCTTTTAAGCAATTATCAATTTCATACTTTACTCTTTTGATACTAAACTACCTGAAACTGCCCTTGGTTTTATGATACTGTACTATTTGTATTAAAGTGCTTATGTATAAAAATCATAATTTTATATAAGAACATTTGTAATGTTTGAAACACCTACTTAATAATGATAAAGTTAGTTATTTTACTAAATCCCTCCAAATTCTTGATTATTTTCAAATTATAGACTGTCTTCCATTAAAGATATGGTAAGGAAATGGTTAATCAGTAATACCAATGTTGTGTCATACCAAATTTACCCAAGTAAAGCCATAGCTACAAGCTATCATTTATGTTCAGAAGCCTCAACTGAATAGCTATGCTCCAATATTGAAGTGGCAACCAGATTAAATAATCTTAAACAGCAAGTAAAACACATGCAACAACATTTTAAGGCTATTTTCCCTCCTAAAAGAGGAGTTAGCCCTGCAGGGTCTCATAGCAAGCTGCTCCATTTTACTGCATACTTTGCATCTCCACTGGCTTTTATTTCTCCCACCATCATCTTTAGCTGTCTTTTTTGGTTTTGGTCCTCTCTTCATCTATTTCCTTCCACATTCATTTCCTTTACTCTTCTCACCCAGTCACTTCCGTCTTTCCTCAACACATGACCCAACTATCTCATTCCATTTCTCTTCACAAAATTCATCACTGGCTCTATTCAACTCACCCAGTCACTTTCATCCTCCATCAGTACATGTCCCAACTCTCTCATACCATTCCTCTTCACATCTAGAGTTAGTCTTGCAAAGCCCCATCATAAGCTTCTCCATTTTGCCCAATTCTCTGCATTTCCTCCTCCATCATATGCAACTCTATAACAATATTAGCATAACAATGATATCACAACCACAGTATTCTCTATCATCATGTTTAATGTGACTGTAAGAAACTTTAATAACAAATAACAGTAAGTATTGGTAGATTATAATGTGTATTGGTAGGTTACAGCGTGTATTGGTAGATTACAAACTAGAAGTTAGAGAATAGTTTCTAATATATTTCATATTGATAATTTTTTTCAGTCTATATTCATTTATCAACTATATTTATAATTTACAATTAAGAATTTCCCAAATATTTTAGTGAAAGGGTTTCTCTTCAACAAAAGCATATTTGTAGACTACAGGATAAAACTTCCAAGAGAATGATTTCCAACATATTTCACAAATATTCTCCAATGTGTAAATGTTGGTGGACAATAAATTTAGATTTGTAAGAAAAAGGTGTCTCATGTTTCACAGTCAAAATACTAATCTCCAGCATGTATCTGTTCATGTTTTTTTAAATGGCCCTTAGTGATAAAAGATTTCCCACATATTCTACAATGATATGGTTTTTCTCCAGTGTGTATTCTTTTATGTCTGTGTAAATCACTATTATTAACAAAAGACTTCCCACACATCTCACATGGGAAAGGTTTTTCTCCAGTGTGTCTACGTTTGTGAACTACAAGACTTGCACCATTAATCAAAGATTTACCACATATTTCACACTGAAAAGGTTTTTCTCCAGTGTGACTACGTTTGTGAACTGCAAGACTAGAGTTAAAAGAGAATGATTTCCCACATATTTCACAATTATATGGTTTTTCTCCAGTGTGAGTACGTATGTGGATAACAAGATTCCAGTTATTGATAAAAGATTTCCCACATATTTCACAGTTAAAAGGTTTTTCTCCAGTGTGTACTCTTTTGTGTTTTGTTAAATCACCAGTAGAGACAAATGATTTTCCACATATTTCACAGTGAAACGGTTTTTCTCCCGTGTGTATTCTTTTGTGTGTTGTTAAATTACTATTCACCATAAAAGATTTTCCACATATTTCACAGTGGAAAGGTTTTTCTCCCGTGTGACTACGCATATGGATATCCAGATTTGAATTATTAATAAAAGATTTTCCACAAACTTCACAGTGAAACGGTTTATCTCCAGTGTGTATTCTTGTGTGTTTTGTTAAGGCACTGCAATAGACAAAAGATTTCCCACATATTTCACAGTGATAGGGTTTTTCCCCTGTGTGAGTCCTTGTGTGGATAACAAGTTGAGAATTTTTCATGAAAGATTTGCCACATATTTCACAATGGAAAGGTTTTTCTCCAGTATGTATTCTTTTATGACTTGTTAAATAACTATTATTGACAAAAGATTTCCCGCATATTTCACATCGATATGGTTTTTCTCCTGTGTGACTACGTTTGTGGATTGTAAGCTTAGAATTAGAGACAAAACATGTTCCACATATTTCACAGTGAAACAAGTTTTCTCCGGTGTGTATTCTTTTGTGTTGCGTTAACTGACTGTTGGCAACAAAGGATTTTCTACACATTTCACAATGATAGGGCTTTTCTCCAGTGTGACTACGTTTGTGAATTGTAAACTTAGAATTATCATAGAAAGATTTACCACATATTTCGCAATGATATGGTTTTTCTCCAGTATGTATTTGTTCATGTCTTTTTAAGTGACTATTAGTGATAAATGATTTCCCACATATTTCACAGTGGAAGGGTTTTTCTCCAGTATGTATTCTTTTATGCTTTGTTAAGACACTGTTAGATACAAAATATTTCCCACATATTTCACAGTTGAAAGGTTTTTCCTTGTTGTGTATTTCTTTGTGTGTGGAGATTTCATCTTCTGAAAAGAAAGTCTTCTTACAAATCTCACAGCGATATTCAGGAATATTTCTGTGTAATGATCCTTGTTCAGTACTTGTTTCACTATGTACAAGTTTCTCACCACTGTTTGTCAGTGTAACGGTATCTATATTGATAGAAAGAGGTGTGTTAGAAGTCGCCAAGTGATTAACATCCTCCATAGCAATTCTTGAGGAATTCTTCAAAGTAGAAAAATATCTTATTCTAATCTGTGATAGTTCAGTTTCTTGTCTTAGATATCATTGGACTGTTTACATGTGGAGAAAATATCCAATGTTTCCAACATACCACTAGAATTCTTGTTGCTAACTAAGTTCTGTTCAAGTGGCACATACATATATCATTATAGACAACAAGAATTCTATTTCTGTTAAGAAATGTGGATATATTTAATGGGTGTTATCTCTGCTAAAAGTATAGTGTCCATAAATGAATGGTAGCTGACGTTCTGGTAAAATCGTTGTTCTTCTACTACAGATTGTAATGGAATTCTCAGTTGATACAACTGTAAAATAAGAAAAACTATGACAGCGTAAGACTGATGTCGAGGAATGAAATGTATGTATACATGCGTGTATGCGTACGTAAAGTCCTAATAAATCAGAATTGTTCACCACGGAAAGTAGAAAGGTACATATGTCTGCTCTATTAACATTCCAAATAATACGTACTTTATATTTCAAGTGAACTGTAGAGTCAAGAAGGGCCAGGAAATCTAAACGATCATATCTTTGTGATTAAAATGTATTTCTCGCTGCCTTGTAAAATACGGAACAACCAATTCACGATGTAACGTAGTTTATGATTAAATGAAATATTTAATCATGTAGGTTTTGGAAAAACCTATCATGAAACGTGTAGGTCACCATATGTTATCCACATACATTAACATTAGATAAATGCTACACTAGATGTAATTAAATTAATTAAAGTTATAGAAATAGTAAGTAGGCGGTGTCGTTGACAATGTTTCCCCTCTCCTGAATGACACCGGTGATGTACGTTAAAGATCCCTCATATAATTTAATACATTTAAAAACACCTTCAGTTATATCAATTTGCTCCATAGGTTGAATCCAGCCCATGGTAAAATAAAAACTATATCATCAGGCAAAATAATTATTACGTATAAAGAAGTGAGTCTAGTCACCTTATTGTTTAACTTGGTTGAAATAGCAGCCAAATCACATTCTACTGTCTTTAAAAAAGGAAAAAACACATTAAGCAATGTAACCTTTGCAGTTTTGTCCTCGGGGTTCAGCCCCAAAACCGCATCGTCCTAACCCAAAGCCCATCACCCCACTTTTCTTCTGTGGCCCAAGAGTTCTTGCTTTCCCCTTCCTTTTTCTTTCATTTATGGCATTTATAGTCATTTCTTCTACTTTCCCATCCAGCCATATCTGCCCTTCTTTATTCCTTCCCCTCTTTCTCATTACTTAATTTTGTTTTTATCTTTTTTTGTCATATTTATGTAATTATCAATGGTTTTTAAGCCAACTTTGTGTGTGAAACACATGTATTGATAATAAACATTTATTTTAATCTTAGATGATAGCCACTGTTGGAACACCTTTAAATATAGGTCTGATCAATCAAGCTGGCCTGGGACTTAGAAACATCACCTTGGCTTATATTTCATTCAGACCAAATAAACAAATAATAACCTTAATCAAGTTTAACACTAGGGCCTGGCCTTTGGGAAATTTTAGCAAAGCTAACTCGAGGAAAAACCCCAATTTCTTTTCTCTATATGTAACAGAGACTGGAAAGTTCTAAAATACACAATAGTAATGTGTTAAGTATTTGTTGGGTAGTGATAGCTGCACTGGATGTGAAAGGTCAGCAGAAGAAGTAAATTGAGGCTCTTTCTTGTGGTGATTTATTGAAGTCTGTGTTTTCACCCTGGTGAGAACATCTGCATTATTCCTCTGTGATGGTACAAAGACTTTATGCAACTTCCAGTTGAACACAGAAGCTAACTCTCCCAGAGTTCCCAGACGAAAATAAGTAAGTGACATAGTCACTACTTTAAAATTAATAGCAAATGGTCTTCTAAATATTTCTAATTAAACATACGGTATATTCCCAAATATACTATACATACATTTATGTATACATCACTATTTCAGAGCACCAATACTAATATATATATATCATCATCATCATCATCATCACCGTTTTACGTCCATTCTTCCACGCTAGCATAGGTTAGACGGGTTGTCCTGTTGTGGGCAGTGTCCGGTCGGCTGACCTTGTCTAGCTCATACGGGAACTGATTCTGGCTTCATTTCTACAGCTGGATGCCCTTCCTCATTTACAGTGAGTACTGGGTGCTTTTTTTGCCATGGCTTCTCCACGTCTACTTTTCAGTGGAACGATAGGGACCCCAGTCCTATCATCTCCTTTCTACAGCTGAGTAAACTGGAGCAACGTGAAACAAAGTGTCTTGCTCAAGGAAACAACACATCGCCCAGTCCGAGAATTGAACCCACAACCTTTCGATTGCAAGCCCAATATATATATATATAGTTTTAATATAGATGAGATTCTACAGGACTAGAACTGTTTCATTCTTTAGAAATCATCAGGAATCTGATTCCTGATGATTTCTAAAGAATGAAACAGTTCTAGTCCTGTAGAATCTCATCTATATTAAAACTTTTATACTCTGTTATGTACTGAGTACCTTACTTACTGTGGTTACCTCTGATTCAACCCGGAATAACGTACATATATATATATATGTATAAATATATGGAGGCACATGGCTTAGTGGTTAGAGCATTGGTCTTGCAATCGAAAGGTTGTAAGTTCAATTCTCAGACCGGGTGACGTGTTGTTTCCTTGAGCAAGACACTTTATTTCACATTGCTCCAGTTTACTCAGCTGTAGAAATGAGATGATAAGACTGGGTCCCTATCATTCCACTGCAAAGTGGTCGTGGAGGTGCCACGGCAAAAAAGCACCCAGCACTCACTGTAAATGAGGTTGGTGTTAGGAAGGGCATCCAGCTGTAGAAATCAAGCCAGAATCAGTTCCCGTCCCACCCTTGCAAGCAGGGAAAAAGCGGGCGTAAAATGAAATGATGATGATGATGATGATGATGAGTAATAATAAATTTGAAGACTAAAATCCGAAGAGGGCGCGATAAGGATAAATATATATCAAATATATAAGAACCGTAGAGCAAATATTTATTAAAATAACAGATTAACGTTTTTTGAAATATTTACTTCTGCGTTCACAGATTGACTTTTTTAGTTTCAGAAGATCCCGTTAAGGGTGAAAACAGCGATTCTTTGCTCAAACTTTAATCTGTTATTTTAATAAATATATATATATATATATATATATATATACATATATATATATTAAAATAACAGATTAAAGTTTAAGCAAAGAATCGCTGCTTTCACCCTTAACGGGATCACTGAAACTAATGTCTCACCAAAGAGGATGGTGACCTAGAATTTGACTTTTAGGTGTCACCCAGGGTTCAAGGCGTGGACAGATTTCGCTACATATATATACAATGATATTAAATAATTGGAAACTATATTTATAAAACCATATTTATTCTATTATATATATTTCAAGGGTACCAAAACTTTGGTACGTTTTCATCAGATAAAATACGAAGTGTGTTTTATAAGTAAGTATTTTTATCTTATTACATATGTATATAAATATCTATATAGATTAATAATTGCGTATGTATTAGTATTATAGAAATAGAAATAATTTACAATTATTAGTTGTTTATATTTCTAATATGAGTTACGAAGGAAGTTGATTTTGTATTTTACATAAACAAATAGGTGGTTCAAGTTGTGAGAGGAGAACAATTTGCAGATTCGAATATTTTGTTCAACATTGAAAATGTTTTCAGAATATTGTTAATTTAGCGAAGTTATATAGATTATCATACATAATATGTTTATGTTTGCACGATCGAGAAAGGAAAGATAACTCCAATTTTGTTTGTTAACCGTTAAATTTGATGAGTGATTTACTCAAAAATATGTAGAGAAAATTATATATTATTTTGTGTGTGATTAATTATATATATATATATTAAAATAACAGATTAAAGTTTAAGCAAAGAATCGCTGCTTTCACCCTTAACGGAATCTTCTGAAACTAAAAAAATCAATCTGTGGACGCAGAAGTAAATATTTCGAAAAACGTTACACACACTATATATATATATACACACACTATATATACATATATACACACACCCACACACGTCATAATGTCGCAATGCAGACATCAGACATACAGACATTATAAGGGCGCAACGTTATATCTATGTATCTATCTAAAAAGTGAAAGACTAAGAGAGAGAGAAAGAGATCGCTAAATCGCCTAATGCGGTCCCTAGGGCATTGAAAATTTGAAATCTTTTTTGCTCAGAACACTCAATAGGACCATAAGTATTACATGTGCAAAGTTTGAAAACAATCGGTTGGGTGGTTCTCGAGTTTTAGTGATTGTACAGACAAATAGACATTCTGTTTTAGTAATATAGATAATGATTTCTAGTATAGGCAGGCACAAGGCCAGCAATTTGGAGGGAGAGAAAAGTCAATTATATCCACCCCAGTGCATTACTGGTGCTTTATTTTATCGACCCTTGTAAGGATGAAATGCAAAGCAAATCTCGGCAGGATTTGAAATTAAGCCGAAAAGAGCCATAACTATATGCTGCAAATGACGCTCTACCAATACTGCCAATCCACCGCCTCAGGACTGATGTTGTTTAGCCCCAGGAAAGATGTTGTTTAGACACGGGACAGATGTTTAGCACCAGGACAGATGTTGTTTAGCCCCAGGAATACACCTATGGACCACCATGAGGTTCCCTGTATTTAGCTGCTACTTCTAGCAAACCTGTGGACCACTATGATGTTTAGCTGATGTAGATGGTACATCAAGCACACCTATGGACCACAATAAGGTTCACCCTGTTTAGCTGATGTAACTGCTATTTCTAACACACCTATGGACCACCATGAGGTTCCCCCTATTTAGCTGCTCTTTCTAGCACACCTATAGACCACCCCTATATAGCTGATGTAGATACTATGCCTAACACACCTAAGGACCACCATAAGGTTTCCCTATTCAGCTGCTATTTCTTGCACACCCATGGACCGCCATGAAGTTCCCCTGTTTTGCAACTATTTCTAGCACACCTACTGACCACCATGATATTTCCCCTTATTGAGCTGCTATTTCTAGCACACCTATGGACCACCCTGACGTACCTTCTATTTAGCTGCTATTTCTAGAACATCTATGAACCATTATGCCCCTATTTAGCTGCTATTTGTAGTACACCTATATGCCACCATGATGTTTCCCCTGTTTAGCTGATGTTGCTGCTATTTCTAGCATACCAATGGACCACCATGAGATTCCCCCTATTTAGCTGTTATTTCTAGAACATCTATGAACCACCATGATGTTCCCCCTGTTTAGCTGATGTAGCTGCTATTTCTAGTACGCTCATGGACCATGCTGATATACCTCCTATTTAGCTGCTATTTTAAGAACTTCTATAGACTACCATGTGGTACCTCGTATTTAGCTGCTATTTCTAGCACATCTATGGACCACCGTTGGTTTCCCCCTATTTAGCTGCTATTTCTAGAACATTTATGAAGACCATGAGGTTCCCCCTATTTAGCTGCTATTTGTAGTACACCTATGAATCATATATATATATATCATCATCATCATCGTTTTACGTCTAATATGTATGTATGTATCATCATCATCATCATTTTATATCCGTTTTTCCCTGCTTGCAAGGGTGGGACGGGTCCTATTCAGCACAGCATCTCTCCACTTGTCACGGTCCTTTGTCATCTCCTCTGTGAGCTTCAGCGATCTGAGATCTGCTCTCACCACCTCCGCCCATTTTTTACGTGGTCTTCCTCTACTGTATTTTCCTTCTACCGGGATTTTTTGGCATTTCTTTACCCAGCGGTCATCCTCCATGCGCATTACATATCCATACCAATGCAGTCTTCTCTCCCGCACACTACAACTTATCCCTCTTGTACACAGTTTCTCTCTCAACTCATCTATGCTTGGTTGTTCACGCACATTGACATTGCACATCCAACGGAGCATGCTTGCTTCATTTCTCTCCAGCCGTTGCATATCCTCTGCAGTTGCTGCCCATGTTTCACTACTATGCAGCATCACCCATCTCACACAGGCATCATATAACTTCCGTACGCAGGGAGAAACCCTTCTTCGTCAACAGAGGAAGCAGCTCCCTAAACTTCTTCCAACCTGACCTTATTCTATATACTATGGCCTCAGAACACCCCCCTCCATTGCTAATCTGATCACCTAGGTACCGGAAGCTATCAATCACTTCTATAGAACCCACCAGCATTTGAAAAATGTGTCTATCACTGCGACTTCTACTGTCAAATTTCCCTGTACATCTGCATATGTAGCTTTCCCTACCTGATAATTTGCCTACTATCCCACTACATTTCTTGTGTACCCAAGATCTGCATTGTGTACATTTTATAGAATTTATGCCAGCTCCTTTTCTATATATCGAACATAGTCATTTCCCTGATGGAATCAGAGTTTTGTCCTCTTTTCTACTTATCAACACTTTTGTCTTAGCTATGTTCACTCCCAGTCCTCTTGCTTCCAACTGCTGTTTCCATGGCCAGAATTTATTCTCTAGCTCCTCTACTGATTCTGCTATAAGAACCAGATCGTCAGCATAGAGAAGTTCCCATGGGCAGCCAGTCTTAAACTCCTCTGTTACGGCTTGGAGGACTATAATGAACAAGAGCGGGCGGAGGACCGAACCCTGATGTACTCCTACTTGTATCTGCAATTCCTCACTAAACTCCATTCCTACTCTCACTTTACTGACATAGCTTGCACATAGCTCTGTACATAGTTTGCACTGTCTTCACGAAACATTCCTCTACACCAAGTTTCCTTAGGGACCACCAGATGACAGATCAGGGTACCCTATCAAAGGCCTTCTCTAGGTCAACAAAAGTTAAGTACAGTGGCTTATTCTTCTCTAAAAAACCTCTCTTGTTTTTGTCTCACTAAGAAGAGGGCATCTGTTGTACTTTTCCCAGGCACAAAACCAAATTGCATCTCATCTAATTTCTAATTTTACCCTTTCTCTAATTAGTTGCGCTAATATTCTTTCTGCCACTTTCATAACCTGATCCATCAGTTTTATGCCCCTATAATTGTTCCTCTCCAGAGCATCCCCTTTATCTTTGTAATAATTTATGAGATACTGCTGCACCAGTCTTTGGGTATGACACCGCCATATATAGCCTGATTGATGATGCGTGCAAACAGTTTAGTGCCTACTTCTGATACCTTCAGCAACTCAGCAACTATTCTCTTACCATTTTTCATTTCCTTAATTGCCTCTTGGACACTATATTCGTCAATCTCAATAGCTGGTCCCTCTGTCGGGTCTACTAGAGATAGTTTCTCTCTCTCCCATTCGTTCTCCAGATTCTCTCATAATGACATTTCCAGGCCTCTTTTTTCTTCTCATTAGTGATACTAAGTACACCAGCATCATTTCGGACATACTTATCTCCAACAACATACTGGTTTGCACTGACACACTGCCTTGCAATGCGGAACACCGCACATCTCTGATCTTCCCATTGCAGAACATTGGCAAACCTCCTACTCTCAGCCTCACTGCGTGCTAAGTACACCTGACGTCTAGCTTCTCTCTTAGCGGCTGTGTATCGGTCTCTACTCCCACCATTTTTCCAAGCATTCCATGCTAGTCTTTTGTCTCTAATGGCCCTATCTACCATGCTGTTCCACCACCAGGTCACTCTCTGTCTGGTCGGAGCTCTGCTCCAGCCACAAGTTTCTTCACTATCCTGCAGTAAGTTGTCACGTAAGAAATTCCAGTTATTATCTATGTCATACGATTCTAAATCGTCCTTTTTTTCGTCATACACATCTTGAAGGGCTTTCTTAAATTTATATTTTAGTGAAAGGTCTTTTAGCTTCCAGACCTTCCTGTTTGTCTCTTGGTTATTGAAATGTCACTAACGACTAACCTATGCTGTGGGGTACATTCTTCTCCGGGGTATGCTTTAGTATTTGACACCATCTGTCTGTCTCGCTGCCTAACTAACAAGAAGTCAATCTGGCTTATGTGCTCGCCTGATTTGTAGGTTATTAGGTGGTTGGTAAGTTTCTTGAAGTTAGTGTTGCAAATGGTTAGTGCACTTGCATAACAAAATTCAAGAAGCCTCACTCCTTCTTCGTTTCTTGAGCCATAACCGTGTCCACCATGTACCCAAGTGTATCCACCCTGGAGCTGTCCAATATGACCATTGAAGTCCCCTGCTAGCATAACGATGTCTCCGTCCTCTGTCATTGTGGCTGTTTCTAAAAGTTGCTCATAAAAGCAGTCATTCTCTTCTTTACCTAGGCCTGCCTGGGGAGTATAGGCAGAGATGATTGTCAGCAGTCTCTTGCCTACAACTTATCTAATCTTAATTATTCTATTACTAACCTCTAACTACCTCTATTGTCTTATCGATCCATCTCTCAGCCAGTAAAATTCCCACCCCTACCTAACCCATCATTATTACCTACCCAGAAAAGCTTATAACTAAGATATTTACCTGTGATTAGTCTCGCTGAGGTACCTCTCCATCTCACCTCTTGCACGCAGCACATATCCACATGGCTTCTCTCTCTATATATATGTATTAAAATAATCTAAAATAATAGAAGAATTTAATAATAAACTACATTTATTCCAAAATACAAGATTCTGAATCTCATAGCAAAGATCACAAAATATGGAGAAAATATTGTAGAACAAACATTTCAAACTCATACCAAAATGCAGAATGGACATAAAGCATTGGTACTGATTATATACAAAGTGTAGGATCCACTCTCCATTTATATTAAGCTTATTGTTACATTGAGATTTGCTAATTGACATTCAGTATAACCATCAAGTAATGAAGGAATCATCCTATAAATAAAAGAAATAATGGCATCTGATTTAGGCACAGGGCCAGCAATTTTGGGGAGGGGAAAGTCGATTAAATCAACTCTTGTATTACTGGTACTTTATTTTATCAATCCCATAAGGATGAAAGGCAAAGCTAGCCTCCGTGGGATTTGAACTCAGAACATAATGGAACATAACTCTATGCCCTACACCATGTTGTCTGACACTCTACTGATACTACCAATCCACCGCCCTTATAATAAAAGGAATAATAAAATCATATAAATCTTATTAACAACAGTATCATTCCCTCGATGAAATTTTGAAATTTAAACCAGAATATACATCAAATAATGAAAGAGTGTATATAAATATAGAAAGTGTATAAGATATCATCTAATATATAATGATTGGAGGACTGCGGGATTGTGTCATGGATATTTTTTTCTGAACACGTTATTAAAATATGTTGGATTACTTTGAATAAATCATGAATGAATATTATGTAATTTATATAAATTTCGTAGTTCTTGGTTAAACATATATATTCTTATATATAAGTAATGTATAGCTTATTTTAAGATTCACTTAGCGTCCGTTATATCATAACACTTATAGCCGTATGCTATATCACATCGCTTATATAAACGTTCATATATTTGCATCATAACGTTTATATTTCTGTCGCTAATTTTCTCCTTTTTAGTTTTCATAACATTTCACCGTAATGCAGTTTATATATAATATCGTCTTTTTTTAATGTATCATGGATTACTTTACTAATTACAGAAGAAAGTGTAACACAGTCTCTCTTCAATTTCTGTGCATATTTCTGTACATATTCTCAATTACGATTTATTGAAGAATTTTGCAGAATTTATTAAAATCATTATTAATAATTTCATTACTAAGATAGTAACTGGACATTATAAGTATAATGTCTAAATCGTGTATAATAAAATAAATTCATTGAACAAAAATGATAAAGGAAAGAAAAAGAAGGAAAAAACATAGTGGCAATTCACCACCAAGTGTGATAATCGGCTGCACCTCACACCTTGAGGGTTAACTGCACACTTTCAGGCAAGCCAACACACTCACAGCATTACCACGAGTGATGGCGAGGCTAAGGCGCTGAAATACCCAGGCACCCTCACGGGTATCACCTGACACCTCAATAAGGTGAGCTGCCCGTGAAGACAAGAACTTTGCTGTCAGCGGCCCAACTCCACCAAATATCTCGAACACCACAGGCTGGAAAAAATAATTGTTTGATAAGTCCTGGTATTTTCAAATTTTGTTCCGTTGGCAGTGGGAGCAGTGACCCTCACATTCACCGCAGCGTCCATAATGTGGGAGGGGCAAAAGAGTCACTGACTGTGACGTCCCAGATGATACACCTTCCTCTCACCCAGCGAAAAAGGGTAAGACATGTGAGGCAGCCAGCATTGTAACAGTATGCCTGTGGGTGGAGACCAAAAGGATCCACAGCAGCATTCATGAGGCACACTGACACGGAAGCCAGGCCTCAGGGAAACACCAATACACAAGTAGTTGCTGCCCAGCTGAGTACCAGTCGCACTGATCCAGGCACCACTGTGGTGTTTGGAGGTCAAGCAGAACATGCCAGATGGTGTTGGTCAAGCCAGTGCACCAGCCTGTCATGTTGCAAAGGTTGGCATCTAATTTGTTTGATGGGGACAGCATGTCTACAGAAGGGAGAGGTCAAGCTTGTTCCATGTTGCATAGGCCGCCTCATGCTCCTCGATCACAGATTTAGTTGTATTGTGGAGAACCCTCTTGATGAGGACATGGCAAGAGGTCAGCAATGAAAGGAAAGCAGGCAGAGCCAGTGAGACAGGAGATCAAGGCCTCCATATTTGACAGGTAAGGTGACCTGCTGCAAACCGGTGTCATCAAACCAGACATTGCATATCTCTTCAGCAGCCTGTCAATATCTGTGAGGAGAAATGCTTGGCTGTAGGCATCGATGAGGGTTTCTGGTTGGTGTAGCCAGAACTTGAGGGTAGAGAAAATGACAGGGGGAGGATCGGTGAACAAAAGATAATGTCTTCCTTAGGGGTCACCTGCACCTGATGGAGTGATCACATGTCAGTGATGAAGGCTGTGAAGCCCTCTGCATGGTAATTGACATTTATATCCTCCAACTTGGATGAGTTGATTGCGAGGCTGATCCACTGATTGGAGATCCTGACAGACACTCTCTGAAGGTCTGCTTATCATCGCATCTCCAGGTACCAGACGTTGAGAGAAGAGGTGATGCTCCTAGCAATGCTGTCTATCCCAAGAGCGAAGAGAAGAGGGCCCAATGGATCGCCCTGTTAGACTGGATACCAGTTGAGGATGGTATGATTTTGTCTGCAGTGAGGGGCATGCTCAGGGACCCGTATGACAGGTAGGTCAGTAGGTAGGTGGATGGGGTACTTCTGAGGCAAGCCTCGATCAAGAGGTCATGTCACAGACAGTGGAAGGCATTTCTCATGTCAAACTTGATGATGAAATGCCTGGAATCACTCAGCACCGACTAGGGAGGACAGTTGTCCCCACGCTAACCCCCAGCTGCACCGGGCTGAGTTCCTCGCCTAGCTTAGGTGCAACAGACTTGCTGATAATCTTGGCTGCGAGCCTCCGGAAGACATTTCCTACCGTGATGGGCGTATTCCACCATCTTTCTGCCTGAGAGCAGTGAGGTGGGCTGAAAAACAGTGAGTGTGCATATGTGTGATGTCAAGCTGATGTAGGAGTCGCAGTGTTTGGAGCATGTGAGGCATACATGTGCAGTTTTTGTGACCTGCTGTTGTGCACTGTTTGGTATTTTTGTTAGTGGTGCAGATTTGCTTAGACTGTAGCCGGATAACTTGGAGAGGGGAAAGAGTGAAGACAAGCAGCTCATCATGGGATGAGGGTGGAAAGATTCATCCATTTAATAATAATAATAATAATAATAATAATAATAATGAAATTATTGTGTAAAGTGCTCAGGTGCACTACAACTCGTCAAAGGTGCATGTATAGTACATAGAATAATATACAAATGTCAGGGAAGTGAATAGTGTATGAGTCATGATATACATGTGTGTATGTGTGGAGAGGGAACATTAGGTGTAGTGTTGGCGAATCTCGGGAAGCATGGAGGTTTTAAAGGATGCAGAGTCTCGACAGCTAACAACTGATGCAGGTAGTTTGTTCCATGCTTCAGCAACTCTGAGCGTGAAAAAATGTTTCCGAAACCCATGGGAAGCCATAACGAAGCCATAAATATTCCACTATGTTATTATTTAGTGTCGAGGATCAACTCTGACTTGGGGTTATTCAACATCAACAGCGATGTTATTAATTGAAATAATTGTTTCTATTTTAGGCACAAAGCCAGCAATTAACCAGTACATTACTGGTACTTTATTTTATCGACCCCGTAAGGATGAAAGGCAAAGTTAACCTCGGCGGGATTTGAACTCAGATCATAAAGGGACGTAACTCTATAATGTTAATCAGAATTGTATCGGATCTGAGGTTAAACAACAACGATATTAACGAATTAAAATAATTGTTTCTATTTTTGGCACAAGGCCAGCAATTACTCAGTGTATTACTGGTACTTTATTTTATCGACCCCGTAAGGATGGAAGGCAAAGTTAACCTCGACGGGATTTGAACTCAGATCATAAAGGGACGTAACTCTATGCCTCAAAGCATGGTGTCCGACTCTCTACCGATACTTAACGAATTAAAATAATGTTAATTAGTGATGGATCATGTCTGACCTGGGGTTTACAAACAGCGATTTTATTAATTAAAATAAGGTTAATCAGTGTCGGATTAAGCCTGACAACAAACTAAAGCAATAACAGAAAATTATATACCACTCTCTATTGATTAGAGGTCAATCCCTTACTATAAAATCAATGTTATTTCTTGTATGCAAACTTTGCTTGCTATGTCCAATAAAGTTTGTGGTTTTCCTATTTTATGTTGAAATTATTCAGAAGTAAAATTGTGAAATATATAACAATGACGAAATGTATTTAGGGGTCTGTTTATTTCCAGCTTTGTGTATATGTATTTATATATCAGACCATTCAACTCTCCGTGTCGGACGGGGAGATCTCCCATCCGTTTTGGGGTGGGTGAGAGATGTCTTCTCTTGTGAAAATGGGTATAGCTTTCATTATGTAAAATCTCCTCAATTTGCTTCATTTCTCTTCGTTCGAGGGCACTTTTTTTCATGTTACTCCCCGTTTGGATTTTTAGAGGTTGGCAGGTTTGAGACAAATATACCCGCATACAGACAATCTTTTTGACTTTAAGATAGTCAATAGATTTTTAGAAAGATTTCGCTGCTATTTCTAGCATATTGAACAAACACATAAAGGCTTCCGGGTGTGTCGATATGTAATTGTTATATTGCAGAGTGATTCCTCTGGATTTACCATCGATTCTATAACGATAGAAACTGTTTGAATGTATTAGTTTTTGTCGGACTTTTAACGTGTCACCGGTGTCATTCAGGGGGAAAAAACTTAAATAACATCGCCTACTCGTTATATTTATGGCTTTAATTAATCCTACTGTATATAGAAAAAAAGACTTATAAGTTTATTAAACTAAAGAGAAAATGTATTGTACGGGGTGGTCCGAAAGTCTTGTCACCCCCTACCAAAAGGTAATGAGAAACAGTTATGTTCCCATCGCAGTGTCGTCCTCTTCGGAGGAGTTGGTTTGCCGAATCTTGCAGTGAAGTCATGTCGCATATCGTCCATGCCAGAATGCACACGATCATAATAATAATAATGAAATTATTGTGTACAGTGCTCAGGTGCACTACAACTCATCAAAGATGCATGTATAGTACATAGAATAATGTACAAATGTCAGGAAAATGAACAGTGTATGAGTCATGATATAATAATAATAACAATAATGAAATATTGTGTACAGTGCCCAGGTGCACCACAACTCATCAAAAAAGTGCATGTACAGTACATAGGGCAATGCACGTTATGTGTCCATACACTTGCAAGCATCCAAACTGTAGGAGCTCTGAAATAGAAAATTAGGCACTGCAACGCTATTAGCTGTCATATATTATAATTAATTGTTTCTACTTTAGGCACAAGGCCAACAATTACTCAGTGCATTACTGGTACTTTATTTTATCGACCCCGTAAGGATGAAAGGCAAAGTCATATATTATAATTAATGATATTATATATTATATTATTAAAACAAAAAATAATGAAAATTAAAACAATATGTGACAAGACTTTCGGACCACCCGGTATAACGATTATCTTATGTGAAGTAAACGTTAATGTTTGTGGATAATATATGATGATCAACAAGTTTTAGGGTCGGTGTTCCATCACCTACATGATTAAATTTCATTACAAACTATGCTACGGCATGAATTAGTTCCACATTTTACAGGACAGTGAAATAGATTTTTATCATCAGTATATGAACGTTTAGCTTTCCGGGCAGTTCTTAATTTCTTGAAATATAAAGTACGTACTATTTGGATAGTCAACACAACTCCGTGGTGAACAATCCTGATTTTACAGAGACTACACACATGCATATAGCCATCATTCATTGGAAACTTGTGTATACATACAAGCGTACTCTTTTAGACATTTATAGATATCATTTATTATATATACAAGTGCGTGTATATATATATATACACGATATTAATAAATGGAAACTATATTTATAAAACCATATTTATTTCATTATACATATTTCAAGGATACCATGTTAAATTATGGTATGCCTTCATCAGACAAAATACAATATATACCAGTTTTATAAATAAACATTGACGTACCCTTACTTTTGGAAGACATCAGGATAGTGGTTTGTTTATTTTAGTAAGTCGATGTGTTAAGGAGAAAGAAAAAGACGGAGAGAGAGAGAAACCGAGATAGATAAAAGTGGAGAAAAGAAAGGGAGAGATAAATAAAGAAAAGGAAGAAAGAAAAAAAGAAAACAGAGAAAAAACAACAGAGAGATATCAAACCACCAGACAGAGATAAAAATCAAGAGAGAGAAATATAGAGATAGAGAGAGGTTTATATATATATATATATATATAAACAAATTAACTCGAAAATAGAGTTTTCAGACGCGAGTGTATAAGGATTCTCAGGGAAATGGAGAAAAACTCGGCGTATGGAAGCTGTTAGAACAGCAGAATGCCGCCGAATCGGCGTTAGGTAAACATTTTTCTTCGAAGGGCAGAGATCAGCGGCTAGATGTGAGTTGACTCATCACAAAAAGATACCGAGATCCAGGTTCAGTTGTTAAACTGTATGAGAATTAAGGTTATTTGTTTTGAATAAAATATAAACCAAGACGGTGTTGCTAACTCTGAGGTCAGCATAATTGAGCAGACTTATATTCAACGTTGTTCCATCCGTGACTTCATATGTATATTTATCTAGGATCACAGTTTCGACTATTCTTCCAAGTAAAATATGGCTATTTCTATCAAGTTAAGTAAGAAGGTAGCTAGACTCATTCCTTTATACGTAATAATCACTTTTTGTGTGATTTTGTTTCTTTTACCATGGGCTGGATACAATTGATGACGCAAATAGATACCAAAGAAGGTTTTTCTAAATGTATTAAATTATATCAGAAACCTTTAACGTGTCACTGGTGTCATTTAAGAAAGGGAAACATTGTCGGCGACACCGCTTGTTTGCTATCTTTATATCTTTAATGTATGTAATTGTACAGTGTGTAGTAATTATTTCAAGAGGTGAACGTTAATGTTTGTGAATAGCAAACATTGATCTACACATTTTAGGATCGGTGTTCCAGCACACATATTAAATATTTCATTTAATCAAAAACTACGTTATATCGTGAATTGGTTCCACGTTTTACAGGACAGTGAGAAATAGATTTTAATCACCAACGTATGAACGTTTAAATTTCCTGGCTCTTCTTTATTTTGCCGCTAAACTTGAAATGGAAGCCACGCGTTATGTTAGTTGCCAGAGTAACCAGTGAACAACAAGAATTCTGGTGTATAAAATATGGCACTACAACGCTATTAGCTGTCAGTCCAGTGGAAAACAGGTGAAGGTGACGTCACTCGTCAACATCGTTTATTTCCGTATTACCACCACGCGTAAGTGGAGTTTTCACGCGGTTTTTTGAGAGAGATAGGGAAGACTTAAAAGGGCCAAATTAGAAAACAAGTCATGGTTATAAAGCATATCGATGTAAGTGGAGTTACTTAAATGAAAATATAGGTGGCCCTTAAAAGGGCCAAAATAGAAAACAAATTTAAGTTTTATAATCAAATTTTTTTTCACCAACAAATATGACAGCTAATAGCGTTGTAGTGCCCGCAATTCTGTATCTTTACGTATATTGCGCAAAGATACGAGGGTTGACAAAGATACTCTCATGGAATGTGACCAAATGGGGTTTATTTTTCAACATAGTCTCCCTTGCGTTCCACACATTTCTTCCACCGGTGTTGCAGTACTGAGATCAATGTTTTCCTCGGTAGTGGCAGTTGTAGGATGTCCAGACATTGGGTCATCTTCAAGAATCCCCTATCCTTTCCTAAATTCGGCTGCCCACTTTTGCACGAAGGAAAATTGTGGTACAATATTGTAAGGTCTGCTTATAGCATTATCCATTTTTCAAAAATCGACTTCAATACATTTTATTACATTTTATTGTTTTGTAAACATTAACTTTTATGGAAATTTTATTACAAAATTTCAATTTAGTTCGATATTTTGGAATTTATTTAACAAACATAGAAAAATAAGAAAAAGAATTTTAAAAAAATAATTTGATTGCCTTTAATAAAGAAGATAAATAGAGTGGAACTGATTTCCAGGTCATACTAATGAAACAAGGTTTTTTCCATTACTGATATTATCTGTCTGCCGCAAGTCCTGGTAGAAGATGCTACACGAACTAAAGTATTTTACTGAAGGACGCAACATGCTTCAGGATCGAAGAAACGAGCCCATGACTTTATAATGGTTAGTCCAGTACCGTAACCCCTAAGGCATGTGCCTTCACAGAAGAAAGGTAAATCATATTATAACAGATTAGATGGGTACTATGTTAGATATTACTATGTGTCATATACCAACGAGGAAGTGTGCTGTATAATAAACATTGATATCAGGTTGATTCAATAACTACCCGGTCCCAAATATGAACCCATGAACTTATGGTCGTCAGTCAAACACTTTAACCATTGTATGTATGTATGTATGTATGTATGTATACACGTATGGATGGATGGATGTATGCATGTATGTATATATGTAAGTATGTATGCGTGTATGAGAACAACTGGAAGGACTTCAGGAGCTCGGTCTATGAGGCTTCAGCAGAGGTCCTTGGCTTTGTCACAAGAAAACAAGGACTGGTTTGATGAGAATGACCAGGAGGTCAAGGCTCTGCTAAACAGAAAACAAAAGGCACTTGATGCAGTTCTTAAAGATGGTAGCTCTGTTGGTGACAATTATGAGCGTTACAGACAGGTAAAGAAGGAAGTGCAGGTGAAACTCGGGGCTATGCAAAATACCTGGTGGAGCAACAAAGCAGATGAAGTTCAAGTGGCATCTGACGGCAACAATGTGAAACTGCCGCACTTTTTACTCACCGAGGTGTATGGCCCTTTCAGCTCTCCAGTGGCCCCTTTGAGATCGAAAGATGGCAAGCACTTACTGCGCGACCCAAAAGACACTCGACAGATAGAGAGATCACTTTGATGAGCTCTTAAACCAACCATCCCAGGTTGATGATTTCATTTGTTCCATTCCTATTGAACCAGTGAAGCATATGAGATGGCTAATGTATCTTCTCTTGCAGAGGGGACTTCTGTTGTGCATAAGCTGAACTGTGGTAAGTCTCCTAGTATGGATGGTCTGAGTGGAGCGGTTTTGAAGTGTGGTAGTGAAAACTTCACGCAGCGCCTGACTGACCTCATGAAAATGGTGTGGGAAGATGAGAATGTCCCGCAAGAAGGATGCGCTCATGGTGATTCTCCACAAAGGAAAGGACGGCAAGGACAAATGTGGCAATTATCATGTCATATCCCTTCTTTCAGTAGTTGGTAAAGTCGTGTCGAATATTGATGGATAGATTGATCGCAAGAGTTGCTCTGAATGTGTTGCCTGAATCGCAGTGTGGGTTCAGAAATGAAAGAGGAACAGTGGATATGATCGTTTCTGCTCGGCAGCTGCAAGAGAAGTGTATCGAACAATGTATGGACTTTTACCAGGTCTTTGTTGACTTGACAAAGGCCTTTGACACTGTCAACCGAACTGCGTTGTGGGAAAAAAATCCAAGGTAGGGTAGAAGATTCTGCATCTTTTCCATGATGACATGAAGGCTTTGGTCAGTATTGGTGGTAGCACTCTGAACCAATATCAGTTGAAAATGGAGTGAAGCAGGGGGACATTCCGGCTCCAATTCTGTTTTCCTTATATTTTACGATAGTGTTTCTCATGGCATTCAAATATTGTTCTCATGGGGTTTACATCAGGTATCGCACTTCAGGAAGGTTGTTCAACACCAGGCGCTTTGGTACAAGCACAAAGGTATTAACATCTATAATCCGAGAGTTTTTGTATGCAGACGACTGCGATTTTTTTGCACACTCACAAAGTGACATGCAGCATATTATGAACTCTTTTTCTGCAGCTTGCAGCACTTTGGGCGTCACAATAAGCTTGGAAAAGACTGTTGTGATGTATCAGCCAGTACCTGGAAACGAGTACACTGCACCAAGTGTGTACGTGTACGGAAAGAGGCTAAAAGTTGCTGACAAGCTTGTTTACCTTGGTAGTCCGTTGAACACTTCATGCACACATGATAATGAAATATCCTTAAGAATCAAGAAAGCCAGTGATGCTTTTGGACGGATGCATCAACGTTTATGGTCCAGACGAGGTATCACTATCGAAACCAAGGTGAAAGTGTATCTGACCTGTGTCGTCTCCTCTTTACTTTATGTTTGTGAAACGTGGGTCACATACAGAAAGCACCTCAAGGATCTGGAGAGGTTTCACCAACAATCTCTTCATAAGTTACTTGGGGTGTGGTGGAAAATGTTCGCCAGTGATTTGGAAGTTCTAGAACGGAGTAGGTGCGTGACTATAGAGAGCATAATCTTTCGGTATCGGTTGAGGTGGTGCAGTCACGTGGTCCGGATGTCTGATGATCGTATTCCAAAACAACTTCTCTATGGAGAACTGTGTGAAGGAAGGCGACCACCACATAAACCAAAGAGGCGGTACCGGGACTGTATCAGGGGCACCTTGGCTTGGGACGAATGGGAGAAAATGGCTGACGAGCGTGTGAAGTGGAGACGTTTGATCAAGTCAGGTGGTGAACACTTTGAAACTCGTCGGAGAGAACACCTAACACTGAAAAGGAAGGTGAGGATTGAGACTGTTCTGAACTGCCTGCTGTTGAACATCATCTGGTTTGCCAGCACTGTGGTCGAGTCAGCCTGAGCAAAGTTGGTTTGATTAGACATGAACAAAGTCATATCAGTAGACCTCATGTAGATCATGATCTGAAAAGGTGTAAGAAATGTACAAGCATGGGAGGTCTTAAAAGATACATGTGAACATACAGCCAGAACAAAGCAATGGAAGGTTTCGGGGGAGCCTAAAGTTGCCATGTGTGTGCCAGAGGGTGCAAGTATTTGGCTGGTTTAAAGAGTCACATTTGTGCTTCACATTTTTGAACATTTTATCGGGCGATGGCAATACTTGAACACGAGTTTGCAGCCATCATGTAGTATGTATGTATGTATGTATGTCGGGTCACTCTTGAGTGCTATTGGTAACATGTAACCCAGTACAACCTGTCGCATTGTCGGGTCGTCAGCAACTAAACTGGCAACCCCACCAAGTTTACTTGATGAGGAGGGTGATTTTGGACACCCTGCAGGACAAAAGACAAAACCTGACAAAGGGCGGAAGATCTCATAAGAGTCAACGGCCATCTAAAAGTGTGTAAATATGTATATACACATGTACATATGTATGTATATGTATATGTGTATATACATGGGTGCATGTGTATGTACATGCGCAGGGACATAGAAATAATCGGGCTGGACACCCGATCGTGCGGTTAAACCACTGGGAGTGAAGGACCCCTAGCCTTTGTCAGGGCATTCTTCTAGGAGAAGGCAACTCAGGAAACTGGGATAACTCCGATATAAAACCTGCGACTTAGTAGTTACCTATGATGTTGATCTTTTCTTCTTTTCAGGTTATAGCTACTGTCGCTCAGAGAGTGGGATTGGCTCAGTGCACAGTCTTTCCCCATTTAAAAAAATATCTTCATGCACAGGCATTGCACGATAGAATTAATTAATAATTATTAATAATGGTATATCGTGCAATGGCCATACTCGATAACGAGGGGGCAGCCATCATGTATGCATGCATGCGTGTATGTATGTGTGTGTGTGTATATATATGTGTGTGTGCGTGCGTGTGTGTATATATATATATATATATGTGCATGTGGGTGTGTATATATATATCTCCATATACATATTTATTCAGCTGATATAGGCTGGATTGGTTGGAATATTCTGACGCGAATTCTTCCTGCTCTGTTAAATCGAAACAAATCTTGACTTTTTACTTGAGGTTTTCTATATAAGAGACCAGGAGACCATGTTGATACTATGAAGGCCATTTGTCCTAAGCCGCCTGGACTATTGCTCCCAGCTGTGGTCACCCCATAGTATCAAACTAACCACGGAGCTTGAGACAATCCAACGAAGCTACACCAAGAGGATTGCACGATGAAGGAGATGAGCTACTGAGAGAGGCTAAAAGAACTGAAACTCTACTCCTTGAAACGAAGACGGGAGAGATACGCAGTGATATACATATGGAAAATCCTGGAGGGACTAGCGCCAAACTTTGGTATTGAGAGCGAGACCAACCCCCGAACAGGACGTCACTGTGGTGACAAAGGTCCCGTCTTCCACATCTAGAACCAGAAGCAGATATTGCAATAAACTGGAGTTTAAAGGCCCTCAACTCTTCAACAAACTGCCGAGGGATTTGAGAGATCTACATGGTGTGGCCGTGGATATTTTCAAGAAACTTCTCGACACCCTTTTATCCAGGATCCCGGATGAGCCCACATCATGGTACAAAGGTAACCTAAGGGCAGCAGCAACGAACTCCCTTTTACATCAATGGCCAGCCAACACAGGCTGGAGATAGAATGTGTAGCAACAAGGGCAGTGCCCAATCATGGTCTCAGCCGGATGGCTGGAACAGCTAAAAGAGTATATATATATATATTTAATATAGAAATGGCTTCAACAGGACTAGAACTGTTTCATTTGGAGGAAATCATCAGAAAAACCGACTGTCAATGTAATATGGTGGTATTTATACATTTCTGGTGGTAGGGGAGGGTAGTAAATTGATGCTAAGTAGACAAACACATACACACTGACAGGCACTCCTAATTTTCAAGATTCATTTATTCCAAACAAACAAAGGGTTTTCATTGAGTGGCAATATTAAAATGCTCTGCTAAAAGATATAAATATGTGTGTTTGTGTATGTGTGTATATGTATATATATGTGTGTGTGTGTGTGTTTGTGTATATATATATATGTGTGTGTGTGTGTGTGTGTTTGTGTATATAGATATATATGTGTGTGTGTGTGTTTGTGTATATAGATATATGTGTGTGTGTGTGTGTGTTTGTGTATATATATATATATATATATATATATATGTGTGTGTGTGTGTACAAATTTCAATAATATTGAGACACCCTAATGGGGGTTAAACTCCCTATAGTGAAAAGTTTGGCCAATAAATGGAACAAGATTTTACGAACTCCTCCTATGGTTTTGGAGATAGACCCCAATAACCATATATATTCTGAAACTACATTGCCAAGGGTACTTGTATAAGTATATTTCATTTTAATCAAAGGGTTCATCGGGGGCACAAAACCGCCGCTGAAACTTTACCTTCGATTTATATGAAATTTAAACCATAGGTAAATGACAAGATATGATGCCTATTCACAAAATTTCAGCAAATTTCAATAAAATTAAAATACCCTAATGGGGGTTAAACCCCCTATTAGGGTTCACCTGTGGCACAAACCCCTGCTGAAAATGTTTTCCCTTCGATTTATATGCAATTTAAACCATAGGCAAACAAGATATGATGCCTATTCACATCATTTCAGCAAATTTCAATAAAATTACAATACCCTAATGGGGGTTAAACCCCCTATTAGGGTTCACCAAATCCCCGCTGAAAATTTTTTCGGTTCTATTTATATGCAATTTAAACCATAGATAAATGAAGAGATATGATGCCTATTCACAAAATTTCAATACTATAAGACACCTTAATGGTCGTTAAACCCCCTATAAGGGTTCCCCGGGAGTACAAACCCCCGCTGAAAACTTTTCCCTTTCGATTTATATGAAACTTAAACCATAGGTAAATGACAAGATATGATGCCTATTTACAAAAGTTTTCAATTGATATTTTGAAAAAATTATTTACAAGAAACAAAATAAGAATAAGATTTAATAATGCAATTTTGATTTGATATATTACAAAAAATGATGTTTTCCAATTTTTCATGCATTATATTTTACATTGAGTAATATTGAGTTTTTCTCCATAAATTATATCACTGATTTAAAATCAATCATCATTTTCTTACAAAAAAATGTGTGAAACGCAGCAAGGCGCTGGTAATTCGGCTAGTATATATATATATGAGTGTGTGTGTGTGTGTGTCTCATCCTCTTCCCCATATGCAAACTATGGGTACACAAGAGATATAGTGGGATCTCAGGAAGTTTAGTTAAGAATGTAGGCTTTACATGTGACAGTAAGCAGCAAACTATCACTGAAAACAAGTGACATCAAAGTCTGGGAGGACTTGGTAAAAACAATACCGAATTAGCAGTGGAGGGGGGGTGTTCTGAAAGAACGGGATGGAAGAAGTTGAGGGAGCTACTGCCACAGCTGGATACAAAAGGCTTTTCCCTCAGAATAAAAGGTAGACTGTATGATGTGTGCATATGAACAGCAATGTTGCATGGTAGTGAGAGCTGGGCGCTGTGTGTAGAAGACTTGCGTAGATTAGAAAGGAATGAAGCTTGTATGCTCCGATGGATGTGTTATAGTAATATACGCGAACAGCAAAGCATAAACAAACTGAAAGAGAAACTAGGCATAAGAGGAATCAAATGTTGTGTGCAGGAGAGGAGATTATGTTGGTATGGACATGTGATTCGTATGAAGGATGACAGCTACATAAAGTCCCAGAAAGACTTGAGATGAAGTGATAAAAGCCGACCTTGCCAAATTGCACCTCTGAAAGGCAATGACACAGGACCAAGATCTCTGGCGTTATGAGGTAATACAGAAACCCCAACTTCCCACGGGCCCAGGCCAAGGCTGAAACATACATACAGTATGCACCACTCCATCCCACCTGCCAATATATCTTTCATGAGAACAGGCCGAAACACTGTAAAGTGGTCGTGATGGTGACACGGTAAAAAACACCCAGTCCACACTGTAAAGTAGTCGTGGAGGAATCACAACAAAAAACACCCAGTACTCACTGTAAATGAGCTTGGCATTAGGAAGGGCATCCAGCTGTAGAAACCAAGCCAAAATCAGTTCTTTATGAGCAAGACATGGTCACCTGACCTAACATTGCCAACAATAGAAGGCACATGGCTCAGCGATTAGAGCATTGGGCTTGCAATTGAAAGGTTGTGAGTTTAATCCTCGGACCGGGTGATGTGTTGTTTCCTTGAGCAAGACACTTTATTTCACATTGCTCTAGTTTACTCAGCTGTAGAAATGAGATGAGATGATAGGACTGGGGTACCTATCATTCCACTGCAAAAAAAAACACCCAGCACTCACTGTAAATGAGGTTGGTGTTAGGAAGGGCATCCAGCTGTAGAAATCAAGACAGAATCAGTTCCCATATGAGCAAGACAAGGTCAGCCGACCGGACAACCCATGCTAGCGTAGAAGAACTGACATAAAATGATGATGATGAAATATAACAGAGTTTTATAGCTTGCTTGAAGCATTGATGAATAGGAAACACAAATTTAAATTTTGAAAACCAAGTTGAGGGCCGAACCCCAGGCTATTGCAATAGCTGCTCCTGATTCTAGATGTAGAAGACGGGACCTTTGGTACCACACAGTGACGTCCTGTTTGAGAATTGGTCCAGCTCTCAATGCCCCCAGGATTTTCCATATGTATATCATTGCATATCTATCCCGTCTTCATTCCGAGGATTAGAGTTTCAGTTCTTTTAGACTCTCCCAGTAGTTTATCTCCTTCATCGTGGCAACCTTCTTGGTGTAGCTTCATTGGATTGCTTCAAGCTCCATGGTTAGTTTGATACTATAGGGTGACCACAGCTGGGAGCATTCATCATCATTTCATTTTACGTCCAATTTTTCCCTGCTTGCAAGGGTGGGACAGGAACTGATTCTGGCTTGATTTCTACAGCTGGATGCCCTTCCTAACACCAACCTCATTTACAGTGAGTGGTGGGTGTTTTTTTCCCGTGGCACCTCCACATCCACTTTACAGTGTGGGCTGGGTGCTTTTTTGCTGTGGCACCTCCACGACCATTTTGCAGTGGAATGATAGGGACCCCAGTCCTATCATCTCATTTCTACAGCTGAGTAAACTGGAGCAATGTGAAATAAAGTGTCTTGCTCAAGGAAACAACACATCACCCGGTGAGAGAATTGAACTCACAACCTTTCGATTGCAAGGCCAATGCTCTCAATATATATATATATATATATATATATATATATATATATATATATATATATATATAGTAATAATAATATATATGAAGACTAAAATCCAAAGAGGGCTCGATAGGGATAAATATATATCAATTATATAAGAACTGTAGAGCAAATATTTATTAAAATAACAGATTAAAGTTTAAGCAAAGAATCGGCTGCTTTCACCCTTAATGGGATCTTATGAAACTAAAAAAAAAAAAAATCAATCTGTGAATGCAGAAGTAAATATTTCAAAAATCGTTGCAACCAAAGGAAGACGATACTTTGGTTCGTGGAGACGTAGTTTTAGGTATTTCTTCCTGCTTGGTACGGGTATGTTCTTTGTAGAAATATTCAGATGTTTCTGCATGATAAATATAAACCAAGGGAGCCAAATAGTAATAATAATAAATTTGAAGACTAACATCCAAAGAGGGCTCGATAAGGATAAATATATATCAAATATATAAGAACCGTAGAGCAAATATTTATTAAAATAACAGATTAAAGTTTAAGCAAAGAATCGGCTGCTTTCACCCTTAATGGGATCTTCTGACACTAGAAAAAAAAAAAAAAAAAAAAAATCAATCTGAATATTTCAAAAATCGTTGCAACCAAAGGAAGACAGGAAGACGATACTTTGGTTCGTGGAGATGTAGTTTTAGGTATTTCTTCCTGCTTGGTACAGGTATGTTCTTTGTAGAAATATTCAGATGTTTCTGCATGATGAATATAAACAAGGGAGCCAAATAGTAATAATAATAAATTTGAAGACTAACATCCAAAGAGGGCTCGATAAGGATAAATATATATCAAATATATAAGAACCGTAGAACAAATATTTATTAAAATAACAGATTAAAGTTTAAGCAAAGAATCGGCTGCTTTCACCCTTAATGGGATCTTCTGACACTAAAAAAAAAAAAAAAAAAAAAAAATCAATCTGTGAATATTTCAAAAATCGTTGCAACCAAAGGAAGACAGGAAGACGATACTTTGGTTCGTGGAGATGTAGTTTTAGGTATTTCTTCCTGCTTGGTACAGGTATGTTCTTTGTAGAAATATTCAGATGTTTCTGCATGATGAATATAAGTCAAGGGAGCCAAATAGTAATAATAATAAATTTGAAGACTCACATCCAAAGAGGGCTCGATAAGGATAAATATATATCAAATATATAAGAACCGTAGAGCAAATATTTATTAAAATAACAGATTAAAGTTTAAGCAAAGAATCGGCTGCTTTCACCCTTAATGGGATCTTCTGACACTAAAAAAAAAAAATCAATCTGTAAACGCAGAAGTAAATATTTCTAAGCCGACCTCTCCCAATTGCACCTCTCAACAGCAATGACACACGACCATGACCTCTGGCGTCACACAGTAATACAGAAGACCCGACTTTCCACAGGAACATATAGACAATATTTGTTTTCCTTTGTTTTTTTATGTCCTATCAACTAATCCGACCTCCAAAATGTTTGCAATTGACTATTTTTTTAGCATATTAACAACAAATATGATTTTCACTGCAATTAAAAATGACTAGCTTTGTGAATGGTTTTTCCACCCACTTTCTGCCTTCATTTTTCTACAAAGCTAATGATTGACGATAGGTTTCAAAGTTATATTCATTCATAATATGTGAAAAAAATAGTCAACTGCGAGCATTGGTGTGATATAAATGGTAGGAGTAGGTGTTCTGTAATAAATTTACCATATAGTGAAGTATGGTTATGATGTGGATTGGGGTAGATTAATGTGCTGTGGTGTACTTTGTTATAAGTGAGGATTTATGTTAGAAAAAAAATGTTTCATTCATTTTCGCATGTGCTATCAACTTCCAAGATGCTCGCAGTGGACTATGCTTTTAGCATATTAACAAAAAATATGACTTCCGCTGCAATAAAAAATGACGAGCTTTGTAAATGGTATTTCCACCCACATCCTCCCTCTTTTTTCTACAAAGCTAGTCATTTTCATCAGGGTTCCATGTCATAACCATTGATAATATGTGCATAAAATAGTAATTTGCGATCACCATTTATGTCAAGTTGGGTGGTAAGCACAATAAAAAAATTAAAAAAAATTTTAAAAATTGCCGGATGAAAATTTGTCACACCAAAATCAATAGCTTGGTGTGATGTAGTATGGTGTAGTTTGGTGAAGTTTCTACAAAGATAGTCATTTTCGACAGGTTTCCATGTCATAATTATGTATAAGTGGAAAAAAAATAGTCATATGTATGCACATTTGATGTTAGTTTGAGGTGGTAACCACAAAAAAAAAAAGAAAAGCAGGTAGCAAATTTGTCACATTGATGTCCGTACCATGGTGTGATGTAAATGGTAGGAATAGGTGTTTGTAATAAATTTACCATATAGTGAAGTATGGTTTTGGTGTAGATTGGGGTAGATTAGTGTGCTGTGGTGTGCTGTGTTACAAGTGAGGATTTAAATTTCCACTTTGATTTATGTTATAAAAAAAATTTTTCATTCATTTTTGCATGTGCTATCAACTTGCAAGAAGCTCGCAGTAGACTATGCTTTTAGCATATTAACAAAAAATATGACTTCCGCTGCAATAATAAATGACTAGCTTTGTAAATGGTATTTCCACCCACATCCTCCCTCTTTTTTCTACAAATCTAGTCATTTTCGACAGGTTTCCATGTCATAATTATTGAGATGTGCGAAAAATAGTCAATTGCAGCACCTTTGATGTCAGATTGGGTGGTAAGAACACACACAAAAAAAAAAAAAAAAGAAACGGGAAGAAAATTTTTCCCACTGAGATCAAAAGCATGGTGTGATGTAGAATGGTGTAGTTTGGATTGTTGTAGTTATGACATGGGAACCTATTACAAATGAGAGGTTTCCATGTTATATACATTGATAATGTGTACAAAAATATTGTGAGCACCTTTGATCAGATTGGGTGGTAAGCACACACACACACACACACAGGAAAAAAAAAGGAAACTGGAAAAAAATGTTTCACACCAAGATCAATAGCTTGATGCGATGTAGTATGGTGTAACTAGGTATGGTGTGGTTTGGTTTGGTGAAGTTATGAAATGGAAACCAATTCTAAATGATAGATTCCCATGTCATATTCATTGATAATGTTGGAAAATAGTCATTTGCAAGCACCTTTGATGTTAGTTTGGGTGGTAACCACAAAAAAAAAAAAAAAAAGCAGGTAGCAAATTTGTCACATTGATGTCCATACCATGGTGTGATGTAAATGATAGGAGTGGGTGTTCTGCAATAAATTTACCATAATATGGTGCTGTTTGATATGGTGTGGTTTGGGGTAGATTAATGTGGTGTGGTGTCCTTTGTTATAAGTAAGGAATTAAATTTACACTTTGATTTATGTAAGAAAAAAATTTTTTCCTTCACTTTTGCATGTGCTATCAACTAATACAACTTCCAAGATGCTCGCAGTGGACTATGCTTTTAGCATATTAACAAAAAATGACTTCCGCTGCAATCAAAAATGACTAGCTTTGTAAATGGTATTTCCACCCACATCCTCCCTCTTTTTTCTACAAAGCTAGTCATTTTCGACAGTTTTCCATGTCATAATTATTGATATGTGCGAAAAATAGTCGCACCTTTGATGTCAGATTGGGTGGTAAGAACACACAAAAAAAAAAAAAAAGAAACAGGAAGAAAATTTTTCAAACTGAGATCAAAAGCATGGTGTGATGTAGAATGGTGTAGTTTGTTATAGTGTGGTTTGGATTGTTGTAGTTATGACATGGGAACCTATTGCAAATGAGAGGTTTCCATGTTATATACATTGATAATGTGTACAAAAATAGTCATTTATGAGCACCTTTGATATCAGATTGGGTGGTAAGCACACACACAGAAAAAAAAAAGGAAACTGGAAAAAAATGTTTCACACCAAGATCAATAGCTTGATGCGATGTAGTATGGTGTAACTTGGTATGGTGTGGTTTGGTTTGGTGAAGTTATGAAATGGAAACCAATTCTAAACGATAGATTCCCATGTCATATTCATTGATAATGTTGAAAAATAGTCATTTGTAAGCACCTTTGATGTTAGTTTGGGTGGTAACCACAGAAAAAAAAAAAAAAGCAGGTAGCAAATTTGTCACATTGATGTCCATACCATGGTGTGATGTAAATGATAGGAGTGGGTGTTCTGCAATAAATTTACCATAATATGGTGCTGTTTGATATGGTGTGGTTTGGGGTAGATTAATGTGGTGTGGTGTGCTTTGTTATAAGTAAGGAATTAAATTTCCACTTTGATTTATGTAAGAAAAAAATTTTTTCATTCACTTTTGCATGTGCTATCAACTAATACAACTTCCAAGATGCTTGCAGTGGACTATGATTTTAGCATATTAACAAAAAATGACTTCCACTGCAATCAAAAATGACTAGCTTTGTAAATGGTATTTCCACCCACATCCTCCCTCTTTTTTCTACAAAGCTAGTCATTTTCGACAGTTTTCCATGTCATAATTATTGATATGTGCGAAAAATAGTCAATTGCAGCACCTTTGATGTCAGATTGGGTGGTAAGTACACACACAAAAAAAAAAAAAAGAAACAGGAAGAAAATTTTTCCCACTGAGATCAAAAGCATGGTGCGATGTAGAATGGTGTAGTTTGGATTGTTGTAGTTATGACATGGGAACCTATTACAAATGAGAGGTTTCCATGTTGTATACATTGATAATGTGTACAAAAATAGTCATTTGTGAGCACCTTTGATCAGATTGGGTGGTAAGCACACACACACACAGAAAAAAAAAAGGAGACGAGAAATAAATGTTTCACACCAAGATCAATAGCTTGGTGCGATGTAGTATGGTGTAACTTGGTATGGTGTGGTTTGGTTTGGTGAAGTTATGAAATGGAAACCAATTCTAAACGATAGATTCCCATGTCATATTCATTGATAATGTTGGAAAATAGTCATTTGCAAGCACCTTTGATGTTAGTTTGGGTGGTAACCACAAAAAAAAAAAAAAACGCAGGTAGCAAATTTGTCACATTGATGTCCATACCATGGTGTGATGTAAATGATAGGAGTGGGTGTCTGCAATAAATTTACCATAATATGGTGCTATTTGATATGGTGTGGTTTGGGGTAGATTAATGTGGTGTGCTTTGTTGTAAGTAAGGAATTAAATTTCCACTTTGATTTATGTAAGAAAAAAATTTTTTCCTTCACTTTTGCATGTGCTATCAACTAATACAACTTCCAAGATGCTAGCAGTGGACTATGCTTTTAGCATATTAACAAAAAATGACTTCCACTGCAATCAAAAATGACTAGCTTTGTAAATGGTATTTCCACCCACATCCTCCCTCTTTTTTCTACAAATCTAGTCATTTTCGACAGTTTTCCATGTCATAATTATTTATAATATGTGCGAAAAATAGTCAATTGCAGCACCTTTGATGTCAGATTGGGTGGTAAGAACACACACAAAAAAAAAAAAAAGAAACAGGAAGAAAATGTTTCAAACTGAGATCAAAAGCATGGTGTGATGTAGAATGGTGTAGTTTGTTATAGTGTGGTTTGGATTGTTGTAGTTATGACATGGGAACCTATTGCAAATGAGAGGTTTCCATGTTATATACATTGATAATGTGTACAAAAATAGTCATTTGTGAGCACCTTTGATATCAGATTGGGTGGTAAGCACACACACACACAGAAAAAAAAAAGGAAACTGGAAAAAAATGTTTCACACCAAGATCAATAGCTTGATGCGATGTAGTATGGTGTAACTTGGTATGGTGTGGTTTGGTTTGGTGAAGTTATGAAATGGAAACCAATTCTAAACGATAGATTCCCATGTCATATTCATTGATAATGTTGGAAAATAGTCATTTGCAAGCACCTTTGATGTTAGTTTGGGTGGTAACCACAAAAAAAAAAAAAGCAGGTAGCAAATTTGTCACATTGATGTCCATACCATGGTGTGATCTAAATGATAGGAGTGGGTGTTCTGTAATAAATTTACCATAATATGGTGCTGTTTGATATGGTGTGGTTTGGGGTAGATTAATGTGGTGTGGTGTGCTTTGTTATAAGTAAGTAATTAAATTTCCACTTTGATTTATGTAAGAAAAAAATGTTTTCCTTCATTTTTGAATGTGCTATCAACTAATACAACTTCCAAGATGCTCGCAGTGGACTATGCTTTTAGCATATTAACAAAAAATGACTTCCACTGCAATCAAAAATGACTAGCTTTGTAAATGGTATTTCCACCCACATCCTCCCTCTTTTTTCTACAAAGCTAGTCATTTTCGACAGTTTTCAATGTCATAATTATTTATAATATGTGCGAAAAATAGTCAATTGCAGCACCTTTGATGTCAGATTGGGTGGTAAGAACACACACAAAAAAAAAAAAAAGAAACAGGAAGAAAATGTTTCAAACTGAGATCAAAAGCATGGTGTGATGTAGAATGGTGTAGTTTGTTATAGTGTGGTTTGGATTGTTGTAGTTATGACATGGGAACCTATTGCAAATGAGAGGTTTCCATGTTATATACATTGATAATGTGTACAAAAATAGTCATTTGTGAGCACCTTTGATATCAGATTGGGTGGTAAGCACACACACACACACAGAAAAAAAAAAGGAAACTGGAAAAAAATGTTTCACACCAAGATCAATAGCTTGATGCGATGTAGTATGGTGTAACTTGGTATGGTGTGGTTTGGTTTGGTGAAGTTATGAAATGGAAACCAATTCTAAACGATAGATTCCCATGTCATATTCATTGATAATGTTGGAAAATAGTCATTTGCAAGCACCTTTGATGTTAGTTTGGGTGGTAACCACAAAAAAAAAAAAAAAGCAGGTAGCAAATTTGTCACATTGATGTCCATACCATGGTGTGATCTAAATGATAGGAGTGGGTGTTCTGTAATAAATTTACCATAATATGGTGCTGTTTGATATGGTGTGGTTTGGGGTAGATTAATGTGGTGTGGTGTGCTTTGTTATAAGTAAGGAATTAAATTTACACTTTGATTTATGTAAGAAAAAAATTTTTTCCTTCATTTTTGAATGTGCTATCAACTAATACAACTTCCAAGATGCTCGCAGTGGACTATGCTTTTAGCATATTAACAAAAAATGACTTCCACTGCAATCAAAAATGACTAGCTTTGTAAATGGTATTTCCACCCACATCCTCCCTCTTTTTTCTACAAAGCTAGTCATTTTCGACAGTTTTCCATGTCATAATTATTGATAATATGTGCGAAAAATAGTCAATTGCAGCACCTTTGATGTCAGATTGGGTGGTAAGAACACGCACAAAAAAAAAAAAGAAACAGGAAGAAAATTTTTCAAACTGAGATCAAAAGCATGGTGTGATGTAGAATGGTGTAGTTTGTTATAGTGTGGTTTGGATTGTTGTAGTTATGACATGGGAACCTATTGCAAATGAGAGGTTTCCATGTTATATACATTGATAATGTGTAAAAAAATAGTCATTTGTGAGCACCTTTGATATCAGATTGGGTGGTAAGCACACACACACACACAGAAAAAAAAAAGGAAACTGGAAAAAAATGTTTCACACCAAGATCAATAGCTTGATGCGATGTAGTATGGTGTAACTTGGTATGGTGTGGTTTGGTTTGGTGAAGTTATGAAATGGAAACCAATTCTAAACGATAGATTCCCATGTCATATTCATTGATAATGTTGGAAAATAGTCATTTGTAAGCACCTTTGATGTTAGTTTGGGTGGTAACCACAAAAAAAAAAAAAAAAAGCAGGTAGCAAATTTGTCACATTGATGTCCATACCATGGTGTGATCTAAATGATAGGAGTGGGTGTTCTGCAATAAATTTACCATAATATGGTGCTATTTGATATGTTGTGGTTTGGGGTAGATTAATGTGGTGTGCTTTGTTATAAGTAAGGAATTAAATTTCCACTTTGATTTATGTAAGAAAAAAATTTTTTCCTCAACTTTTGCATGTGCTATCAACTAATACAACTTCCAAGATGCTCGCAGTGGACTATGCTTTTAGCATATTAACAAAAAATGACTTCCGCTGCAATCAAAAATGACTAGCTTTGTAAATGGTATTTCCACCCACATCCTCCCTCTTTTTTCTACAAATCTAGTCATTTTCGACAGTTTTACATGTCATAATTATTTATAATATGTGCGAAAAATAGTCAATTGCAGCACCTTTGATGTCAGATTGGGTGGTAAGAACACACACAAAAAAAAAAAAAAGAAACAGGAAGAAAATTTTTCAAACTGAGATCAAAAGCATGGTGTGATGTAGAATGGTGTAGTTTGTTATAGTGTGGTTTGGATTGTTGTAGTTATGACATGGGAACCTATTTCAAATGATAGGTTTCCATGTTATATACATTGATAATGTGTAAAAAAATAGTCATTTGTGAGCACCTTTGATATCAGATTGGGTGGTAAGCACACACACACACACAGAAAAAAAAAAGGAAACTGGAAAAAAATGTTTCACACCAAGATCAATAGCTTGATGCGATGTAGTATGGTGTAACTTGGTATGGTGTGGTTTGGTTTGGTGAAGTTATGAAATGGAAACCAATTCTAAACGATAGATTCCCATGTCATATTCATTGATAATGTTGGAAAATAGTCATTTGCAAGCACCTTTGATGTTAGTTTGGGTGGTAACCACAAAAAAAAAAAAAAAGCAGGTAGCAAATTTGTCACCATGGTGTGATCTAAATGATAGGAGTGGGTGTTCTGTAATAAATTTACCATAATATGATGCTGTTTGATATGGTGTGGTTTGGGGTAGATTAATGTGGTGGGGTGTGCTTTGTTATAAGTAAGGAATTAAATTTCCACTTTGATTTATGTAAGAAAAAAATGTTTTCCTTCACTTTTGCATGTGCTATCAACTAATACAATTTCCAAGATGCTCGCAGTGGACTATGCTTTTAGCATATTAACAAAAAATGACTTCCATTGCAATCAAAAATGACTAGCTTTGTAAATGGTATTTCCACCCACATCCTCCCTCTTTTTTCTACAAATCTAGTCATTTTCGACAGTTTTCCTAGTCATAATTATTGATATGTGCGAAAAATAGTCAATTGCAGCACCTTTGATGTCAGATTGGGTGGTAAGTACACACACAAAAAAAAAAAAAAGAAACAGGAAGAAAATTTTTCCCACTGAGATTAAAAGCATGGTGTGATGTAGAATGGTGTGGTTTGGATTGTTGTAGTTATGACATGGGAACCTATTACAAATGAGAGGTTTCCATGTTATATACATTGATAATGTGTACAAAAATAGTCATTTGTGAGCACCTTTGATCAGATTGGGTGGTAAGCACACACACACACACACACAGAAAAAAAAAAGGAGACGAGAAATAAATGTTTCACACCAAGATCAATAGCTTGGTGCGATGTAGTATGGTGTAACTTGGTATGGTGTGGTTTGGTTTGGTGAAGTTATGAAATGGAAACCAATTCTAAACGATAGATTCCCATGTCATATTCATTGATAATGTTGGAAAATAGTCATTTGCAAGCACCTTTGATGTTAGTTTGGGTGGTAACCACAAAAAAAAAAAAAAAACGCAGGTAGCAAATTTGTCACATTGATGTCCATACCATGGTGTGATGTAAATGATAGGAGTGGGTGTTCTGCAATAAATTTACCATAATATGGTGCTATTTGATATGGTGTGGTTTGGGGTAGATTAATGTGGTGTGGTGTGCTTTGTTATAAGTAAGGAATTAAATTTACACTTTGATTTATGTAAGAAAAAAATTTTTTCCTTCACTTTTGCATGTGCTATCAACTAATACAACTTCCAAGATGCTCGCAGTGGACTATGCTTTTAGCATATTAACAAAAAATGACTTCCACTGCAATCAAAAATGACTAGCTTTGTAAATGGTATTTCCACCCACATCCTCCCTCTTTTTTCTACAAATCTAGTCATTTTCGACAGTTTTCCATGTCATAATTATTTATAATATGTGCGAAAAATAGTCAATTGCAGCACCTTTGATGTCAGATTGGGTGGTAAGAACACACACAAAAAAAAAAAAAGAAACAGGAAGAAAATGTTTCAAACTGAGATCAAAAGCATGGTGTGATGTAGAATGGTGTAGTTTGTTATAGTGTGGTTTGGATTGTTGTAGTTATGACATGGGAACCTATTGCAAATGAGAGGTTTCCATGTTATATACATTGATAATGTGTACAAAAATAGTCATTTGTGAGCACCTTTGATATCAGATTGGGTGGTAAGCACACACACACACAGAAAAAAAAAAAGGAAACTGGAAAAAAATGTTTCACACCAAGATCAATAGCTTGATGCGATGTAGTATGGTGTAACTTGGTATGGTGTGGTTTGGTTTGGTGAAGTTATGAAATGGAAACCAATTCTAAACGATAGATTCCCATGTCATATTCATTGATAATGTTGGAAAATAGTCATTTGCAAGCACCTTTGATGTTAGTTTGGGTGGTAACCACAAAAAAAAAAAAAAAAAAGCAGGTAGCAAATTTGTCACATTGATGTCCATACCATGGTGTGATCTAAATGATAGGAGTGGGTGTTCTGTAATAAATTTACCATAATATGGTGCTGTTTGATATGGTGTGGTTTGGGGTAGATTAATGTGGTGTGGTGTGCTTTGTTATAAGTAAGGAATTAAATTTCCACTTTGATTTATGTAAGAAAAAAATGTTTTCCTTCATTTTTGAATGTGCTATCAACTAATACAACTTCCAAGATGCTCGCAGTGGACTATGCTTTTAGCATATTAACAAAAAATGACTTCCACTGCAATCAAAAATGACTAGCTTTGTAAATGGTATTTCCACCCACATCCTCCCTCTTTTTTCTACAAAGCTAGTCATTTTCGACAGTTTTCCATGTCATAATTATTGATAATATGTGCGAAAAATAGTCAATTGCAGCACCTTTGATGTCAGATTGGGTGGTAAGAACACACACAAAAAAAAAAAAAGAAACAGGAAGAAAATTTTTCAAACTGAGATCAAAAGCATGGTGTGATGTAGAATGGTGTAGTTTGTTATAGTGTGGTTTGGATTGTTGTAGTTATGACATGGGAACCTATTGCAAATGATAGGTTTCCATGTTATATACATTGATAATGTGTAAAAAAATAGTCATTTGTGAGCACATTTGATATCAGATTGGGTGGTAAGCACACACACACACACACACAGAAAAATAAAAAAACAGGAAGAAAAATGTTCTCACTGAGATTAATAGCATGGTGTGATGTAGTATGGTGTAGTTTGGTATGGTGTAGTTTGATGTAGTTTAATGTGGTATGGTTTTCCAACCTCCAACATGCTCACAGCCGACTATGCTTTTACCATTATCATCATCATTTTACGTCCACTTTTCCCTGCTTGCAAGGGTGGGACGGGAACCGATTCTGGCTTGATTTCTACAGCTGGATGCCCTTCCTAACACCAACCTCATTTACAGTGAGTGCTGGGTGGTTTGTGCCGTGGCACCTACACGACCTCTTTGCAGTGGAATGATAGGGACTGGGGTCCCTATCATCTCATTTCTACAGCTGAGTAAACTGGAGCAATGTGAAATAAAGTGTCTTGCTCAAAGAAACAACACCACCTGGTCTGAGAATTGAATTCACAACCTTTCGATTGCAAGGCCAATGCTCTAACCACTAAGCCATGTGCCTCCATTACCATATTAACAACAAATATGACTTTCACTGCAATCAAAAATGACAAGCTTTGTGAATGGTATTTCCACCCACTTTCCACCCTCCTTTTTCTACAAAGCTAGTCATTTTCAACAGCTTTCAAAGTCTTCATTGATAATATGTGCAAAAAATAGTTAATTGCGAACACTTTTAGTGTCAGATTGGGTGGTAAGCACACACATAAAAAAAGACAAAAAAAGCAGGAAGAAAATTGTTCACACTGAGTTCAATAGCATGGTGTGATGTAGTATGGTGTAGTTTGTTATGGTGTGGTTTAGTTTGGTGTAGTTATAACATGGAAACCTATCATAAATTTACCAAGGTATGGTATAATCTGGTTTGGTATAGTGTAGGTTAGTGTGGTGTGGTGTGTTATTGTGTTGCATCGTATAGCGTGATTCTCTTTAAATTAAAATCATTAAAATATAATGCCTATCTTCTATATCTTAAAGAGTGACCTTAAATGTGATTGCAAATGACTTTTTTCTCTGGATTAATGTTAGATTTAGGGTTGGTGTTAGGGTAAGTTTTACTGTTAATGGTAAGTTTATTGTTAGTGACTGTGTTACTGTTAGCATTACTGTCACTGTTAGTGTTACTGTAACTGTTACTCTTAGATACTGTTTGAGTTACTGTCTGCATCAGCGTTAGCATTTGCATAAGCGTCTATGTAAGCTTTTGTGTTAGTGTCTATGTAGACTGGTGTTAGCATCTGCGTTAGTGTTTGGATTAGCCTTAGTGTTTGCGTAAGTGTCAGCATCTATGTCAGCATTTGCGTCAGCGTCTGCATTGGTGATAGTGATTGTGTCAGCATTTCCCTTAGCGTCTGAGTCAACATTAGTGTTAGTTTCAGTGCCTATGTCTACGTCAGCTTCTGAGTCAGCATTATCATTAGTGTCCGTGTCAGCACTTGTGTCAGTGTCAGCATTTCCCTCAGTGTCAGCGTTTGCATTAGTGTTTGAGTCAATGTTAGCGTCAGCGTTTGCATTTGTGTAGGGGTTAACATTTGCGTCAGCATCTGCATCAGCATTCACATTAGCGTTTGCGACAGCGTTTCCTTTAAGGTCTATGTCAGTGTTTCCGTTAGCTTCTACGTCAGCGTTTCCGACCGCGTCTGTGTCAGCATCAGTATTTACATCTACATCAGCGTCAGCGTTTCAGTTAACGTCAGTGTTTACGTTAGCGTCTGTGTCAGCGTTTACATTAGCGTCTGTGTCAGCATTTACGTTAGCTTCTACGTCAGCGTTTCCGTGACGTCTACGTCAGCGTTTTCCGTTAGCATTAGCGTTTCCATTAACCTTTCCTGTGGCGTCCGCATCATTGCAGCGTCTGCATATCCCATGTAAGCGTTAACTTCAGCATTTGCGTCAGCGTTAGCGTTAGCCTTAGCATCCGCATCAGCATTTGTGTTAGCGTCAGCATACACGTCAGCGCCCGGCAATACTGCCTCAACATTTGCGTCAGTGTTAGCTTGGCTTTGGCTTCAGCAATCCGCATCAGCAATTGCATTTTGGAGATCAGCTTCGGCGGTAAGGGTAAACGCTAACTTCTACGCCTGCTTCTACGTAACAACTACGTGAGCGTTTTGTTAGCTTCTATGTCAGCGTTTCCGTTAGCTTCTACGTCATCGTTTACGTTAGCTTCTACATCAGCATCTACGTTAGCTTCTACGTCAGCGCTTACATTAGTGTCTGTGTCAGCGTTTGTGTTAGCTTCTATGTCAGCGTCTGTGTCAGTGTCTGTATCTGTATTTATATTTACATCAGGGTCAGCATTTACATTTGCGTCTGTGTCAGCATTTACGTTAGCTTCTACGTCATCGTTTACATTAGCATCTGCATCATCGTTTACGTTAGCATCTGTGTCAGCATTTATGTTAGCGTCTGCGTCAGTGTTTATATTAGCATCTGCATTAGTGTTTACGTTAGCATCTGTGTTAACATGTGTTAGCGTCTGTGTCAGCGTTTGCGTCAGCATTTTCATTAGTGTTTCCTTTAACTTCTACGTCAATGTTTACGTCTGCATTAAGGTTCACATTAGCATCGCTGTCATCGTTTGCGTCAGCATTTGCGTTTGCTTTAACATCTGCATCAACATTTGCGTCTGTGTTTGCATTAGTGTCTGCATTTGCTTTTTCCATATCAGTGTGAGTATTTGTGTCAGTGTCCACATCAGCGTTAGAGTCTGTGTAGCATTTACATCAGCGTGTGCATCAGAGTCTTTGTCAGCATTCGCCTTTGCACCTGCATCAGTATTCACGTTAGTGTTTGTGTCAGTGTAATCGATTGTGTCAACATTTGCGCTAGTGTTTGTACCAGCATAGCCATCTTCATCAGTGCCAGCGTTGGCGTTAGTGTTTCCATTAGTGTTCGTGTTAGTGTTTGATTTTGTATTAGTGTTAGCATTTTTGTTAGTGTTAGTGTGAGCATGAGTGTTTGTGTTACTGTTCAGGTTAATGTTAGCTTAGTTTTCAGGTTAGTGTTAAAGTTAATGTTAGTTTTAGTGTTAGAGATTGTGTTAGTGTTTGTTTTTGTGTTAATATTTGTGTTAGTATCTCTGTTAGCATTAGTGTTTGATGTTTCCATTAGTGTTAGTGATTGTGTTAGCGTTAGTCTTTGTTTTTGTGTTAATGTTAGCATTAGTATTTCTGTTAGTGTTAGCATGAGTGTTTGTGTTAGTGTTCAGGTTAATGTTAGCTTAGTTTTCAGGTTAGAGTTAGTGTTCAAGTTAATGTTAGTTTTAGTGTGAGAGATTGTGTTAGTGTTTGTTTTTGTGTTAATATTTGTGTTAGTATCTCAGTTAGTGTTAGTTTTAGTGTAAGTGTTCAGGTTAGTGTTAGTATTCAAGTTAATGTTAGTTTTAGTGTTAAGGTTAGTGTTAGAGATTGTGTTAGTGTTAGTATTTGTTTTTGTGTTAATATTTGTGTTAGTATCTCTGTTAGCATTAGTGTTTGATGTTTCCATTAGTGTTAGTGATTGTGTTAGTCTTTGTTTTTGTGTTAAGGTTAGCGTTAATGTTAGCATTAGTATTTCTGTTAGTGTTAGCATTAGTGTTTATGTTAGTGTTCAGGTTAATGTTAGCTTAGTTTTCAGGTTAGAGTTAGTGTTCAAGTTAATGTTAGTTTTAGTGTTAGTGTTAGAGATTGTGTTAGTGTTTGTTTTTGTGTTAATATTTGTGTTAGTATCTCTGTTAGATTAGTCTTTGTTTTAGTGTTGAAGTTAATGTTAGCTTAGTTTTCTGGTTAGTATCAGTTTTCAGATTAGTGTCTGTGTTAGTGTTACTTTTAGTGTTAGTGCTCAGGTCAGTGTTAGTGTTTATGGTAGTGTTAGTTTTAGTGCTAGTGTTCAGCCTAATGTTTGTGCTAATGTTAGTTTTAGTGTAAGTGTTCAGGTTAGTGTTAGTGTTTGTATTAGTGTTTACGGTAGTGTTAGTTTTAGTGCTGGTGTTCAGGTTAGTGTTAGTGTTCAGGTTAGTGTTTGTGTTAGTTTTCTATTTAATGTTAGTTTTCAGATTTTGTGTTTGTGTTAGTTTTCATGTTAGCGCTAAGTTCACTGTTAGAGCATGTGTGAGTGCAAGTGTAAGTGTTATTTTTAAAGTTCGGTTTTAGCTTAAAGTTAGGTTTTCTACTTTCCATGAAAAAAGTTGATCCTCTCTAGCTTGAGTGGTGTGATATAGTGTGGTAAAGTATAGTGTTTCATAGTCTTGTGTGGTGTTGTCTATTGTTGTATAGTGTAGTATGGTATATTGTTTCATAGCATGGTCTGATGTGAGGTCGTACAGTGTTTCGTAGTGTGGTGTTGGATAATGTGGTATGGTATAATGTTTGTCAGTGTGGTGTGGTATGGTATAGGTTGATGTAGTGTGGCTTAGTTTGATTATAATAATAACAATAATAATAGTAATAATAATTGTTCTTCTTGTTCATTTTCTTTGTCTTCTTCTGTGCCTTTGACTTCTTCTGTGCCTTTATCTTCTCCTCTGCCATCTAAATACCAAAAACAAAGAATGTAAAACATATGTGTTGCCTATCTCTCAGACTTTACAAAGTGCTGAGGAGATAAAGTTAATTTAAAGAGCAGTGTGCTCATGCACTGTGATCCTATAATGTAGCTTATAAGCTATTTCATAACTAAAAAATAATGTCAAACATCAACAAAAGTATATACAAATATCTTTGAATGTTTAAGTTAAACCTAAATAGATTGTATCTACAGATCATTAGGTTAAGGCTGAACTAAGATCATATCTATAAATCATTAGGTTTAGACTGAACTGAGATCATACTTTCTTCTTTTCGTCATCTTCGTTTCCCGTGTCTTTGTCGTCATTTTCATTTTAGTCATCTGCTTCGTCGTCTTTTTCTTCTTTTCCATCTAAATATAAAAAAAAAATTGTAAACATATATATAGCTGATCTCTCAGACTTTCACGAAACACTGAGGAGATACAGTTAATATAACGAGTGGGGAGCTCATATATATATATATATGGTATAGCATGGTGTTATGTGGTCTGGTGTGGTACAACATGGTGTGATGTGGTGTGGTATGATATGGTGAGGCGGGGGGGGGGGGGGGGGGGGGCAACGTTAGATTAATGTTAACAATACACATGTAGCATCCACATGTGATGAGAAGGGGGAAACAGTGTTTAACTAATTTTAACATTACATGTAGCATCCATCTACAGGTGATTAAATTAAGACTGAGGTGTAATCATATGAAAAGGTCAATTTAAAACTACACTGAGATTCTGCTTAAAATGATGGTCAATGAAGTGTTTACTTACTCAGATCCTTTGAAATAACTTTCTTTTACTGTAACTGGACATACCTACGAAATAGAAAACAGTCGAATAGACAGTGGTGTGGTGTGGTGTAATGTGGTGTGGTGTAGTGTAGTGGAGTGTGGTTTAGTGTAGAGGACAGTGGTGTGGTGTAGTGTAGTGGAGTGTGGTTTAGTGTAGTGGACAGTGGTGTGGTGTAGTGGAGTGTGGTGGAGTGGAGTGGAGTGTGGTTCAATGTAGGGTGGGGGATATGGTGTAGTGGAATGTGGTGGGATGTAGTGTGGTAGCATGTGGTGTGATGGCATGTGATGTGATATGGTGTTGTGAAATGTGATGTGATGAAATGTGGCGTGGTGAAATGTGATGTGATGAAATGTGGTGTGGCATGGTGAAATGAGGCGAGACGAGACGAGATGTGATGTGATGTGAACATTTTTCATCCTATTTTTCATGTGCTATCAACTAATCCAATCTCCAAGATGCCTGAAACTGACTTTCTCCCCCCAGGAAAACGGCGGGGTGAGGTGGTTCCCCCCTTCACCCGGATAACCCCTGCTTACTCGGAATTTTCTCTTTGATTCTATTTTCATGCGTTATCAGTGAATATGACTTCTAAACTAGTCAAAAACAACTAGCTTTGGAGAAAGAGGAGAGGGAAAGAGTTTTGCAGATCTACACCCCACTCACATGTTGTGGGACATAATCATTTTCGGTATATTTCCTGTGCTATTAATATCCTGTGCTATTTCCTATGCTATTTCCTATGCTATTTCCTATGCTATTTCCTGTGCTATTAATTAATCTGACCTCCTAGATGCTTCCAATCAACTTATTTCCCTGGGTTAGGTTTAGGGTAATGTTTAGAGTTTAGCTTTAGGTTTGGGGTCAAGTTTAGGGTTTAGCTTTAGGTTTGGGGTAAAGTTTAGGGTTTAGCTTTAGGTTTGGGGTAAAGTTTAGGGTTTAGCTTTAGGTTTGGGGTAATGTTTAGGGTCTAGTTTTAGGGTTGGGGTAAAGTTTAGAGTTTAGTTTTAGGTTTGGGGTAAAGTTTAGGGTTTAGTTTTAGGTTTGGGGTAAAGTTTAGGGTTTAGGGTAAAGTTTAGGGTTTAGTTTTAGGGTTGGGGTAATGTTTAGGGTTTAGTTTTATGGTTGGGGTATAGTTTAGGGTTTAGTTTAAGGGTTGGGGTAATGTTTATATTTAGATTTAGCTTGGTTTGGTTTAGATTTAGAGTTTAGTGTTGGGGCTAGATTTAATTTTAGTTTCCAAATCCCAGAAAAAAAAAATTGATTCAGAGCAACTAAAAGGTCAGATTAGTTGATAGCACTCAAAAGGAGACCGAAGAAAAATCATTAGGGTATATATCTACAAAACGACAATGGTTTTTCCACCTGCTTTACCCCCTCCTTTTTCCTAGAACAACTAATCATTTCCAACTGGTTTGGAGGTCATATTCGTTGATAACATGAGAAAACTCTGGGGTTAAATGAGAGAAGTGCATCCACCTAAGTTTTCCATGAAGAGAGAGTCAATAACAAACATCTTGGAGTTCGGATTAGTTGATAACACATGAAAAAAAGATGAGGAAAAATTTTGGGGTGTTATGTGGGGTGTGTGGTGTAGAGTAGTGTGGTGTGATGTAGTAAGGTATGTTTTATGTGGTGTGATGTAGTGAGGTGTGGTGTGTTGTGTTGTTATGTGGTGTGGAGTAGTGTGGTGTGTTTGTGTGGAGTAGTGTGGTGTGTTGTAGTGAGGAGTGGTGTGTTGTGTTATAGTAGTGTGTTTTTATGTGGAGTGGAGTAGTGAGGAATGGTGTGTTGTGTTGTGGTGTTATGTGGTGTGGAGTAGTGTGGTGTAGTGTTGTATGTTTTATGGGGTGTGGTGAAGTGTGGTGTGATGTGGTGCAGTGCAGTAGTGCGGTGCGGTGCAGTGTGGGGTTGTGCAGTGCGGTGTTGTGCAGTGCGGTGCTGTGCAGTGCGGTGCAGTGAGGTTCTTCATCTTTATCTTTATCTTTATCTTCTTCATCTTTGTATTCATCTTCTTTGTTGTGTCTTCCATCTAAACAAAAAAAAATATATAAAACATGTAGCCAATCTCTCAGACTTTTACAAAGCTCCAAGGAGATAAATTTAATATAAGTGGTGTGTTCCTGAACAGAGATACGACAAAATAGCTTAAAAGCTATATATATACATATATATATAAATAAATATACACGGGTGTGTATGATTGTGTATAGAAGATTATATTAATAAAAGGAATTCCAACTTTGTCTGATTTACTCGTTTTATTTATAATCCTTTAAAATTATAATTGTATTAGAATGAAATAGTATGGTAGAATATTAAGTGTTAAGTGTTAATTGAACAAATAATTTCATGCTTTCGCAATCTTCAGGTTCATATTCTGTGGTGACAGTCAAGTTTACAATTTTCAACTGTAATGAGATGGGTAAATTTTGTGCCTTATATACAGTGAAAAGCGGCTACAGAATGCTATATTTTGCAAACTGTATTTCGACCAATCGGTGTGTAGTTTCACTGGATTACTGAAGCTGATTGGTTTAGGCATCACGGTTGGTTGGGCATGTCTAACGACTTCTATTTGGCCCTATTCAAAGCATCAATTGTTTTTCTATTTTTAGAAATGATGAAAATAGCATTTTCTAGGGTTTTTATACCCCTAAGAATTATTATTGTTCATTTAGCTTGGGTTGGAATTTTGAAAAATATTCCCAAATGCAAATATGAACTGCAAAAGCAGAAATCTAATTTATTGCATTAAATGCCCGAATTGTGAAGAACTATATGTCGATCAAACTGGAAATGCACTATCGGAACGTGCACGGGTGCACCGACAGCAAATCAGAGACCCAAATGTCCGTCAGATACCCCTGAGTAAACATCTAGCAACATGTGGTCAGAAAATATTTATAATATTTCCATTCTACAAATTAAACAGGCCAAGTGAAATCAAGAGAAAAATCAAAGAAAATAATTTTATTGATAAATTCCAACCCATGAACAATAATAATTCTTAGGGGTATAAAAACCCTAGAAAATGCTATTTACATCATTTCTAAAAATAGCAAAACAATTGATGCTTTGGATAGAGCCAAATAGAAGCCGTTAGACATGCTCAACCAACCATGACGCCTAAACCAATCAGCTTCAGTAATCCAGTGAAACTAAACACCAATTGGTCGAAATACGGTTTGCAAGATTTAGCATTCTGTAGCCGCTTTTCACTGTATATAAGGCACAAAATTTACCCATCTCATTACAGTTGAAAATTGTAAACTTGACTGTCACCACAGAATATGAACCTGAAGATTGCGAAAGCATGAAAGTACTTGTTCAATTAACATTTAACACTTAATATTCTACCATACTATTCAGATTACATCTATAAAATTCAGATTACATCTATAAAATTCAGATTACATCTATATATATATACACATGCATATATATACATATATACATACATACACACATATACATATATACATACATACACACATATACATACATACACACATATACATATATACAAATACACATATATATATATATTCATATATATACATACATACGCACATATACAAATACACATATACATGCATATATATACACATATACATGCATATATATATACATATACATGCATATATATATACATATACATGCATATATATATACATGCATATATATATACATATACATGCATATATATATATACATATACATGCATATATATATATACATATACATGCATATATATATACATATACATGCATATATATATATACATATACATGCATATATATATACATATACATGCATATACATATACAATATGTATAGGATTCCGTTCCCTTTGAGCACATAATTTACAGGGAATAACGCGACTCTATGGCTCCATTAATTTATCTTCATATATATATATATACATATATATACATACACACACATATATACACACACATATATATGGTGGCTGCCAACTCGTTTTCGAGTACGGCCATGACTTTATATCCATGTAGGAGAACCCCTACCGATACGCTGAACGAGTGTGACTTTTTAGTCCAGCCAGCGACTTGAAAACTCTGGTACAAACACTACACCTGTGACAATCATTGACACATAGTGCTGGGCCCATGGCACCATGTGACGACAAGTGCTAAGAGATCTCCAGATATAAAGCAATACCTGTGCCGTGAAGCTTTTATAGTGAGGAAGGGCACTGCACAAAGCCAGTCCCACTCTCTTAACCAAGATGATATTTACCAAAAAGAAGAACAAGCCAACATCATTGGATACCATCAGGGTTGCAGGTGTTATATCAGAGTTTTCCTTCTCCTAGAATTCTGCCTTTACAAAGGCTAAGGGGTCATCTCTCCCGGTGATTTTGGATGGCCATTGACTCTTAAGAGGTCCTTTGTCCTTTGACAGGTTTTGTTTTTAGTCCTGCAGGATGTCCAAAGTCACCCTCCTCACCAAGAAACCTTGGTGGGGTTGCCAGTTTAGTCGCCAACGACCCGACCATGAGACAGGTTGTACTGGGATACATGTTACCAGTAGCACCAACTGGTGACCTGACATAACACATATATATATATATATATATATATATATATATATATATATATATATATACATACATATATATATATATATATAGATTCATATATACATACACACACACATATATACATACACATATATATACATACACACACACATATATATAGATATACATACATATATATATAGAGATTCATACATACACACACATTATATATATATATATATATATATATATAAACATCGTTTGTATTATTCAATCAGTTTATTGAACAACTAGAATGCTCATAATCAAGTACTTTATATATATATATATATATATATATATAGTTATACTTTGGGAGGGTCATGTTGCCAATAAGAAACACACGCACCAGTTACTTTCACTTCAATTTATTATATATTTATAAATTTACAAATTTATAAATTTATAAATTTCTGGTTGGTTGGTTGGTTCCACAACCAGATAGTTGTTTATATATAGTCATAGTCCTTTCGTCACACACTCTGTGACCTCTTCAGTGACTGGGGATTCCTTTCTTTGTTTCTGTGCCTCTCCTTTGTTCTGTCCTACGCCATTTTGTTTCTGTGTGACACACAGTCACTGAAGAGGTCACAGAGTGTGTGACGAAAGGACTATGACTATATATAAACAACTATCTGGTTGTGGAACCAACCAACCAACCAGAAATTTATAAATTTATAAATTTGTAAATTTATAAATATATAATAAATTGAAGTGAAACAACTGGTGCGTGTGTTTCTTATTGGCAACATGACCCTCCCAAAGTATAACAATATCGGTTTCAACACACGATTTCAGATAAAGAATCTTGCTAAACAAATTCAGAAACGATATATATATATATAAAGTACTTGATTATGAGCATTCTAGTTGTTCAATAAACTGATTGAATAATACAAACGATGTTTTAATATACAGATTCATTATTTGTGTATATATAATATATACAAAGCATATAAATAAATTTACAGTAGAATAACATAGCAAATATGTTTTAAATATATATATAAATAATATTACCAATGCTTAAATGACATTATAAATTGCTCGCGATTCTTTCAGAAGGATATATTCCTTTAATGTTGCAATATTAAAGAAAATATACGTATATATATATACATACATATTCAACTAAGGAAAGTTGGTTGATTGAAAATCTGCTGACTCTTTCATAAGACATGACAAACACTCAACAGTTTATGTTTATCCGGAGTTTTATTATAATAATTGTTTCTACTTTGGCACAAGGCCAGCAGGTACTTTATTTTATCGACCCCATAAGGATGAAAGGCAAAGTTATCCTCGGCGGGTTATAATAATAAACAAGAAAGACGGTATCATTTTCCCATTTCATTTGTATAACATCTGCCCTACATGATCTCATATCAACGGATATTTACATCTTGCATGGATTTTTGTCGGAAGAAAACACGTAGGGCAGATATTATACAAATGACATATGTCTTCGAAATAAGTATAATAAAATAAATATTATATATATATATATAAGATCAAAAGATGGTAAAAGAGTTCCATATATTTTATTATGCGCATTTCAAAAACAAATATCATCATGCGATGACATTTGCGTTTTGGTCAGATAAAATAGGGAGACATGATATGAAGGTTAAAAAACACTTGTGAATAGTGCAGTTTTAAATCAACATATGAAAAGTAGTTTTAGATTGATGTGGGATATTGTGAAAAAAATTGAAGGGGGGGGGGGGGTAAGGATGAAAAAGAGGAGGGAGATGAGAGTAAAGAATGGATTAAAAGAAAAAAGGAAAAAAAGAAAGAAAGGGAAGTGATAAATAGGAGTGATATAGAATGAGTAACTAGTATTATATAATGTATAATAAATAACATTGAAATAAGGTAGAAAGATGGGTATATTTTTAAAGAAATATATATGTATATAAATATATATATGTGCCTTTGAGAAAAGGATTTTAAATTTGTAAAGTATTAGATATTAGCTGTATACTTTATGGAATGTTCTGTGGAATTTATGCAAGCAGAGAGAAAACAAGTCAGTGCGTCTATTTATTATAGAATCTAAATTAGATATAATGGTAAATTTCTTACATAAACAGAGATTACATGTCTTGGATAGAGAAGCATTCAAGTATGTAGAAGCAGAACAAACCTTCCTCCAAGAGATGTTATAGTTAATATTTTTGTCTTTCAAGGACCATATGAGTTCTGAGAGTACCGTGTTGGTTCTTTTAAGTTGGTATTTAAAAAACGAATGATGATTATAAAGACGAGCTTTAAAGGAGGTGGAAGTGGAGCCAAAATAGGTAAAGGAATTGGTGTCAGTTATAACTTTACATTCGTAGATTAAGTTTTTTTCAAGACAATGGTTGTTGAGAGGACATTTATTTTTAACAGGGCAATTACAATTGCGATTAGAGAAATTAACAGAGTTATTAACAAGTGACCTAGTGTTATCTATAGAAGGAATTGGATTGGAGAAGTTATTTACGATAGGAATAATAGTTTCTTGATTTAGAACATTTAACGAAGTTGCGTTTGACGTTGTATTTGGGTTTGCAGAAATTAGCCTAGAGTTAACAATGACGTATACAATATATTAATAAATGGAAACTATATTTATTTTATACATATATCAAGGGCCACCGCTTTCATCAGATAAAATACATATATATACATACATACACACATATATATGTATGTATGAAACTTAATTATTTGTGTAATGCGACTCCTGTAACGTTTTTAATAATTATTTGATATTACTTGCCATTTTCTTATCTGTTTCTTCATTTCTCCTGCATTTGTTGAAATGTTCGCTATTCTCTGGAGAAAAATGGCGCCAAACTTTTCCTTTTGAAAGAATAATGTGATTTGTCACGTGATATTACCTCTAAATATGTGTATACGTATATGCGTATACACATATTTAGAGGTAATATCACGTGAACACAACGTGACAAATCACATTATTCTTTTAAAAGGAAAAGTTTGGCGCCATTTTTCTCGTATATACGTATTTTTTCCTTGTAAGTTCGGAAAAATGATAAACTGGAATAGTTCTAAAATCGGCAAAAATGTTTATATCACTCAAATGATGCTATTGCATTGAGCATCCTTTTCACACTTCCAGTATCGATGGAAAATGGTGAGAATAGTTTCTCAAAGCTGAAGCTTATAAAATTTTACATTCACTCTACAATGTTGCAAGAGAGTTTTGTTGACTTGCATTTTAAACGATAATAAAGCGATTATTAATCATTGAAAGACTCAAAATAATAATACTATGGAATATTTTTACTTAGTCCGGTTAAGAGTATACTCTTAAGCGGACTCGACTGTACCTGCGGGGCTAGACCGAAGGGGCGGGGAAAAGTCGGGTCCCATCACAATATTCCCGTTCCATGATAGTAAGGCCCCTTCACCTGAGGGACAAAGGTAAAACCTGCAACGATACATTTTCTCAAACAAGAACCTGGTTAATTTCGTGCTCGACAACAGTCTGTCATCATAATTCAATACACATCAGCAACCAACAGTATATATATATATATATATATATATAATACCCTGTTTTAAATCAACACTAGCTGCTTCCTACCTCTTTATCAGGTAAATATCATTTTTTTTTTTACAAGCTGTTTTTTAGTCTGTTTATAGATTCTGCTTGGGGATTACGTTATTGTTGTTGTTTAGCCCTAGGTCAACCTTGGCGAAACCACAGAATTCCATTATGATCAACGGTATTCCAGCCACGACCATCCCGTCGTTTTAGGTGTATCTAATAAGTACATTATCGGACATCGTGTTCTTTCTTAATATTTTTTTAAAGGTGGGCGGAAAGAATTGGCTGTTATTTCTAGCAAACTGAGTGCCCACATAGTATGTGTATATGGGGGAGGGGTATGTTAAAGTAAGGGAGTACAAGTGTTTGTGAAACATTTAACCATTTACATTATAAATTCAAATGTGTGGGTAGTTCTTGGTGATCAAACGAAAGGAACCCATACGAGATCCATTAATTCTGTATAAGCCTATCAGAGGTTCATCGATATACCAACCATTGATAAATATTCCAAGCACACACATACACACATATATATATACATATGTACATAGCATTCTCCTCACGAAGGGCGAGAGTGGCGATCGCAAACATATATACATATACACACAAACACATACACACCACATATATATATATACGCAGAAACACACACATACAATAACGACGAGTACTACGATTCTGGAGGAGCGAATGATGGAGAAGATGAAGCTCTCTGCCGCAGAATAAATGGTATTTAATTTTAATAATAATACTAATTATATATATATATATATATTTCTTAATTGAATTGAAGAGAAAAAAACGAGACCCTTAGAAACGAATAAGAGTCATCAAAGCGATCATATGTATTGCTTTAAACTGAAATGCGAAGGGATACACTAGTATTTGAGGTCCTATCATTTGGGATTTTAACCCTCGGACTTTTCCCTCCCGGTTTTGAAATTTAGGGGTGACTAGGAATATTACATAATGTAGGGATTTTCTTTTCCTTTTCTATCATTTCTTATTTATGTATTTATATATTTATTTATCTACTCTCGTGATTGATATTCCGACAAATGTTAGGGGTGTATTTTGTTTTTTTATTATGTCAGGTATAGCATCCAAAAATTTCTCCCTTCCCCCAATATATATATATATATACACACACAAACACAGTGTCCCAAAAAAATGTATACACACTTCAACAGCAAAGTAATCAAAGTGTGTATATATTTTGGAGGGGACACCATGTGTATATATATATATATATGTGTGTGTGTATATGTGTAACTAGTAAAACTGTAAAAACGCAGCGGTATATTCTAATTTGGCCCTTTTAAGGGCCACCTATATTTTCATTTAAGTAACTCCACTTACGCGTGGTAGTAATACGGAAATAAACGATGTTTTGCTTTTATCGGCTGCTTCGACTGACAGCTAATAGCATTGTAGTGCCGAAAATATATCTATAATGTATATTTTCTACTCATGTAATCTGAGACAAGATAGATTATAATCAGATTTTTGTCAACTTTTAAGAACTCTTCAAAAATATGGAGTGCGTCAATCACTTAGACACATCTAACACACCTGATTTTACACATATACATACAGTTACACAGACAGAGAGTGATGAGAAACATTTACGTAGTGAAACAGGTACTGAACAAGAATCATTACACATGGGTCCATTGTGAAATGTGTAGGAAACATTTTGTTAAAAATTCTCGGGCGATATCCAATTTTAGCGGCCTAAATGCCGCTTACTTGCTGTAGTTGCTGCTTACTTCAATGTATGAGGCTATTCCAACAAATTTACATTCCTTTTTTTTAGCCGTTAAAAGAAATATAGATTTATTTATTGGTTTTTTTTTTGCGATTTATTTGCCACTGGGGCATAGATTTCTTTATTTGCCACGTTTTTGTTTGTTTGTTTTTTGCGATTTATTAGCCTTTTGGGGTCACACACATCCCCGTAGAAAGTGTGCGACCTTTCTGCCAGGGAGCACAGAGAGAGGAGGGTGCTCCCTTCTTCTCTTACCTGTACAAACCATTTGTTGGCCGGCGACATATCCCCACAGTTTCCTCGTTGCAAACGCATCTGGGACATTTCTTTTCCAAGGGGTTTCCGTCTCGGAATCCGTGTCTGTAGAGCCTTTCCCGAACGGGCAGGGCCCCTCGGTATAATAGTAAGTATTAGTGGTTGTAATAAAAATGCAATCAAAATGTAATAAATACCTTCACTGATTGCTTTCCTTATATTATCAACAGAAGTTGGTATGTCACCCAAAGTTCGCTTTGTATGTTCCCGAATAGCAGTGAATTTTGATAAAACTGTTTCTAATTCCTTCTCCACAGTAAGACAAATATCCATGTGTAGTTGAAGAGGATAAGTATGAAAGAACGAGGAAACTGTGGGGATATGTCGCCGGCCAACAAATGGTTTGTACAGGTAAGAGAAGAAGGGAGCACCCTCCTCTCTCTGTGCTCCCTGGCAGAAAGGTCGCACACTTTCTACGGGGGTGTGTGTGACCCCAAAAGGCTAATAAATCGCAAAAAAAAAAAAAAAACAAACAAAAACGTGGCAAATAAATAAATCTATGCCCCAGTGGCAAATAAATCACAAAAAAAAAACAATAAATAAATCTATATTTCTTTTAACGGCTAAAAAAAAGGGAATGTAAATTTGTTGGAATAGCCTCATACATTGAAGTAAGCAGCAACTACAGCAAGTAAGCGGCATTTAGGCCGCTAAAATTGGATATCGCCAATTCTCGACTTGTAGTTCACAAACGTAGTCGCACAGGAGAAAAGCCCAATCATTGTGATATATGTGGGAAAGATTTTGCCTGTAACGGACATTTAACGAAACACAAAAAAATACATTGTGGAGAAAAATCTTTTAGCTGTGAAATATGTACGAAATCATTTGTCTCTAACGGTAACTTAAGAACAAAAGAATACACACCGGAGAAAAACAGTTTCATTGTGAAATATGTGGGAAAACTTTCATTCAAAATTCTCATCTTGTTAGCCACATACGTAGTCACACTGGAGAAAAATCACATATTTTTGGGAAATGTTTTCTTTCTATTACTGACTTAAACAGATACAAAAGAATACACACAGGAGAAAAACCATTTCATTGTGAAATATGTGGAAAATCTTTCACTGATAATTCTAGTTTTGTTGTTCATAAAAGAATTCACACTGGAGAAAAACCATACTATTGTGAGATATGTGGGAAATCTTTTGTCGATAAGTGATTTGGCAACACACACAAGAATACACACTGGAGAAAAACCCTTCCATTGTGAAATATGTGGGAAATCTTTCACTCAGAATTCTAGTCTTGTAGTTCACAAACGTAGTCACACTGGAGAAAAACCCTATCATTGTGATATATGTGCGAAATCCTTTGCTTCTAACAGTGATTTAAACAGACACAAAAGAACACACTAGAGAAAAACTTTTTAACTGAAATATGTGGCGAATCATTTAGCAGTAACAATCTTTTAAAAGTTCACAAGCAAACATACTGGAAGGAAGACTTAACTATTGCAGTTTATGTTTATCAGACTACAATAAAGAACAAAAGTGTGCCACAATGAGAGTATTAAATAGCAAAAGACCTTCAATTTCTTCATGTTAATTCTTAACGTCTGCCAAAAGAAAAAAAAAAAAAAAAAATTCACTGAGAAATTTATGTATAATCTTACATTTATGACAAAATACTCATATTTACAAGTAGATTAACTTTTTTGGCACTACCATGCTATTAGCTGTCAGAAGTGAAAGTTTCGTCAACCTTCTCAATCGTAAACATCGTTTATTTCCGTATTACCACGCGTTATTTTAATAAAGCACATCAATGTAAGTGGAGTTACTTAAATGAAAATATAGGTGGCCCTTAAAAGGGCCAAATTAGAAAACAAATTTAAGTTAATTAGAAAACAAGTTATGGTTATCAAATAAATTGGATTTAATCATTTATATTTTCATAGTCATGGTTATCAATTTCATGTATAGGGTTGGTGAAAAAAATTGATAACCATATATTTGTTTTCTAATTTGGCCCTTTTAAGGGCCACCTATATTTTCATTTAAGTTAACTCCACTGTTGGTGAAAATGACTTGTTTTCTGCATTGATAACCATGACTATGAAAATATAGTTCATGGTATTAGCTGTCAGAAGTAACTCCACTGTTGGTGAAAATTCATTTAAGTTCATGGTATTAGCTGTCAGAAGTAATTCCACTGTTGGTGAAAATGACTTGTTTTCTACATTGATAACCATGACTATGAAAATATAAATGATTAAATATTTGATAACCATGACTTGTTTTCTAATTTGGCCCTTTTAAGGGCCACCTATATTTTCATTTAAGTAACTCCACTTACATTGATATGCTTTATTAAAATAACGCGTGGTAATACGGAAATAAACGATGTTTACGATTGAGAATGTTGACAAAACTTTCACTTCTGACAGCTAATAGCATGGTAGTGCCACTTTTTTTTATACCAACCCACTTCCTTATTTTATGATACAACACTGCTCCTTATAACGTTTATAGTTAAATTAAAGCTTTCTCTCGTAATTTTATGTAACAACCTTTTCTTCAGTTATTTTCCAAATATCAGCTTAACAAATTATTACTAAATTCCTGAAAATTGTTCATTATTTTCAAAACAAATTGAAACACATGGTCTATACATGCCTTGAGGTTTTCTAGCTATAAGTAGGTCACAATGTTTAGCTTTAGTTGATCTAGAAAGGTCTTTGACAGAGTAGCATTCTTTACCATTTGATGGTCTTGAAGAAAACTAGGTATAAATGAAAGAATTCTGAAAGATGTGTCGGAAGCTAAGTGAAAGTAGGCAATGTGCTTTGAGAGGAATTCAGGATGTTAGTAGGAGTACATTAAGGCTTAGTTCTTAGCCTACTCCTGTTTATTATAGTTCTCCAGGTCACTACAGAGGAATTTAAAACCAGCAGATGTGGTAGCAAGTACTAATAGCTAAAACTGTCAAAGACCTAGAGAAGAAACTTTGCAAAGACAAAGGTTTTAGTAAATAGTACAGAAGGCAAAATCTTGTTGCCATCAAATAAATGGCCATGTTCAATAGGTAGTAACTCCCCACAGCATATTCCATACCTCTGTAGGTGTTCTTTTGTAGAGTATCACCTTTGCCTTTATAGCAGTCATGATAGTGTTACGCCATTCATGTAATGAAGCCATATCACTAGATATTTTCAGCATCCTTACAACTATTGGTTTCCCTTTCTTCATATTAACTCTTTAACAATATAACTGTCAACCTCAATATAGGATATCTCTGTTGGTTCTACTGGGAGTAGTCCCTCTTTCCACTCATTCTTTTCACCCAGCAACCTCTCATGCTAACATTTCCAAGTCTTTTTCTTATGAGACAAAGTGCACAAGTGTCATTCTGAATGCATTTTTTCTCAAACAATGTATTATATATTATGTGTGTGTGTTTGTGCACGTTTTCACATTGTTAGTGCTTTGGTAGCAGTCATATTTGTCTCGCAGTTCAACAGTTTGACATGAGAAGACAAGTGGAATAAAAAGCACCTAATTTAAAAACTAGCATGGGGAAGGGTATCTGGTCATAGAAAATAGCCTCAAAAAGTGTCAACGAACCAATGCCACCCTGGAGAATCTCAACAAAAATTGAAACAATGATGCAGTACATATATTTTAACCAAAGTCAACTCTAATAAGATTGGACTAATCTTGCATTGTATGTCACAAATTATACATAAATACACAATAGTATTTATTATAAGAGTGATAGTGGTAGTTAATCATCATTATTACCGTCTTACAATGGCGGTGGATTGGCAGTATTGGTAGAGGGTCGGACACCATGCTTTGACGCATAGTTACGGCTCTTCTGAGTTCAAATCCTGCCGAGGTTAACTTTGCCTTTCATCCTTCGGGGATCGATAAAATAAAGTACAGTAATGCACTGGGTAATTGCTGGCCTTGTGCCAAAAAGTAGAAATAATTATTACCGTCTTACATTCATGGCATGGATTTCACAAGTTGTGATCTAAGAGTAGACGGGTCATTGACCACATCCAATTCATATGTTCCAGTTTGGCATGGTTTCTCTGGTTGGACACCCTTTACATGTACTGTAAGCATTTTTTAATACTAGCACTGACAGTTTGCTGTAGAAATGTGCAACTACAGAGGCATAAAACTGATAAAGCAAGTGAAGAAAGTGATGGAGAGACTGATAGCAGGACTAATTAGGAAAAGAGTCAAATTAAAACAGATGTAGTTTGATTTTGTGCCAGGAAGGTGCACTACAGAAACTCTCATATTAGTGAGACAGCTATAAGAGAAATTCCTAGCCAAGTATAAGCTATTATATTTAGGTTTCATTGACCTGGAAAAGGAGTTTGACAGAGTTTAACAGCTGTTGTCTATAAGGAAATTGGGAGTAGATGAGTGGTTTGTGGGAACAGTGCAAGCCATGTACACATGCAATTAGCAAAGTCAGAATAGGTTATGAGTTAATGAGAAATTCAATGTGCAGAGAGGTGTTCTTTAAGGTTTCGTCCTCAACCAACTCTTGTTTATTATATATAGTTCTCTAGGCCATAACAGGAATATAAAATTGGAAGTCAATGGGAACTTCTATATGCTGCCAACCTTGTTCTTATTGCTGAATTTGTAGAAAAGCTAGAGAGAAGAAATTCTTACCGTGCAAACAACTTAAAATCAAACAGCCTCAGATTAAACTCAGAAGAGACCAAAGTTTTAATAAGTAGGAATGGTACCATGAGGGTAGTGGCCATGCTCAATATGTAGAAAAGAAGTAAGTAGGAACTCTATACAATGTAAAACATGAAAACACGAGATGTAATGAGATTGTGGGCAAACTAACAAAAAGTACACTTTATATGTGGGAGATGCACAAGGATAGCTAGTAGTATGAGTCCAAGTGTAGTAAACTTTCTTAAATCCTGGGAAAGCTTCATAGATGTAGTTGGTAGCTTCTGTTATGTATGTAACTGAATTAGCAGTGTAAAACGTGCCCTGAAACTATAGAAGTTAGAATTTGAACAGGATGGAAAAAGTTCAGAGAACAACGGCTTCTGTTGATAACAAATGGTTTCTCTCTATGAACAAAAGGCTGACTGCATGTGAAATGTAATGTTGCAAGAAATGAAACATGGGCAGTAAATGTGGAGGCTGAAGAGAAATGAAATGCATGCTCTGATGAATGTGTGACATTAATATGCTTGGATGGACTGAGAGAAAAACTGAATATAAGAGGAATCATTCTAATTTGTTATTTTGTCTCACTTGTAGGATAGAACAAAGGAGAGACACAAAACAACAAATTATTCACTGAGGAAGTCACAATAAATAAACAACCATTTGGTTATTTACGAACGAACTGGAAATTTATAAGTTGAAGTACATATTTTATTGGCAGCATGACCCTTCCAAAGTATATTTGTTTCAACACACTTTTACAGATAAGTATATATATTTATATAATAAAGGAGTGAAGAATAACATGAATCGGCTATACAGTAGGGTTTATTCCATTTGTATTAACAAATGTTTCATTGGTCCGGTGTGTCTAAAAACCGCTATCGGCAGCGCGCCGCAACACTCGATTTTAATGACAGTTTACACCAACCAAATTCTCAAAATAGTAATTTGGTATATATATATATAATAGTAATATACATGAATGGCAAAGCATAAAAGAATTAAGAGAGACTAGGCATAAGAGGAATCAAATGCTGTGTGCAAGATAGGAGATTACGTTGGTGTGGACATGATGCATAAAAAAGTGTAGAATGCTAAAAGTCGATGGAAGCCTTGGAGTGGGGAGACCCAAGGAGACCTGGGATGAGGTGATAAAAGCTGATCTTGCCCACTTACACCTCTCAAAGGTGATGACACAGGACTGAGACCTCTGGTGTTACACAGTAATACAGAAGACCCGACTTCCCAAGGGTACAAGCCAAAGCTGACGCATATAGACAGTATGCCTCCACCCCTCCCGCTGTAAAGTGGTCGTGTAGGTGTCACGACAAAAAAAGCACCCAGTCCACACAGTAGAGTGATCATGTAGGCGGTAAAAGGCACCCGTCTAACCCATGCTAGCGTGGAAGAATGGACATAAACGGTGATGATTATATATGAACACATATAAAGATAAGAATTTATAAGTAAAACATGAAGAATGATAAAGTAAAACCTAAAATACATAATAAAACAAATATAGAAATAAAAATGAAAATAAAACAGAAAGCAATTAATAAAGAATCAAGAACAAAAAGATGTTCTTATATATTTAAATCCTGGCAGCCAACTCTGGTTAAGTTGATTCTCTAAGGGATTCAAGAATGCAAGTTGTCAGACCCAAACAGGATACGAATAAATAAAAATTCATGTTAAAGACAGAAATAAAGATAAAAATAAAATATTTCCTATTATTATGATGAAATATTATATGGTTTAACTAATGTAGTGATGTTATCTTTGCTTCATAAAAATAAATTTCTCAAATATTCTTTACCCACAATGTCAAATGTTAATACTTTTTTCTACTTTATAGAAATATCATCATCATCATCATCACCACCACTTAACGTCCATTTTTCTATGCTAGCATGAGTTAGACGAGTTGTCCTGTTGTAAGACAGGTCAGGTGACCACGTCCTGCTCATATAGAACTGACTTGGGCTTGATTTTTACAGCTGGATGCCAACCACATTTACATTGTGTTGGGTGCTTTCTGTTGTGACACCTACACGACCACTTTAGTGTTGGTTGGGCACATTTTGTCATGTCACCATCACGACTACTTTACAGTATGGGCTGGGGACTTTGGTGGAAGAGGTGTATGGGGATTGGGAAGGTGGGTATATGAGCATGTGTGAGGGTGGAGTGTTAGGATGTAGGAGGTGAATGGAAGTTGGGATGAAGGTGAAGGTTGTGCATACTATGTGTATGCTTTAGCCTGTGCTTATGGGAAGGTGGGTCTTGTTAGCTAATATATATATGAATATTCTCAAAGTTTATATTAATAACAGAGATAGGTTATCTCACCAATATATTTCATGAACTCTTCAAGGAGTTTGTTTAACCCCACACACAAAAAGTATCAACATAAATGTATATAAATATTGATACTTTTCCAATGAGGAGTATGTTTGTTGCATGTTAATAAAATTACTAAATTACATCATGGGAAAGTATCAATATTAATAAAATTATTACATAAACAAATAATTACAGAGAAAAATTTTATTTGATCAATAAAAAAATATATATTACGTTTGCTGTGCACTAATTACCATGAGCAGAATTTGACACTGGTAGAGTTATTCTTCTGTATGATTGCATATATGTCGATTTAAGTTAGTTTTTTGAGAGAATGATTTACCACAGATGTCACAATGATATGGCTTCTCTCCAGTATGAACACGTTTGTGTTTTGTTAATTCATCATTTCTAGAGAAGGATTTACCACAGACATCACAATGATGTGGCTTCTCTCCTGTATGAATATGTTTGTGTTTAGTTAAATCACTACTTGCAGTGAATGATTTACCACAGACATCACAGTGATATGGTTTCTCTCCCGTATGAATAAGTTTATGTTTAGTTAAATGATCTCTTCTAGAGAACGACTTACTACAGTTATCACAGTGATATGGCTTCAATCCTGTATGAATATATATGTGTTTTTTTAATTGATCATTTCTAGAAAATGATTTACCACAGGCACCACAAGGATATGGCTTCTCTCCTGTATGAATGCGTTTATGTTTAGTTAACTGGTCGTTTAAAGAGAATGATTTACCACAGATATCACATTGATATGGCTTCAATCCTGTATGAATATATATATGTTTTTTTAATTGATCATTTCTAGAGAATGATTTACCACAGGCATCACAATGATATGGTTTTTCTCCTGTATGAATACGCTTGTGTTTACTTAAAGCACCCCCTTCGGTGAATGATTTACAACAGACACCACAGTGATATGGCCTCTCTCCAGTATGAATGCGCTTGTGTCTATTTAAGTGATCATTTAAAGCAAATGATTTACCACAGATGTCACAGTGATATGGCTTCTCTCCTGTATGAATACGTATGTGTTTAGTTAACTGATCGTTGGTAGAGAAGGATTTATCACAGACATCACAGTGATATGGCTTCTCTCCAGTATGAATACGTATGTGTTTAGTTAATTCATCATTTCTAGAGAAAGCTTTACCACAGACATCACAGCGATATGGCTTCTCTCCTGTATGAATGCGTTTGTGTATATTTAAGTGAACTTTTCCAGAGAATGACTTACCACAGATATCACAATGATATGCTTTCTCTCCTGCATGAGTACGTTTATGTTTAGTTACCTGATCTTTAGTAGAGAATGATTTGCCACAGACATCACAGTGATATGGCTTCTCACCTGTATGAATACGTTTGTGTTTAGTTAAATCACTATTAACTGTGAATGATTTACCACAGGTGTCACAGTGATATGGTTTCTCTCCTGTATGAATACGTTTGTGTCTAGTTAAGTGACTTTTATAAGAGAATGATTTACCACAGATATCACAGGGATATTGCTTACTACCTAAACGAACACATTTGTGAGGAATGAGGCTACTTTTTAGAGAGAATGATTTTTTACAAATATCACAGTCATATGTTGTTACTCCTTCCTCCTTCTTTATATCAGACAAATCAATCATTTTAGAGTCTGTTTCAAATTTAACCTGGTTCTCACATAATTCATTTTCCATAATTTTACTTCACTCAACACAATATACAGATGTTTTTCTTTGTATATTTTATTCCAAACAAATATTTCTACAGCTATATTTATTTCCATCAACTGTTATCTTTGTCAATATCTGAAGATTCTGTAAATTCCTTTATATGTTCAAGATAAATAAGAATGAAAAATCATTTTGTACATATTCCAGATAGTGAAATATAGAAATGTTGCTATTAATCTCAGTTCAGAGGATATATTTCATAATAATTCTAACACAGATTTATAGAAACAGGAATATATTGTGTATAGCTCCTTCTTTTAGTCTTTAAAAGATGATAAATATTGATGGTGCAGTTAATATAAACATTATTTTATGTCAATGTCATCTGATATTCTGAAATATAAAAGAAACAGTATAAGATGTAAGTGGATATTTAAAAGTTGAGATTCAAAAGGGAATCTTACTACAGTTTTATATTGATAAACTGTAAATATAAACTCATGCCTAAACAATTTAACTTTTGTGACAATGATTAAGCATCTCAGTGGTTGATTGACATGCTAAAAAGAATATGTTGGATACTGCAATCCTGGGGTCCCATACATTGGAAAAAGATGGGAACAAAAATCCTTCCCTCTCTGAGTGAAAGGCAGATTATATAATGCTAGTGCTCAAAACTATTATGCTGCATGGTCCTGAAACACAAGCCTTGAGTGCAGCTATTTGTGACAGTTAAAAAGAAATGAATGCATGCTTGGCTGGATGTGTAGTGTTAGTGTACATTTACAACAGAACATGAGCAAGCTGAGGGATTGAATGTAGCATACAAGAGAGACAATTGCACTGGTATGATAATGTGATGAACAAGGAGTGAGAGAGATTAAAAAGTGCTAAGGGCTTTAAATGGGAACTTGTGAAAGAGTGAGACTAAGGAAAACACGGCATGAAATTGCAAAGAATGGCCTCAAGAAACTGAACCTCACAAAGGAGACGACACAAGACCAAGCTCACTGGCAATATCCCATAATACAAAGTACTTGTT
>OZ024742.1:71775435-71932935 GCA_964016885.1 Eledone cirrhosa | reverse complement strand
GCTGATCTTGTGCATCTGCCGTATACAAAGTTTATCTTGTTTACAGTATATTATGTGGAGACACTTGAATCCTAAGAAGATATGACTGGCTAAAGCTTAAATGTCTCTGATATCAGGATGTTTCAGGTGGAGCGACTAGGACTTCCAGTATGAGCTGTAAGACTTTGCTGTTCGAATCTACCACACACACTGCAGCAGAAATGTCATCCTTAATTAATTTGCAATTGACTCATCATGGAGCCGTTTCATATGATTGACTAGGTGCCAGGTGTCAGTGCATGTGGGCAACTGGAGAGAACAGAGAGGCTTGTTAAAGGGCAGAAAACGATGTTACTTTTGAGAAAACGATGTTGCTTTTGAGCCTCAAAGCAAGAAAAGGGACTGAATCCTCCTTAACCACTGTGATCCTGAGCGTAAGATTCAAAACAGGACAGGCAATTTCAATCTTGTTGATTGTTGATGACAAGCACCTAATGCTTTGCCTGACTAGAGGCTACAGTGTTTGACAATTGGAACTGAATGGAGAAAATATAGGGTTTTAGAGGGCTCTCCAGTCTGGCTTAGCATGTGACAACCTCTCTAGTGCTTGTGCCATAAAAAATGCACACAGTGCATCCTGTAAAGGTTTAGTATGGATACCATGATAAAATGCACCCACTCCACTCTGTAAAGTAGTAGTGCTGGTACCACAAAAAACACTTATGCTAGAATCATGAAAAATGCACTCTACATACTCTATACAATGGCTAGCATTATGAAGCCAAATATGGAATGTAAAAAGCAAGATTGATTGCTCCAGCCCATCTGGCTTCAGATCATGACAACACACCCCATGCAAATGGAGAAAGGGGACATAAAATGATGATTATGATGTGTATGAGTGTGTGTGTGTGTATATATATAATACACACATTAATGATCTGGTCTTTTCCCATCCTTATTGCTGAGGGATGGCAACCATGGACAACAGCACCGATGTTTATCTATATGATTCTGTAAGTCCATAATTCTCATTGTGGAAAAAAGTGGCATCGGTGTGTCCCAAATCCTCTTCTGGCCATTACTCAGATGCTAGATACTGAGCTGCAGCTCATCTGTCTGCGTCACAAGGATGAAGCCATTGGCTACTTGGATGGTTGTCACCAAGGTGACTAAGAAGTCCCATCTACTTCAGTTTGGAAATCAGAGTAACCCTTCTCCCAGACTGCCAACCAAAGCTAACAAGCTCTCTCGGCCCATTTTTTGTTGTATAATTTTTTTTTTTTTTACACACTAGTCATCACCCTTAATAGCTATTATCATAAGAGTATCCCTCCCCCACACTATCAAAGGTCACTCCTTTTCCTCCTGTCAAATCGCATCCTACTTGTCACACCCATGAAATCATACTTATCACCTTCTTACTCTTCCCCACCTCAACGGGGTAGAGAGGATTCTTCAGTAAAGTCTCAATTACCCACACCACCTCTATTGCTGTTGCCATGAAAATGCACCCAGAGCACCCTGTAAAGTGGTTGGCAATGGGGAGGACACCTTTCTGTGGAAACGTTGCCAAAAAAGTTGTGACAACGGCATGATAACATCTCTGGTGTTGGTGATAGGAAAGACCTCAAGCCATAGAAAACCTGCCAAAGGGTCAGGAGCACTCTTCAGCTGTCAAAGACATGCCAACCTCCCTACTGCTCGTATCACAATAAAATGCACTTGGTAAAGCTCAGGAAAGTATGTGATATGCAGGTTCCGGCCCTTCTGAGAAGTCGATAGTTCCACATTAATTACTGATTCAGTTTGTAACGATCCCTCCAACCCTTGCTAGAAGGATGTTAAATAATAATGATGTTATAGATATATATATATCATATATCATATATAATCTTCCCTGTTTGTTCCAGTTGAAAACTTTTTGATATCATTGCTCATGAGCTGTTACCCTTGTAATTCCATGGTAACCTATTATTTATCACTTATTCACTGCATGATAACATCTAATATCAAGTATTTAGTATAAAATACTGTCACAAAATTATATAGCTTTAAAGTAAACAGATAGCAAAGTTCATTTCAGGTTTGTGGTCGTTCCCCTGGCAGTGGAAACTTCTGGTGTCCTCGGCCCAAGAGCTACCTCCTTACTCACCACCATAGGCGCTGAGCTGGCCAGCCGCAGGTGTGAGCCCCGCGAGTTGGAGTGGCTTTTCCAGCACGTCTCCCTTGCTGTCCTCCGGGGAAACGCCTTCTCCATTCTGTCCGCCGTGGCTGTGGGTGGGCCCCATCGCATACCAATACATTAGTTAAATACCATTCTTTCATCCACCTAATATATACTTTCCATATTTAAAATCTAATATGTCTGCTACATAAAATTTGAAGTTGCAAAAGTTTTAAAAACTTCAAAATTTATTGAGAAGTAAATTAATTTAGGATAAATAAAGTCTGTGAATTCTATAGCTTATGATTTTGTCAACATGAACGTTGGTTAGATTTTCTACATATAAAAAATAGTAAAAGAATAATTTCAAAGCAAATCAACTTTATTTAAATTCCAATGGTAAATATAAAAAAAAAAAAATAGTGAGATCATAATTTAGGATTCTGAGCCTTACAGTTGAGATGACAAATGATTGAGAAAATGTGGTGATATATTGTATGACAGTATGCAGAATGGAAATTAAATTATCGATGAGGATAATTCATAAATTATATTACCCATTTTTCATATAAGGTGGCTGGTGGTAGGAACGACATTTACATGTATAAATCATGTTACAATAGGGTCAAGAAGACTTTTCCTTTTTCAAGAACACAACCTCTCTAGTGTTGGTGAACTATTTACTCACAATGTCAAATAAATCAATATCTTCATCCCCTTTATAGAAATATGTTATATGGAATATATATGAGTGTATTGAAAGAATTTAGAATTACAGTTGTGATAATATAAAAAATACTGTGTTGATCAAATTACTAGGCTTTTTTTCCTCTTGATATATAATTTTCTGAATATTCTAAAGTATCAATATTCATAAAATTATAGAAATACTGAAAAAGGGGAAAATATTTATTTTATGAAGATTTAGGCTGTTTAGGATCAAGGTAGAAGCGTTCACGTCGTGATCCCTGTCAAGTAATACCCACGTTTACTTGCGAATTCTACCAAACACTTCAAAGCCGAGGCGAAAGACAAGCAATGTCCAGAAGCTCAACGAATGACGGTAGCCTACCAGTCCGGAGCATGAAGAGAGGCCAACGCCAGCCTCTAAGGCCAGCATTGACTATCATATCTATAAATATTGAAGGACTATCTGCAACTAAAGAAGAACTTGTTGCAAAACTCTGCAGAGAGCATCAGTGTGCCTACAAGAAACCCACCATGGACCTAAACATCCCCGCCCTCATGTGGAAGGAATTACTACCCTCATAGAAAGACCACATGAGAAATATAGAAGCATCATGGTAGCAAAAAATGGGACAATCATCAAATCATCATCAAAGAATGATGATAATAACATCGAAGTCCTAACCGCTGAGCTCAGAGGAATTACCATCACCTCAGTCTACAAACCACCTCTCACACCTCTCGTGATGGCAGAAATACCATCATCTGGAAAACAAAGATTGTGATCGGAGACTTCAACAGCCACAGCACACAATGGGGATATGCTAATAACAATGCAGATGGAGATGCAGTGGAAGCATGGGCTGAAAGCAACCAGCTTGATTTGATCTGACCCCTTTGTTGAAAGTACCATCGAAGTAGGTGAGGCACTCATGACCTCCCTATCAGAATGCCGCCAACGGAAATGGCAAAACCTGTTGGAGACAACTGATATGACGAAAAACAGTAAAAAGGCATGGAGTCTAATGTAGAAAATCAGCAACAACCCATCAACTCCAACACAACAGCAGTACACCATCACTGCCAACCAAGTTGCATATCAGCTGTTGCTCAATGGGAAATCCACCACCAAACAGCCAAGACCAAAGGTAGACCGACTTCAGTACTCCCAAACCACCGGACTGACTAAGCCAACTCCTGAATCTCACTCAGCACATTGAAGATGGGTTTCAGAAAAGACTGGAGCCGTCTTTGTTGATCTGTCGGCCACATACGACACTGTGAACCATCGCTTCCTCCTGAAAAAGATCTTGGAGCTGACAAAAGACCTGGCACTCACAGACCTCATTGGAGCCCTCTTGAAAGACAGGTGCTTCTATGTTACCCTGAACAACAAGCAAAGTCATTGGCGACGACAAAGGAACGGCTTACCTCAAGGTAGTGTGATGGCTCCCCTACTATATAACATCTACACCAATGACCAGCCAATGGACCAGAACACTGAGCGGTTCATCTACGCTGATGACCTCTGTGTTACATCCCAAGAGAGTACGTTCGAAGCAGTAGAAGCAAACCTCAACTCAGCCCTGGATGAGCTACTCCTCTACTACGAGAGCAACCACCTGCACGCCAACCCTACGAAGACTCAAGCCTGCTCGTTCCATCTCAGGAACCAGGAAGCCAACCGACCTCTTAACATCACATGGTCAGGAACACCACTTGAGAACTGCACCAATCCTGTCTACCTTGGCGTAACCCTGGACCACACCCTCTCATTCAAGGAACACATCAAAAACACCAAATTGAAAGTCAGCTCCCCAACATCCTACGGAAACTGACCAACTCCAAATGGGGAGCCACAGCACACACACTAAGATGTACTGCCTTGGCCATGCCAGTAAACTAGGCCCAGCGTTGAACAACACCTGCCGTTTGATCACTGGTTGCCCGAAGCCTACCAACCCGAACAACCTGCATCTCCTCGGTGGTATTGCCTCTGCAGATGTGAGACGGGAAGCTGCCAGCCGAGTAGAGATCACAAAGGCTATCAGTGATGAACGCCACCTCCTTCACGGATGTGAACCTCCGGCCCAACGGCTGAAGTCAAGGAGAAGCTTCCTCAGCCATGTCCAGCCCCTAACAACATCTCAGGAAGAAACCAGACTACAGCTATGGACTAGAAAGCTAGAGAATGACTCCCCTCCTATTGACATGGGAATCCCCCCCCTTCTGAAGCCTTCCCTCCTGGCTCAGAAGCACCAAGGGTCCAGTGGAAGACACTCAACCACCTGAGAACAGGAATGGGGCGATCAGAAGCTGCTATGGCCAGATGGGGCTACAAGACCGGGGCCCAACCATCTGCGAATGTGGAGAGGAGGGCCATACGATGCAGCACTGCCTTGTTTGCCCTCCTCTACCCAATCAGTGCAGCTTAAAAGATCTCGCAGAATTTAATAATAATGCAAAGGACTGTGTAAAGAAATGGGAAACTGTCATATAACCACATGCTTTGAAGATACGAAAAGAAGAAGAAGCCCCAAATGGGAAAGTATAAATAAAGATATTTATAAATACTGAAACTTTTCCATGTGGGGTATGTTTGCAGTATGTTAATTACATTATTAAATTACATCATAAGAAAGTATTAATATTAATAAAATTATTTGTTATAACAAGAGAGAAAAAATTTAATTTGATCAACAAAAATTAAATATTTCATTTGCTGGGGTCTAATTATGATGAGCAGAATTTTGATACTGATACAATTATTCTTATATATTAATGCAAACATGTCTATTTAAGTTAGTTCTTTGAGAGAATGATCTACCACATGCACTACAGTGATATGGCTTCTCTCCTGTATGAATACGTATGTGTTTAGTTAATTCATCATTCCTAGAAAATGATTTCCCACAGACATCACAATGATATGGTTTCTCCCCTGTATGAATACGTTTGTGGTTAGTTAATTGATCATTTCTAGAGAATGATTTACCACAGGCACCACAGTGATATGGTTTCTCTCCTGTATGAATACGTATATGTTTAGCTAGTTGGTCATTTCTAGAGAATGATTTACCACAGACATCACAGTGATATGGCTTTTCTCCTGTATGAATACGCTTGTGTTCAGTTAAATGATCATTTCTGGAGAATGACTTACCACAGACACCACATTGATATGGCCTCTCTCCTGTATGAATACGCTTGTGTGTAGTTAAAACACCTCCTTCAGAGAATGATTTACCACAAATATCACAGTGATATGGCTTCTCTCCTGTATGAACACGTATGTGTCTTATTAAGCTTTCCTTTTCAGAGAATGATTTATCACAGATATCACACTGATATGGTTTCTCTCCAATATGAATATGTTTATGTTTAGTTAAATCACTATGTACAGAGAATGATGTACTACAGATATGACAGCGGTATGGTTTCTCTCCTGTATGAATATATTTGTGTGTATTTATTTGACAGCTGTTAGTGAGTGATTTAGCATAGGCATCATATTGACATGGTTTTTCTCCTGTATGCATACGTTTGTGTCTTGTTAAGTGGCTTTTATGAGTGAATGATTTTCCACAAATATCACAGTGATATGGTTTCTCTCCTGTATGAATACGTTTGTGTATAGTTAAGGCACCATTTAAAGTAAATGATTTATCACAGATATCACAATGATATGGTTTCTCTCCTGTATGAATACGTTTGTGAGCATTAAGGTTACCTTTTAGGGAAAATGACCTTTTACAAATATCACACTCATGTGATGTTTTCTTTTTCTTTTTATCAAGAAAATCAATCCTTTTTGACTCTGTTTCAAATTTATCTTGGTTCTCACATAATTCATTTTCCATAATTTTCCTTTGCTCAACACAATATACAGATGTTTTTCTTTTTCTTTTTATATTTTATTCCAAACAAATATTTCTACAGCTATATTTCCATCAGCAATGATCTTTGACAATATCTGAAGATTCTGTAAACTCCTTTGTAATATGTTCAAGATTAATGAGAAAGAAAAATCATTTTGTACATATTCCAGATAGTGAAATAGAGAAATGTTGCTATTAATCCCAGTTTAGAGGATATATTTCACTGTAATGCTGATGACACAACTAAAGTAAATACACTCTTTTATGCCAATGTCACTTGATATTCTGAAATAATAAAAAATAAAAAAAAGAACAGTATAAGATATATAAGAAGATACTTAAAAGGTAAAGATTCTTCTTTGCCCACTTATTCCTGGGAGGATTGTGGGGGCAGAATCCACAAACATGCCTTCTAGAGGGTCCTGTCAGAAGCAACCATCTCCAATACATCCAGCTGGATCCCCAAGTGAGATCAGTCAAGCTCATGGATGTTATCCAACAATCTTGCTTTGAGTGTCCTGCTAGTTAGATTAGCCTGTAAAATCTGTCCAGCGATTCTTTTCTGAGACATTCTAACCATTTTATCGGAGATGCAATCTCTCAATTTGGAAAAGTAGTGGCTCTACATAGAGTAGCTCTCTGTTCTCCGAGCTACGCACTCTATCAAGTAATGTAGCCCCAAAGACCGTTCAGAAGAACCCCATATCGGTCACTTGTATTCATGATCATATTTTTTCAATCATTCCCCAAAATTCATGACCTTAGATAACAGTTGCCACAAATACCAAATTGAAGATAACGATTCTGGCTTTTACATTACTGCACCAGCTCCTGCAATTCTAGCACTTAATTCAGCCTCCTACCTACCATCACTCATAAACACAGCCCTAAGATACTTAAATTTCTTCACCTGCTTCAGTAGAACTCCACTCACATGTAGAGTGCACTACACTGTTAAACTACAGAATAATAGCCGATGACATTCTTCTCTCTCTAGAAATGCCATTCACTGTTGTTGTTTAGCCCCAGGTCAGCCCTGACTGGGTAGATCTATGATCAAAAAACATTCCAGCCGTAACCACCCTATCCTTCTTTCTATAAAATAATCTATGGCTATATTATCCAATATAGTCCTCAATTTTCCAGACTGAAAGGAGTAATTTTAGGGAAATTTAACTTTTATTTCTAGCTAGTTGAACGACCACAAGTAGGCTGCCTCAGTGATTCATTGCTGTTGTTTAACCCCAGGTCAGCCCTGACTGAGTAGACCTGTGATCAAAGAAACAGAAACCATATATCGATGAACAAAAAAGATTATTGAATTAAGAAGAAACAACGTTAACAGAAAAAGTTCTCAAGTGATTCTACTGTAGTGAATAATGACAGTTGAATTGTTGAAAAATGTCTTGATAATAATAATAATAATAATGAAATTATTGTGTACAGTGCTCAGGTGCACTACAACTCATAAAAGGTGCGTGTATAGTACATAGAATAATGTTCAAATGTCAAGAAAATGAACATCTATCGTTTGTTACTTTGCAAGTGATGTTTAATGTTGTAGCTTATTTGGAAGGTAGCTATTATAGGTGGACATAAAGATAACGTTAAAGTAGAAATTGGTAGACAGAAACTGTGCAGAAGTCCGTCGTATATACAACTAATCATGCGTATTGGGTTCCATGGTTAAATATAAACAGAAAAATAAATAAACATCGATATATTTACAGGCTAAAACATGTTGGAAGTAGAATATGGTCAGGTGATAATACATACGGCACCACAGAGGCGATGGGGGGGGGGGGGGTCTGTGAATATATATGTGAAGAATTACTACTATATTTTACAATAACTTTCCGTGCTGACATAGTCATCACATTCCGAGATATTCAGAAAGTGTTGTATATAAATACCGAGTATTTTGTATTTTTGCAATATAATTGGCATTTGTTCACACCGTGTTATATTTTCATTCTGTAAGAATTATAAGTAGATATCGTGTGTTTCTTGGGATTACTACTATATGTTATAAATTAACCATAAAGATTTGGTTAGATTTTAGTCAGATTCCTTATGTTTTAAGTTGTTTGAAGTTTTATATATCCCCAGGGTGCGATATTTTGTCGACTAGTTGGTGATATGTAAATATATATATATGTATGTATATGTATGTATATATAAACATAGAAGGAAGGAAAAAAAATCTTATATAGTTATCACAGTTCGAGATATTCAGAAAGAAGTGTGTAATTTCTTTGTATTTTGTTCGTTGAAATATATATAACGTTTGTTCATATCTTGTCATAAGCAATTATAATTTGAAAGAAGCGATTAAACATTGTAAAATAAATCAGTAAGTTCATTCGAGACCATTCTCTAAACTACGAGGTATTGTCATATAGATATCTAATACAAAATTACAGTTTCTTTTAGTGAAGCTATAACAATAGACTGATAAACACTTTCAAGTATTTTGCTACGAAAAATGATTACATATTTAACTACTTGGATATTCTTAATATAGACCATTTGTCAACCAAACTGTAGTTCTCACATTTTTTTATCTGTCAATATATATATATTTATTATATTAACATTACAGATTGTTTATAATTCTTACAGAATGAAAATATAAACACATAAAAAATACAATTAATTATTGCTAGGAACCTGACAGTTATAATGTACAAAAATATATGATCAAAGCGAGAGAAAAAGAAAAGGAACACCTACACTTTTGACATTCCACGATACCGATCACGACTGTATTATAGTAATTACAAAAGATACACCTGAAAGTATCTTAAAGAATTATGACTAAAGCAAAGCTATACATACAGATAAATGTTATTAGTATCTTTAGAATAATCTTGTTGATGTCTTATTGTTTAAATGAGTTTAATCACCTATTTCAGACTACGTGGTGGCGAATGGAATATCGATGCCTGATTAGCAACACGAAAAGGTTTGAAAATAATGATGTTCACCAAATCTATAATATATTTTATAGTGTAAGTAACACTCGACTTAGATGTAAATATGTCAAGATCATGAGATATATTTTCCCACTGTTGTGTTTTCACTTCTATATAATTACTGAATCAGCCTAAGTGGAACATAATTCTATTATTTACACATATTAATACAGACTTAAAATAAACATTTGTCAACTTACCGTTTTCACATGTAAACGGTGAATAAGTGTGTTTTATGAAACTACCAAAGAAATTAACTGGTTTTTAGACTGAGGTTTTCAAATGTTATTTCAACTTTATTCTACATCAACGTTTATGTAGCTTTTTACATATTTAGCCAGAGATTGGTTTCTAATCAGAATAAACTAGTGAAACTGTCTTTAGTCGCAATTTCGGCATGATAAATTAATACTCTAAATACATGATGTATATTTAGAGTATCAATTAATTGTTTTCGCTCATGCACATGTGTATGTAGACTATGAATTGGCAGAATGCTATGTAAGGAAGAGGAAAAGAAAAAAGAAATTAGGCAACAAAAGAGAGAACGAAGCGACCGACAGCACACCCCAGTGTCACATCGTCCAGGTATCAATGAAGTGTCTGGCTGAATGAACAATTGCCTCACATTCACACTTAACGCCTACTCCAAACTGGACAGGACATAACTACTCGCTTAGGCCCACTATGACTGACCTGCAGGCTAGTCATGACATCTAAAGACATTGCTCAATGGGTCGAAAGCCTCCATCATTCTTTTTCAACGCAGTCAGATTGACTTAGAAAAAAAATCAGGGGCGGTATTAGTTCCGCCAGGGGAGGTATTGGTGCCGCCAGGTTTAAAGTTTACAAAACTATTGTGCATCCATGTATGTATGTATCATCATCATCATTATCATCACTATTTAACATCCATTTTTCCACACTAGCATGGATTAGGCGAGTTGTCCTGTTATGAGACAAGTCAGATCAGGTGACCGTGTTTTGTTCATACAGAACTGGTTCTGGCTTGGTTTCTATGGATGGATGCCCTTCCTAATGCCAACCTTATTTACGATGTGTACTGGGTGCTTTTTGTCATTAAACCTACATGACCACTTTACAGTATGGGCTGGGCGCTTTTTTTCATGTAACCATCACGACCACTTTACAGTGTGGGCGGTAGACTTAGGTGGGAGAGAAGTATGGTGATTGGGGATGCGTAGTGGCCTTGAGCAAGACACTTTATTTTATGTTGTTCCGGTTTACTCAGCTGTAGAAATGAGTTCTGGCATCATTAGTGTATCGACCATTGCCTTTCCTTTGGAAAACATTGGTGGTGTGGAGAGAGGCGATCGGTATGCATGGGTGACTGCTGGTCTTCCACAAATGAACTTGTGCCTCAGAGGGGAATGTTCTAGGTGCAAATCCCATGGTCATTTATGACCAAAGAGGGATTTTTATATATACTCCAACCCTTGCTACTAAGGAAAACAGCCATTTGTGAAAAAATCATTTTAGCTTTGATGAACACCCACCTGCACACTTACTAAACTCATTACCTACTCTCACTTTAATGACAGTATCTCTATATATGGCTTGCACAGCTCTCACAAGCCACTCATCTACACCCAGTTTTTTAAATGACCATCAGATAAAAGATCACGATACTCTATCAAAGGCCTTTCTCAAATCAAGGGTAGCTAGGTATAACATCTTACACTTAGCTCAGAACTTTTCTTGAAGTTGTCGCACTAAGAAGACATCATCTATGCTACCCCTTTATGACACAAAACCAAACTGTATTTCATCAAATTTTACTTTTCCCTAATTAGTTGCACTAGGACTGTTTTTGCTACTTACATGACTTGATCCATCAGTTTTATATCTGTTGTTGCTCCTTTCTAGAACATTATCTTTTCCTTTGTAATAATTAATGGTTATACTGATCCACCAGTCATTGGGGGTGACACCACATATTACTGATTGACTATGTGAATGAATAGCTAGAGTCCTACTTCCCCAGATGATTTCAGCAACTAACTCTGATGGTCCAACAGCTTTTCTATTTTTCATATTCCTCTGGTTGCTTTTTTGACCCTATAAGCTGTCAGTTTTCTGTTGAGTCAACTGGAGGTAGTTCTTCCTTCCACTCATTTTCCCCATTCAGTAACTTTTCATAGTAATATGTCCAAGCCCCTTTCTTTTGAGTATTATTGAGGTTCAGTGCATCAGTGTAATTCAAAACAAACCTTTCCCCAATGACATCCTAATTCACAGACACACTGCTTTGCAATACAGAATGTTGCATGCAACACCACATCCTTACATTATAGGACATTGACAAAGCTTTCAAGTTCTTTTCTCACTATAAAAATTATCTAGTTATAATTATCTAAATTATAATGTTATCTAGCTCCTCTTTTAGCTAATTGATTCCTTGCTGTCCCCTTTCTTTCAGTCTTTCTGTGTCTGTCTCATAACTTTAATGGCTCTATTTACAGTAAAATTCCACCACCAAGTCATCTTTAGTATAGCTGGTACCTTTCTTCAGCCATGTATCTCATCAGTAGCTAGCAGAAGGTTGTCAATCCCTTTCTTTATAAGCATCACTTAGAAGTTTTTTTAACCTATATTTGACAGAGAATTCCTCTAGATTCTACACCCTCTTTCTCTAGATGTTCCTGTTTCTAATTCAGTCTAGTTCTTATTCTGACGTTACTAACTAGTTTACATTGTATAGTTCATTCATTCATTTCTGGAAAAATATTTAGCATTCATAACCATCTGCCTATCCTGTTTTCTAACAAATATCCCAAATTGCCACTTGAGTCCCCAGCCCACACTGTAAAGTGGTCGCTTTGGTTCCACAACAAAGAGCACCCAGCCCACATTGTAAAGTGGCCGTGTAGGTGTCACGACAAAAAGCACTCAGTACACATTGTAAATGTAGTTGGTGTTAGGAAGGGCATCCATCCATAGAATCCAAGCCAGACCAGTTCTGTATGAGCAAGACACAGTCACCTGATATGACTTGTCTCACAACAGAACAACTCATCTAATCCATGCTAGCATGGAAAAATGGATGTTAAACGGTGAGGATGATGATGTTGAAGTCAATCTAGTTTATGTGCTTACTTGATTGGTAGGTGATCCTTTTTGTAGCTATATTCATAGCCACCATGCATTCTGAAGTAGCCACCCTGGTGCTGCCCAACATGTCAATTAGAATCACCAGCCAGAATACTGAAGTCACTATCATCTATTATTGAAATGATTTGTAAAGGCTCCTAATAGAAATGGTCCTTTTGCTCTTTAGTTCATAAATACTTCATAACATTTCTTAATTATTGTATATTTACAAATATAAGCTAACCATTTTATGTCTGAGAAACAGGCAAATATCCAAACCCAGTTTTAAGCTGAGGCAGGTAATCAACATATTATGTTTAGATGGTGAAGTTTTGAAATTATCTTGAGTTGAGAATACATTTATGAGGTTTTAATGATTTGATATTTAAAATGTTTTAAGTGTTGTTTAGGATATAGTTTTTGTTTCACAACTCCATTATATAATGATTTTTTTTTACCAATTTCTGATCGTTTTGAAGTGTATATTCATTCAAAACATATAAAAAAACAATATGAAATACAAATTTCATGTGGAAAGTGGAACCTGTGTAATATTCACCTCCAAAGCAAAAATATTTTAGCACCTCATTTATGTCGAATTTGAGGTTGGTGAAAAAAAGCTGACCTCTCGTTTTACCATTGATATTTTTGTCACATATATTTCAGCTTGTATATGAGTATATATGGTGCTAACTATATTTTGTAGCATATTTTGTCTCATTCTTCTCCTTTTAGTTGAATAAAAACTTACTGAAATTACAACATACACACATGCCCTTCTTCCTCTGTGGATCCTCATTCACCAGACCTTCCTGTCCTTCACACAGGTTTCTTAATCTGCCAATGGTATTTGACATTTGTTCAGTGTATTGTGAAGATTGCCTTTATATTTCTTCTTTTCACACCATATTTAAGTTTTGAGCATGGGGTTTTCTTTGTTATGCATGTAACTAATATGCGTACAAGCCCAGCTCAATACAGTTTAGATTTGGCTATAATAGCTTCATTGTGCATAAAGGAGCACTTCACCTTTTTCAATTCAAGCTTGTAATTTGATACATAGGAGGTGATTCAGTTTGCAGCTGATGATATCAGAGCAATGTCCAACTTTCTCAACATTAAGTCAGTGCTGGCGGGGCAATAGTTTTGTATACATTGACCTTTACTCTGGTGGTGAGGTCCCTGTTGTTGAAAACACTAGCTTTCTAAGATATAAATGCTGTGCTCATCTTGCTTAACTGACTCTCAATCTCACAGTCAATGGTACAATCACTGGATACATAGCTAACTAGATATTTGAAATGGTGTATGTTTATCAGTATGTTTCTGTCAATGCAAAGTTCTGGAGTATTAACAGGTGGTCTTAACATATTCTGAGCTGATGCAATGGTTTTGTGCATTGATTACCAAGCCATAATCAATGAGTTCTTATATGCAGATGATTGCACAAAAGTAGACCTCTCTGAATTATATTTACAAAGACTAGCACTGTTTTTCAACACAGATTTCAAGATATATAAATTTTTTAAATATAAACGAAAAAATGAATTAAACAAATAAAAATATATTGGAATAAATAAAATTATTAAGGAGAGGAAGAGAATTATTCACCACTTGTGTATGGTGCATTAGTGTTCATTTTTACTTATGGATGAAACTGGACTTGGTCTTTCATATTCAGGCTGACTTAGTTACTTGTCTTAACATTGTATCCTATGGGGGAGTGGATATATCTGACTTTAGTCTATTTATTGAGCGATTGTGACTCTACAGCATGCTGGTAAAAATCTGAAGTAGATCTCTTTACAGTGTAGCAGCACTAGTGTTTCCTGAACCTTTTACTAATATTCCAAGACGTCTCTCCTATGTAGGATTGTGGGAGATTCACACATACTCCTTCTAGGCACCTTATATAGTACAGTGTTTCTTACCTAGCAGTTAATGTGGACTTGTAACACATACTATGCAGCTATTTTGACAGTTGTTACAGTTAGATAACTGATCTAATGGATATACCTGTTTTTCAATTTATTTGACAACCTTGATCGTAAGATTATGTTCTCAAAGTATTTTCCTAAACTTTTTTGCTAATTTACTGCTGTTGTACTACATACTAACCTTAGATATTTTATTGTCTTTTATTACTCTCTTACAGAAATTGTTGCAATATGGAGGACATACTTCATCTATATCATTTTTTAAGAATATTCTCAAACTTTTCTTTAAATCATTTATACACTCTGAGTCTATCTTTTCCTGTTTAAACAGACAACTGCATTTAGAAGATGAAATATTGAATCTGTCTCTGTACTTTTGATGTTGGCACAGTAATGACACATTTCTCTTACAGGGTCTGTCATTATAATGTTCATTTTGTCAGTTTCATAAAAGGTTATATATGTGTGTTATGTGCAGAGATACATAAAGCTCAATAAGTAACAATAAAAAAACGCCCTCTGAAGCCAATGGGAGCTGGCCAGTAATTTCAAATCAGTTACAGTGGAGTTGAGTCATTGATCAGGTTACAGGTTATAAGGTTGAAAGAATGACTTACCACAAATATCACAGTGATATGGTTTCACTCCTCTATGAATATGTTTGTGAATAATAAGTGACTTTTTTGAGAGAATGATTTACCAAAGATATCACAATGATATGGCCTCTCTCTTGTATGAATACGTTTGTGAACAGTGAGGCTACTTGATTGAGTAAATGACTTTTTAAAATATCACAGTCATATAATTTCTCTTTCTTTATATCACCAGGAAAATCAGTCGCTTTAGACTCTATTTCAAATTAAACCTGGTTCTCACATAGTTAATTTTCCATAATTTTACTTCACTCAACACAATATATATATGTTCTTTTTGTTTTTATATTTTATTTCTAACAAATATTTCTACAGTTATATTTATTTCCATCAACTGTTATCTTTGTGAATATCTAAAGATTCTGTAAACTCCTTTTTATGTCCATGTTTAATGAGAATGAAAAATCAACTTGTACAAATTCCAGATAGTGAAATGTTGCTCTTAATTCAGTTTAGAGGAAATATTTCACAGTAATTCTTCTACCATAGAATTATATAGACAGTGTTATAGCTGTTGTGTGTAGCTCCTTCCTTTAGTCTTTAAAATATGATAAATAATTATGACACAGTTAAAGTAAAAACATTCTTTTATACCAATGTCATCTGATAGTCTGAAATAATAAAGAAACAGTATTAAAGATAAGTGGAAATTAAAAAGTAAAGATTCAACAATGGAAATTTTACTGTTTTTATATTCATAAACTATAGATATAAACAAAGTTTATGAAGAACTTCAGCAAATTTCTAAATTTATTTCCTTTTAATATGAAAAGCTATCACAATTCATATATGAACTATAAAATAGTTGAATAAGTTGAGTGAATTATTCTTGGAGATGGGAAAAAAATGGACAGAGGTGCCTGCAGGAATTGAACCATGTATCTGCTGTATGCTAAACAGCTGCATTCCTCCATTTTCAAGATGCATTCAGTAAATAAATATACATTATGGAGCAGAAACATGACTCCTCACAAAGATCCTGACAAAGGGAATTGACAGCTTCAATAGCAGAGCCCTGAGGACCATCGAGAACATCAAATGGTACCACCACATTTCCAACAAAGAGTTGAGTGCGGCACTTGCATCAGCCCACAGCCTCCCACCACATGCACTGGTACAGACATGTCCTCCACCTGCAGCCAGATCATCCTTCCAGGGCCTTACTCTCGTTCAACGCAGCAGCTATAAGCTGAAAGAGGCCCCATGAAAGGCCCAGCACCAGATGGCTGGATGTCATCAAGGAAGGTCTCAACATCACCTTGGAGAACACACATGGGATCGCCAGCAATGGAGAGCACTGGTGGACCTGGTCGGCTCTACGTATGATGATGCCTCTGGGATCACTAACCTAGGATGACCCCAATCTCATCAAGAAGAAAAGAAGTAGAACTTATTATACAACTGCTAAAAGGGTAAAGAAGGTGTACTAGAAAGTGGTAACTACAGAAGTATCAAATTGATGGATCAGCTTATGAAGGTTACTGAAAGGAGTATAGCACAATATAGAGACAGAATAAAACTAGATGAGATGCAGTTCAGTTTTATGTCAAGTAGGAATACTGCCGATGCCCTCTTCCTGGTGAGACAACTATAGGAAAAATACTGAGCTAAAGGTCATCCTTTGTACTTGACATTTATGTATCAGGAGAAGGCTTTTAAAATTGCTCTGTAATCTGGTGGATGCTAAGGAAGCTTAGCATAGACAAATGGCTTGTGAAGGCAATGCTTATCATATATAAAGGTACAACCAGCAAGGTGAGAGTTGACAATGAGTACTGTGATGAATTTGAAGCACAGGTAGAGCTCACCAGGCCTTAGTCCTCAGTCCACTTGTTTATCATTGTCCCTCAGGGCATAACTGAGGAGTTTGAGACTGGCACTCAATGGGAAGTCCTGTTGCTGATGATTTACTCCTTATAGCTGAATCTGTTAGAGGTTTAAAGGCAAAATTCCTGATATTGAAGACAAATCTAGAATCGAAAGGCTTAGAAATAAACTTAAAGATTGAATTAGGAAAAAGAACAGGAAGCTGATACTATCAGAGAAGTGGCCCTGTTTGTAAAAAAATGGTGGGTAGAAATTCCATAAAGTGTACACTGTAAGATAATGATACACAAGAGATGTAATGGGATTACAGGCAGGCTAATGTAGAAGATAGATTTTATAAGCAGTAAATGCATAGGAAAAGCAATCACAAAGAACAAACATGAAATAGATTCCCTCAATTGCCCGGGAGGCTCCCTAGAGGTTATTGACAGCTTTTGTTACCTAGATGACCTAATCAACAGTGGAGGATGCTCTGAAAGCATGGTAGCCAAGGTAAGAACAGGCTGGAAGAAGTTTAGAGAACTAATATTTCAGCTGACACTGAAAGGCTTCTCTCTCAGAGTGAAAGGTAGACTGTAGGTTGCCTATGAGTGAACTGCAATGCTACATAGCAGTGAAATATGGACCTTAATTGCAAAAGATCTGTAAAGGCTAGAAAGAAATGAAGCATGTTCCAATGAATGTGTAATATCAGTGTGGATGAAAGATATAGCATAAATGAGCTGTGAGAAAACTTGACATAAGAGGAAATGGGTGTAGTGTACAAGAGAGAAGACTGTGTTGGTGTGGACATGTGATGCATATGGAAGATGACAGCTGTATAAAGATCAGAGAAATCTTAGTGCAGACTGACCTTAAGAAGGTGAACCTTACAATGGAGATGACAGAGGACCATCAGGATTGGCAACATGATGCATGATGAAGACCTGCTTTCTAGAATAAAATGTGATCTAAACCATCCACATGCACCCCACTTCCACTATAACTTCTTCATAACTATTCTCCACCTTATTCATGACCCCTCCACTATCACTCCTGAGCAACTATTCCCACTGTCACTGTACACCTCCAGCCCTACTCTGTCCATGATCATCTCCATACTCTGAAAACCTAAAACCCACACCTTATTCAAAATCACCCCACTCTTCTCCCTGCTAGAATTCTTACACACCAGTCATAAACACCTCTGTGTAGCTGTTATCATTACAGTACCTCCCATGCTACCAAAGGCTCCCCCCTATTCACAACCCTTTCAAATCCCCACTTAGAATACACTTGTAAAGCAAGTAGTTCCATATGAATACTAACTCAGTGTGTAATGACACATCCAGCCCTTGCTAGCAGAGAAAATGAATATTAAAAGATGATGATGGCCATCTTTCCTGATAAAGTAGGTCCTATGAAAAGCTTCCCCATTTTTCCTTATCCTCTGCACCCACCGCCATCATTTTTAGTTATATCTTTCTTGATCTTCCCCTTCCTGTACCTCCTTCCACATACATTTCCATCAGTCTTCTCATCCAGTCACATTCACCCTTTCTGAACACATGACCCAACTGTCTCATTCTATGTCGCTTCACAACATTTAGCTCTGGCTCTATTTCCATCATCCTCTGCTATTCATTTTTTGCTATACTCTCTCTCTGTGATATTTCACTCATCCAGTGGAACATTCTTACTTTCGTTCATTCCAGTCTTCTCTGCTGTTCCACATTCATCATCCAATTATTATAATATATTAGATAAATATATATTATAATATAGTAGTTAAATGCATATTATATTAGAGTGCCTTCCCTAAGCCACACACCTTCACAAAGCGCATGACTTAGTGGATAGATCCTTGGTCCAATCTGACGAGTTCCACCCTACTCGGTAAGCAAATGAGGTCTGGGATTTTGTCGATTTAGATCAATATATATTAGAGCAAATAAATAAATATATCTTTATGATATTAGAATAAAGCCTCATATATCTATGTCATCAAAATTAAAAACAACTTTTTTTTTATTTAGTCCAATTGGAGAGAAAAATTCCAATTTTAATAGATTTTCAAATTTAGGTTTTACATTCATTTAAAATGGAACTATCAAAGTTTTCAAACAAATTCAGTAGTTCATCTTTTTCACTGTGAATTCTACTTCATGCTTCTATCTTATAATATTTCTAATTAAGATGTGTTTTAATTAACTTCTGAAATGTTTGTTTCAAAACTACTCCAATAACAGGTAAATTTTGTGAAATGTAAAATTACTTCAATTTTGTTTGAATATTATCATATAATATGAATTATAAGTCAATCTTTAACTGGCTATATAAAAGAATTTTAAGATAGAAGACTTGTGCACATTATGGAATTTACAATGGATTTTATGTTTGAAGAAAACAACAAAATGAAATAAATTCACTCAATCATACTAAACTACAGTATGACAACAACCCTGAGCATCTTTTTGAATTCCATGTATCTAACACCTGTGGGCATGCCTACAAAGTCAGAAAACAGCACAGCTTCCATGACTTTCAGAAACATTTTTTCATGCTCTGAGTTGCTGAAGCATGGGACAAATTACCTGCATCAGTTGTTAGCTGCCAGGACACTGCATCCTTTAAAACCTCCATGCTTCCTGAGATTCGCCAACACTATACTTGATATCCCCCCTCCATACACATGCCCATCATGACTCATACACTGTTCACTTTCCTGACATTTGTACATTATTCTATACATGCACCTTTGATGAGTTGTAGTGCGCCTGAGCACTGTACACAATAATTTCATTATTATTATTATGAAATAAATTCAACCATACATCAACTCACACAATTATTCATTAATCCTAATTGTTTCTACTTTTGGTACAAGGCCAGCAATTACCCAGTGCATTACTGGTACTTTATTTTATCGACCCCGTAAGGATGAAAGGCAAAGTTAACCTTGGCGGGATTTGAACTCAGAATGGCAAGGGCCGTAACTCTATGCGTCAAATTAATCATAATGTCACTCAGTTTATAGGTAAATATTACAAGTAAATAAATTTTAAAAATTGAAAACTAGGTCAATTTGAAAGTAATATATTCAAAAAATTAAATATATATACAAACTTAAAAATTATATCACATTTCTTTCATGGAAAGATGTAAAACATCCTATTCTGTATAATGCAGTCTTATAGAATGTACAGTGGAAAGTTAATTCAGCTGACCAACTACTGGGTGTTTTCCTATTTTTCTGTTGGCATTTTATTTTGTCAATTTTACATAAACTGGATGAAATTAGAGAGGTATTCTTCTTGCAGACTTTTGCTTTCCCCCAAACAGGTATTTTTTAAAGAATACCATGCCCTCAATTGTTGTTGCCACATCTGTAAGATGGTTGTGTTGGTGGCACAACAGAAAGCACCCGGTTTGTCTTCTGGAGTGGTCGGGTTGGGAGTACAACATAACAATAAATGCCCAGCCCACCTTGTAAAGAGGGTGTGATGGTGACATGACAAAAGCACCCAGCCCAACTTGTAAAGTGGTCATGCTGGAGACATGATAAAAAGCATCCAGCCCACACTGTAAAGTGGTCGTTTTGGTGCCACAACAAAAAGCGCCCAGTCCAGACTATAAAGAGGTTGTGTTGGTGTCATGACAAAAAGCGCCCAGTTCACACAGTGAAGTTGTCATTTTGGTGCCTTGATAAAAGGCACCCAGCCCACACTGTAAATATGATTGGCATTAGGAAGGGCCTCCAGTTGGTAGAAACCAAGCCAGAAACGGTTCTGTGTGAGCAAGACACAGTCATCAGATCTGACTTGTCTCAAAAATGCTAGTGTAGAAAATGGATGTTGAACAGTGTTGATGAAGCACTACCAAAATAGCATGAATGATGAGGGGAAGAATAATCAATTCAGATCTTGATCTAATGTTTGGTCTTTGCATATGTTGTCTGTCTTTGGAATAATGATTGACTGACATGTCGGACATCTGTGACCACTGTGCATGAACAGTATCTGTTCGTGATACTCTATATTCACTGGTTGGAGCCAACTCAACTCATCTTGGGTCAACACCAACACAAGTACCAGTAATATTTTTGCAGCCTTATGTTCTACAGGGAACAAAGAGGATTCAGTAAGTATAATGCAGCTGGTAGTATATCTACATATGTAACTAAATCTTTGCCAGCCCTTTCTCCAACTACCTGTTATACTCTAAGTATCTAAGTAATTCTTACATAAAACCACTGTAACTTGAGCTAATATAAACAGTAGCCAAATTTTCCTCGAACCACACTCAACCACCTTACTTTAACAATGGGCACATTGAACAATGTAACGGAAAGACGACCACTTTAACTGGTCCTCTTATAGATTACCTTAATGATGAACGACTGTAATTTCATTATCGGACAAACAATAGACAATATGGAGAAGAAGAATATAGCAACTTAAGAACTACCAAACAGCCACAGGTTTGGAGACATACTAGCCGAAGTCCTTAAGAACGAGTCCTATAACAGAAGGAAATCTGAAAACTCCTTCAGGGCATCGACAAGGTGTATGGCTGGGGCAAGAAAGAGATTTTCTATAAAAAATATGTGCAACATACATCAATGATACATAATATAAGCGATTCTGGCACTACAACGGAATTGGCTGTCAGAAGTGAAAGTAGAAGAATGTGACGTCATTCGTCAACCCTCTCAATCGTCAAACCTTCGTTTATTTCCGTATCACCACCACCATGTGTAAATAGATAAACTTTGAAATCACCACGTTGATACAAAAATTGGTTTTTCATTTTGGGATAATACACGTATTTGCAACTTGAAAAATATGAATTCTACATTATACCCCAGCGTAAATGGAATTAATCATCGCTACCGCTACTATGTGGTGAACGCATGATGGAAGTAGCGAAAAAAAATGTGTCAGATGGAATTATCTGGTCATGTGGAAAGCCATGTAAAAAAATGGTGTCGATTAGAAAAGGCACATTTCTAGAAAATAGTAAATTGAAGTGTGAACAAATAATTGACATATTGTATTTTGGGGCAAAAGAAGATTTAGCCAAGGGGATTTCACAGGAATCTTGTATCGCGAATGTAGCTGGAGCAGATTGGCGAAAGTTTTGCCGTGATATTTAAGTTAACTCCACTTACATCGATATGCTTTATTGTTATTTCCTTGGGTAAGTTAATATCTAAGCTTTTGCTTACACGTTAATTACAATTGTAACAGCTAGTGTGGTTTTTAATGCACATGTTAAATAAGATTGTATATTATCGTTTTGTTTTAATTGTACCATAACTCTGGAAAATTACGTGGTTATTTGGTACTCATTGAACATCAATCATCAATACGAGAAGCAGTTATAATTATTAAATTACGGATATTGAATTTATTTTCTTAATCCTGTATGTTATTAAAAGGTAGTACAGTAAATTAAAGCCTTTACGAATGAAAGTATTTTTAATAAGTGTATCTCATCGTAAACGTATCTCTTAGAAATTCATAAGTAACTCGTTAATATTTATTGAAATATTCGAAGCGTTACTGCTTCGGAATGGAAACAAATCGATTACGCTAAACTATTTATTTACACATGGTGGTGATACGGAAATAAACGAAGGTTGACGAATGACGTCAAATTGACGTCATATTCTTCTACTTTCACTTTTGACAGCCAATTCCGTTGTAGTGCCGCGATTCTTTCCAAAGCATTCTAACCATATGTCCGTAGTATCGGAGCTGTGTTCTCTCGATTCAGGAAAGTATCCGTTTTTATATACATCTATATAACATATATTGGACTTTACTCATAGCAGTATATAACAATAAATAAAACAGATTACGAAATTCATAGAACTTTATCAAGGGAAACAACTCAAGATATGTACATCATTACCTTGGAAAATGGCGAAACTAAGACACTGGAATTGCTTCCACAAGAGACTCCATTTCAACGATTTCATAAATTTAACATTGTCTTGGTTGTTGATCAGATATGACCTAAGGTTAAACAAGAAACTAAATAGCACTCTCTGACGATTAGAGATAACTTCTTCCCATGCAATCAATGGTACTTCCGGTATGTCGACATATTTCTCATTAAGCTTATAAACATTGTAGATTTATTATTATTTCTTTACATTTATTTACACTGTGTTAGTAATGACTAATTAACTGCAGTAATTTAACATAAGAGAGATTCTTCATTGATCAGAAGAAGAAAATGGAGATATTCTGTATGAAATAGTTGAAAGTCTTGCTCAAACTATCTGTTTTCGGCAATTTCAATACATTATTTATCATGCACGAGGGCTGTGGATTGGTTGTACTTGTAGAGCGTCGGACAAAATGATTTGCAGTATTTATATACGACTTTCTACTTTCCGAGTTCAACTTTGCATTTCATCTTTTCGGGGTCGATAAAAAAGTATTATACTGGTTTAATCAACTTACCGGTATTATAGAACATCCCACTCGATATCAGTAGGAAACATTTCTTTTCCCTCGGTTTTTCGTGTGCTATTAACTAATCTAACCTCCAAAATACTGACAATCAACTTTTTTCCCGTAGAACGGAGGGGGGTGGAGTGGGTTTCCACTCTTCGGAGTTTTCCCCACGAATATCCGTCTTCCGGGGTCGGTGTGACTTGCCTAGACCGGCCTCAATTGGGTATTTGAGCTACATAAACCGGGCTGTCACTGGAGACCGTGTCTTGTCCTTTAACCAGGTGCTGAAATGACTTGTCTTCTGGATGAATCACTTCGTATGAAGAGGTTTTCGCTGTGCATCATGAGGGATGAAAACGAACTTCAAGGACCTAGGTGTACCGGGAGTAGGGCGTAACTGGCCCATGTTGGCTCTCAGTTGTTCCAGATACATTTGGCATCCAGGTCTGACTTCATGTTTGGAATTAATTCCTCTGACACAGTGAGCGGAGCACCATACACCATTTCCGCAGAAGTGTTGAGGTCTTTGGGGCAGTGCAGATTCCCTTTATCACCCATGGAAGCTGGTTGATCCTGTTGAGCCCATTAAGTCTGGTTATGAGGGATTCCTTTAAGCGGCGTGGAAATCTCTCCATTAGCCGTTGGCCTGGGGGTGATAGGATGTTGTGTTTCATGTTGATGCCAAAAAGTTCACACATCGTTCTACAGCATCAAAGTGAATTGAGGCTGACCTCATGGTATTGATCATAACCCCTATTGATAGAAAATGTTTGTCAGCCATTCTTGCTAACTCCCATGAGTTTAAGATCTCAGTCTGAGTTATGAGAGACTGGAGTTGGGGGACAGTTTATGGAGGAATATTTCCATAAATAAAACACCAGGTTACTCGCTCTTGGACTCCAGTGCTAGCATTCTGTCCATTAATCCCAATCGCTAAGCTGGAATGGTTCTATGAGTCTATTTTTTATAGTTTCATATTTGTGAGTAGCTGGTGGTCTGATTATGATGTTTAACACACGTGGCAGTGTCTTTATCCAGCGATGCTGTAACATACAAATACTTTGTTAGATCCGAAGTAGTATTCCTGATGCTGCCTAGCCCTTTCTTTTTCTCTTTTTATTTTCTATTTTTAGTCTGTGCCTATTTTACTATCTCAATCCTTTTATGATTCACGTAGGTAACACGGTAAAAACCTTCCAGTTCCACACTGTAAATGTGGTTGGTGTTAGGAAGGGCATCCAGCCGTAGAAAACCCGCCAGACAGACCTATGCGAGCAAGACAACCACTCTTGCCTCAAGTGGGAAAACTCCCGTCCAAACCCATGCAAGCGTGGAATATGGACATTAAACGATGATGATGATGATGATATATCCTTATTAACATCATATGCCGTTGACTTTTCTTTGGGTGCAGCAAGAGAACAAAATAAAGTTTCCAGGTTTGAACTCAGATAGGGACCAGTTTCACATGGTTCTGCCTTTGTCAGCTCTGACTCATTTCGACCAGTTTGTTATGAATCTTCATATATTTTCCACAGTTTATATTTTCATACTTTTCTTCAGTGTATCCCATTATCTCCTTTCTAAAGTCTATCATCCACACATCACATCATCTATTTATACTATACATCCACTGTACATATCTAACATTCAATGTCTCCAATCAATTCACTTCTATCTAATAACCTTTATGTTAACTGTTCATTGTCCTTTCTACCTTATATTATTTATTTCAGGGTTTATGGTTACAATGAAATGGTAATTGTTGATTCAAGATATATCGAAAAATTGTCAGTTTTTAAAACCAGAAAACTGACATTATAAAGATCACAAATAACTGTTATACTTGGAGTAAATTTTAATTCACATTGTAGAACGATTATACCTTTGTGATATATGTGTGAAAACATGCTCTGATAGAGTTAGCATGACAGATCACAAACATACTCATACTAGTAGGAAACCATACCATTGTGATGTGTGTGTTAAAGTATTCTCACGAAAAAGTCACTTAACTGAACATGTACGTATCCACACTGGTGATAAACCATACCAATGTGATGTGTGTGGGACAGCATTCTCTCAAAAACGTACCATGACTATTCATAAACGTATACACACAGGTGAGAGACCATACCACTGTGATATTTGTAGAAAATCATTTTCATCCAGTGGTGGATTGACTACACATATACGAACACACACAGGTGAGAAACCATTCATCTGTGATACCTGTGGTAAAACATTCTCTTTGAAACATCATTTAAAAGAACATGTACATATCCACACAGATGAGAAACCATACCATTGTGATGTGTGTGGGAAAGGATTCTTCGAAAAACATACTATGACTGTTCATAAACGTATCCATACAGGTGAGAAACCATATGAATGTAATATATGTGGGGAAGCCTTCTCCATAGGTCATAAGTTAACTATTCACAAAAGAATTCACACAGGAGAGAAACCATACCACTGTGATGTCTGTAGAAAAACATTTCCTAACAATAGTTCATTAATTACACACATGCGTATGCACACAGGTGAGAAACCATTCTACTGTGATACCTGTGGTAAAACTTTCTCTCGGAAAAGTCACTTAACTGAACATGTACATATCCACACTGGTGAAAAACCATTTAACTGTAATATTTGTGGGAAAGCTTTCTCTGATAGACGTACCATGACTGTTCATAAACATATTCACACAGGTGAGAAAGCATACCACTGTGTTATTTGTGGTGAATCATTCTCTGACTCTAGTACATTAACTAAACACAAACATGTGCATACAGTTCAGAATCCATATGACTGTGACATCTGTGGTAAAACATTCTCTCAGAGATTTCAATTAATTCAACATGTACGTATTCACACTGCCTAGAATTCATTTCACTGCAATATCTGAAGTAAAACATTCTTTTCGAGAAGTTATTTAACACTTCACGTTCATATTTATGCTAGTGAGAATAAATAAATTTGTAATTCTCTGAAATCAGAATTTAGCTTGTTTCAAACATGTTGACATATTTGAGATACCATATCATTATGATAACTGGTAGAGCATAGTCTGATAAAAAGTGTTTCACTAATTATAAAAGAAATAGAACCAGTAAAAAAAATTGAACAAATTATTTCAAGAAGCCTCTATAGAATTCCTGTGAGACAGTTGATACAATAAAATTTTCCAGAGCAGGATAGAAAATTGACAAAAAGCTCTAATTGTTGTTTTATCTTGAACATGAGCTGGAGATTTTTTTTGACTTTCATTACAGAATGTTCCACATGGTAATGGAACTGAATGGAGATTTACATGTGTCAATGTTACCATTTATTTGGTAGATAGTTAAGTGTAAATAAAAGATGAAGTTTTGTAATAATTTACCATTCACTTCTCCACTGATTTACTTTGGATTAACTTTATTACTCAGTTTGGTTACACAGAAATTTGTCACTATTTTGATGTTATGAACAGTTGACTCTAGTGTGAGGTGTTTTGTAACTGATGTGCTATCGTGCTTTTGAATTAAGATTACAATAAATAATCTGGAAAAGCTGTTTCAACATTTATTTCTGCAGTTTTAACTTTGTATATTTGGAAGAAGGGTAATTCATTTAATTGAAAGAAGCTTTCTTGTAAATTATTGTGTTTAAAATGTTAAATTTGATGAAAGAGCTGTGACATGAAAATGGATGTGGAAGCTGGAATGAGAAATATATTTTTAATAGAAAATTAGAGCAAAACAAAACATTAGACATTGTTAAAAGATAACATTCTGCAAATCTGTAATTAAGTGTACAGTTTGAGCAAGACCTCAGTTAAGCTGTATACTGTATAATGGTGGAATATTGAGGTAGATAAGGTTATCAAAGTTAAATGACAGGTTTGAAATAGGTTCAAAAAGTGAGTAAATACAAGTATTTAAATGGGAGGTAGTGTTGAGTAAAATAAATACTTAAAAACTTTTTACAGTTAAAAGGTTTTAGATTATTATTTATTGTATTTTTTACAACTAGAAATGTAAAATTTTAAATTGTCCACATGATTTTAATGAGGTTCATCTAAAAAAATGATGTTATAAATAATTAAGAGGACTAGGCTCAAAATACTGCCTTAAGGGACACCATTCATGGAGCAACTAGAGAGGAACCGCCTTTTAAAAAATCAAACTCATTTGGATAAATAATTGATCCATCTTTATATATATATATATATATATGTTAAAATCATAAGATTGCATTATTTATGAGTTTGTTGAGACTAATAAAATCAAGTACTTCTGTTCTATCAATGTATAGTATATATGTAATGTTATTCATATCTATTTCTTTTGTTCAAGTGAATAGCTGAATAATTGGAGACTGGTTGTTTAGAAAGATATATGAGTTAATAAATAATAATCTATTTTCAGTGAAATGATTTAAATTATTTTCTTTTATAATGAATTCCAATAATTTATTACGTGCTTTGAACCAATAAATTTTATTTGAATTAAATTATATAAAGTTTATCATTTACAAATAGAACAAATCAATAAAAAAAAAAATATGTTGGAAAGAATATAAAGAAAACAAGAGAAGACATGCCCACTCGATTGCACATTACAACAGGGAATGTTGGTGTTTCCCTTTAGGAAAAAAAAATTGAGGGAAGTCCAGACAGTCACAGTATTCACCACGACCGATAAGAAGAGCAAGGTGCTGAAATAGCCAAGGACCCTCACTAGTTTCCCCTTATACTAAAATATGAGTGATAGCGAGTCTAATGCGTTGGAGTAGCCAAGCACTTTCACTAGCTTCACTTGATACTTCATTAAAGCGAGCCGTTAATAATAACAAGAACTTCGTTGCTGGAATTCTCTCTTCGAAATTCTAAATTCAGAGACCGACAAAAGTAGTTTAGTGGATAAATCCGGGGTGCTTCCTGGGTTTATTCGTTCCGGCCATGGATGCAATGTCCCACCAACCTTCTCATCAACAGCAAAATGTAAAGTGTAAGAGCGGAAGATTGTTGACAGCAAATTCCCGTGTCAGGCATGTATCTCTAGCACAAAGACAAATGGTATGATCATCGGGTTTCTTCCCATCGGTTGTATAAATATACACGTCCTGGATTATTAGACAACACAAGGAAAGATAACTGCAAGTACAGTTGTTGTTTTTACGAAAGTACGGCTAATGATTAACCAGACTTATTAGGTTTGCATTAATTCATTGTGTTCGTTAATTCACTGATACTTTCATCTTAAAATTATTTCACTAAATAGTGAGAAAGACACGGTAAGTTTATCTGCAGTTAGATATGATGTTTTAATATTTCTACAGTAACAACAACCCACAGTATATATTAATGGTGAGCTCTTCGTTACATTTAACTTAAATATCCAATGTGATATATTGTCCCGTGTTCTCTCTTTGTCAGCTAAGTCTCATTTCAACCAAATTAGTTTGTCGTGAGTTCATATATTTTTGCTATGATTTGACCATGTTTCTACGTGTATACACACACACACACACACATATATATATATATATATATATATATATCAACAGTCAAATCGGACCGAAGAAACAATGTTTCCATTGATCTTTCCAATTGCTAATATTATCTATCGGTCGCAAATCCAGGTAGAAGGAGCAACGTAAAATAAAGTGTCTTGCTCAAGGACATAACGCACATATATATACCTATTTGTATTTATCGTTGTTTTAGTATAAGTATGGCCACTGCTTGGGGGTCACACTTTTTTAACTGTGTTTACTTTAGGCGAAAATGTATTAACTTTTCGCACCATTGAGTGCTTGTGACCGCCTCAAACAATTCGATTCAAACCAATATTATTCTCATTGCTTCATGTATTCGATTGATAACATGTTAATTTTTGTTTATAAACGCTAGTTGAGAGCTGTTATTTGAGGTTGTGAAAATCTCTTTGTTTTTACCCGCCAACAGTTGGTCTAATTTGACTCTCCTCTACAACAGTAGAACACCTCGATGCCACCAGACCGAACCAAGTTGGATAATGCGGTACAAAATCTGTGAACGAGGGATCCCCAGTTCCATCGTGGAAATACACACCTGACTTACATATGCATTATGCAACTCGCGGTGTAGCTTCCCGATCCCAGAAACCTATCAAAGATTTTTATCGATTCTAATCGACACGAGGTGAACCATGTTAGTCTTCAACCTATTTGTATTTATCGTTGTTTTGGTATAAACTATGACCACTACTTTTGGTCGTTTTTCTTGGTGTTACACTTTCTTAACTTTGTGTTTACATTGAGTGCTTTGTAACCATCTCAAACAATTCGATTAGTATCTGCTATATTGTGGCTACACACATATATATATATAGGTAAAATTCCGTTATAACGAAATTTTTTCCAATGTTTGGCCACACCCTCAATGTGTTAGGTCAATCTCGTTATAAAGAATTTTTTCCCCACTGAAATCGAAGGGGATGTTCTATAATAATTGTTTCTACTTTTTGGCACAAGGCCAGCAATTACCCAGTTGATTACTGGTACTTTATTTTATCGACGCCGTAAGGATGAAAGGCAGAGTTAACCTCGAACTCAGAATGGCAAGCGCCGTTACTATGCGTCAAAGCATGGCGTCCGACCCTCTACCGATTAATACCATACATATATGTGTGTGAAGGCATGTGGCTTTGTGGTTTAGAGTATTCCCCTCTCAATCGTAAAATCTTCAGTTCGATTTCCTGTCGAGTGTTTAACTCTTGAGCAAGACATTTTATTTCATGTTGCTCTTATCCATTCAGCTGACAAAAGTGCGTTGTTTCTATAGTTCAAAGGGTTGGCCTTGTCACAGTCTGAGTAACGCTGTAACACTGAGAACTATGACAAGGATTCATGAGCCGGTTGAATGCTAAGCTACTGGTACATTAATTCCACAAGCAAATTGTTCGTTGAACGAATCGACTAGTACACTCACCGACAGACCTACAGAAATCCAGCAACAATTGTTGGTTGTTGAGGTACACACACACACAAACATATAGTTGAAGGAAACGACAAAACAGATTAAAAAAAGTCTTATCGGTTTCATACTTTATATGGAAAAGAGGAAAGAAAGTTCGACGTATCAGGCTTTAGCCCTTCTTCAGGAGTACAAAAAATAGAGACAGGTTCGCTAAGGATAGATACAGAAAATAAAAGGTAGTCTCTAGTAAAAAAAAAAAGAAAATAATGAGAGTAAACAAGACAAACTGTTAGGTAGTCTTGGTCACGATTTTGGCCTGTAAAGTGAAATGTGTGTGTAATAGTGTCAATATTATGTGTATGTTTAAACGTGTTTTTTTTAATTTATTGTGTAAAGTGTGTATTGTATATGTGCGTTGAAGTTTCTTTTGTGTGTGTGTGTAAAGTATCTGGCAGTGTTTGAGTATGTCTGAGATGTGTGGATTTGTATGTGTGAGTGTATGATTAAATTTTACCATATGTATGTATGTTGAAGTTTATACTGTGACATTTAAAGTATCTGTGATTTGTATGTATGTTTTAATGAGTTTATGACATAGGATAGAGGAAGTATGTTTAGTGTGTGCTAGAGAGTATATGGGTGGGGCATTAAGGCTAGGGAGATGAAAGGTTTGTAAAAAAAATATTAATTGCTGTTCTCTTTGCCAGCGTGAGTCAAAGGGTCTGGCACAATATACGAGCTCGAAGACTGAAGTGGCATGTGGAGTGGTTGGCAGATTGAAAATGTCAAAAGATTGGAATCGTGTTGCCGACCCTGATGTCCTGAAGGTGTTCAGCAAATCTGTTGACCACTTTGACCAAAGTAGATGGCTCCACACAGAATACAATGGAGCACATAGACAAGGCTGGTGGAGGTGCAACTGAAGGAGTCCCTAACCTGGGAAGGACCAGCCATTTGGGACGGAAAAGGGTGGTGGTGGTGTTGAAGATAAAGCTGCATGTATGGCAGCAGTGACAGAAACGGGTGGGATCCAGGATATGAATTGGGGGAGGAAGGGTGCTGTGGATGAGGAAGTTCTGAAGATTACAAGTGCGTTTGAATGAAGGGAGGGGCGTAAGTGGAATAAATATATTCATCATCACTGTTTAACGTCCATTTTCCACGCTAGCATGAGTTAGACGAGTTGTCTCATTTGAGACAACTCAGATCAGGTTACCATGTCTTGCTCATACAAAACTGTTTCTAGTTTGGTTTCTATGGCTGGATGCCCTTCTTAATGCCAACCACCTTACAGTGTGGACGGGGCACTTTTTATCATGTCAACAACATGACCACTTTACAGTGTGGACTGAGCGCTTTTTGTTGTGGCACCAAAACAACCACTTTACAATGTGGTTTGAGGGCTGGGACAGGGATCTAAGGGCGTGAGTGAAAGGTGGGGTGTTAGGGCATGGGAAATGTATGGAAGGGGGAAGTGTTAAGGTGGGAATACAGATTTATATATGTATAGATAGATATATATATATAGTGGTTAGAGCATTGGCCTTGCAATCAAAAGGTTGTGAGTTCAATTCTCAGACCGGATGATGTGTTTATTCTTGAGCAAGACACTTTATTTCACATTGCTCCAGTTTAATCAGCTGTAGAAATGAGATGATAGGGACTGGGGTCCCTATCATTCCATTGCAAAGTGGTCGTGGAGGTGCCATGGCAAAAAAGCACCCAGCACTCACTGTAAAATGAGGTTGGTGTTAGGAAGGGCATCCAGCTGTAGAAATCAAGCCAGAATCAGTTCCTGTCTCACCCTTGCAAGCAGGGAAAAAGAGGACATAAAATGAAATGAAATGATGATGATGATATCATCACCATCATCGTTTAACATCTATTTTCCACACTGACATGGGTTAGATGGGTTGTCCCATTTGTGGCATATCAGGTGACCGAGTCTTGCTCATTCAGAACTGTTTCTGGCTTGCTTTCTACGACTGGATGCTCTTCCTAACGCCAACCACATTTACAGTGTGTGCTGGATACTTTTTGTTGTGATACCAACAAGACCACTTTATAGTATGGGTTGAGTGCATTTTGTCATGGCACCAAACCGACCACTTTGCAGTTTGGACTGGGATATGGGAGAATGATTGTGTGATCAGGATGTGAGTGGAGTGTATGAAAGGAGGAGGGAGGATAGTGGTTAAGTGTGGCATACTAGGTGTATGCTTCAATCTGCGCATGGGAAGGTGGGTTTTCTGTATTATTGCATAACGCCTTTGAGAGGTGCAATTGTATAATGTCAGCTTTTATCACTCCTTCCTAGGTCTGCTTACTCCATAACTTCCATCAACTTTGATCAGCCTGCACCTGTCATCCCTCATACACATTACATGGTCAAACCAATACAATCTCCTCTCTTCCACATTGCATCTGATCCTTCTTGTGCCCAATTTCTCTCTCTGTTTATTTACACTTTGCCGTTCATGTATATTATTAATATATATACAGGACTAGAACTGTTTCATTCAAAAGAAATTATCAAATGGTTTCTTTTGAATGAAACAGTTCTAGTTCTGTAGAAGCCATTTTTATATTAAACATGATGTCTACACTCTACTAATGTATTGAGTACCTTACTAACTGTGGTTACCCCTGATTGAACGTGGGACTCATATATATATATATGAGAAAGAGAAACATTTTATACTGATAGCGATACCAAATAGTTTCGCCTTCTGTTCAACAAGTTTTTTCAAGGATATTTTTCAGAGAAGGATAAAAAAAAAAACTCCAATTAAATAAGGTACTCACTACGTTGGTAGAGAAAAAGCATCTATTTTATATTAAAATGACATCTACTAGAAGTGTTTCATTCATATGAAATTATCAAGAATGTCCTAATTATATCCTACAAATGAAACAATTCTAGTCTAAGTCATTTCTATATAATATATGTATATATATAGTTTTATCCTATGCTTAACAAGCTTTTTTTATATTTACTTTAAACTAATTATCTGAGCTCACTATCGTTGTCTGTAGTTCTTTTGTTTAATATCTCTGATTAGACATGTCATTATTATCATCATCATTTTGCTTCCTGGAGAGAACTAATAAAAATAATTAAATAAAAATCTATTTATTGTTTATATATTTTAGCAACCATTACTGGTAGTTTGCAGAATATGTTTATATTTAACTGTTTTTGTCATAAGCCCCATTAATATGTAAAGACAATAAAACACCAACATAACACCACAACCATCACACTTTCACCACTAACACACCACCACACCTTCACCACTAACACACCACCACACCATTATCAATACTATCAGCACACTTCTACCACCAGCGTCAATGCACCCACATACCAACACTACCACCACTACATCAAAATCATGATGTATAAGATAACAGTGTCAGTATATTTCTGCCATCTCTGTATTCTTTCTCCATTAAAGTATTTCATTTCTCCTTTTTAAAGTCTATCATCCACACATATCATCTATTTACACTATATAGCCATACTGTTGTGTCTTTCTTCTGTACATATTTTCATAGCTTTCTTCATCTAACATTCAATGTCTCTACTCAAGTCACTTCACTCTAATAACCTTTATGTTAACTGTACATTGCCCTTTCTACCTTATATTTCCTTATTTCAGGGTTTATGGTGACATTTTGATGGTTGATTCAAGATATATCAAAAAATTTGTCAGATATTGAAACCAGAAGACTGACATGATCAAGAACACAAGTAACTGTTCTCTATAACCTTGATTAAGTTGGTGTGAAATTTAAATTGAGGTGATAGAAAGATTATACCTCTGTAATATTAGTGTGAAGAGATATTGTGAAGGAGAAAGCATGACAGATTATAAACATACTCACACTGATGAGAAACCATACCATTGTGATGTCTGTGGGAAAACATTCACTGAAAGTATTGGATTAAAAACACACATCAGCTTACATAATGATGAGAAACCACACCACTGTAACATTTGTGGAAAATCATTTTCTAAAAGTAAGGCATTAACTACACACATACGTACACACACTGGTGAAAAACCACATCAGTGTGATAGCTGTGGGAAAAAATTCTTTGACAGTAGTGGATTAAATAAACACAAACGTTTGCACAGAGGTGAAAAACCATTCCACTGTGATATCTGTGGTAGAAGATTCTCTCAGAATGGTCATTTTAAGGAACATATACGTACACACACAGGTGAGAAACCATATCAGTGTGATATCTGTGGCAAAGCATTCTCTCTACGACCGAGTTTGATCATTCACAAACGAATTCACACAGGTGAAAAGCCATACCAATGTAAGATCTGTGGAAAAACATTCAGTTCCCCTAATGGATTAAGTAAACATATACCTATACACACAGGTGAGAATCCACACCACTGTGATATCTGTGGAAAATCATTCTCTAGGCGTATTCGATTAACTATACATGTACGTAGTCACACAGGTGAGAGACCATACCATTGTGATGTTTGTGGGAAATCATTTGCTGCCAGTTGTGCTTTAGCTAGACACAAATTAGGCCATGCAAGTGACAATATGTACCGCTGTCAAATTTGTAGTAAAATATTTTCTACCCATAGTGGATTAACTCGACACAAAATTTTTCACACAAGTAACAATCCATACCACTGTGAAATCTGTGGTAAAACATTTTTTGTCAGTACACAATTTACTATACACATGCGTAGACACAGAGGGGAGAAACCATTCCACTGTGAAGTCTGTGGGAAGTCATTCGCTGCCAACGGAGAGTTAACTAGACACAAACGTGTTCACACAGGTGAGAAACCATACAACTGTGAAATTTGTGGTCAAACATTTTCTACCAATAGTGGATTAGCTAGACACAGACGGTTGCACACTGGTGAGTATCCATACCACTGTGAAGTCTGTGGGAAGTCATTCTCTGTCAATGGTGATTTAGTTAGACACCAACTTGTTCACACAGGTGAGAAACCATACCACTGTGATATCTGTGGGAAGTCATTCTCTGTCCGTCGTCTTTTAACCAGACATATACATAATCACAGAGGGGAGAAACCATACCCGTGTGATCTTTGTGGGAAGTCATTCCCTGCCACAGAGGATTTAACTAAACACAAACGAGTTCATACAGGTGACAAACCACACCACTGTGAAATCTGTGATAAAACATTTGCTACCCGTAGTGGATTAACTGTACACATACGTAGACACAAAGGTGAGAAACCATACCACTGTGAGATCTGTGGGAAGTCATTCCCTGCCAATGGCGATTTAACTAGACACAAACGTGTTCACACAGGGGAGAAACCATACCATTGTGAAATCTGTGGGAAACCATTTTCTGATGGCACTGGATTAACTATGCACAAAAGGATTCATACAGGAGAGAAACCATACCATTGTAACATCTGTGATAAGTCATTCTCTGCCAGTAGTAATTTAAATAAACATAAATGTGCGCACACTGGTGAGAATTCATACCTCTGTGACATATGTGGTAAAAAATTCTCTCAGATTAGTAGATTAACAAAACACATGTGCATGCACATGGATAAGAAAACATACCAATGTCTTATCTGTAGTAAAGCATTTTCTAATAGCCGTACATTAAATAGACACAAACGTGTTCACACAAGAAGACCATACTGTTGTGATATCTGTGATAAATCATTCTCTAGCAATAGTGGATTAACTGTACACAAACGGGTGCACACAGGAGAGAAACCATGCCACTGTGATATCTGTGGTAAGTCATTCTCTTTGAATAGTAGATTAATTATGCACAAGCGGGTACACACTGGTGAGAAACCATACCACTGTGATATCTGTGGTAAATCATTCACTGAGAATGGTTCATTGAAGAAACACAAACGGATTCACACAGGTGAGAAGCCATATCACTGTGATATCTGTGGTGTCTCATTCTTTCGAAATACTTCATTGACTATACATAAACGGCTGCACACAGGAGAGAAACCATACCACTGTGATATCTGTGGTAAATCATTCTCTGAAAATGGTTCATTAAAGAAACACAAACGGATTCATGCAGGTGAGAAACCATATCACTGTGATATCTGTGGTAAGTCATTCTCTGGTAATAGTGGATTGACTATACACAAACGGCAGCACACAGGAGAGAATCCATACAATTGTGATATCTGTGGTAAGTCATTTTCTAGTAGTAGTCATTTAACTCCACATTTACGCACACACACTGGGGAGAAACCATACCACTGTGACATCTGTGGTAAAACATTCTCTCAGAATGGGCATTTAACTCAACATATACGTATCCACACTGGTGAAAACCCACACCACTGTGATGTCTGTGGTAAAACATTCTCACAGAGAGGTCATTTAACAATTCATATACGTGGTCACACAGGTGAGAGACCATATAGTTGTGATGTTTGTGGTAAATCATATGCTGACAAACAGAACTTAAATCGTCACAAACCTGTTCACACAGGTGAAAAACCATATCATTGTGATGTCTGTGGTAAAACTTACATTGATAAAAAATGTTTCACTAATCATAAAAGAAAGGTTCATAAAATTGAACCAATAAAAGAAGAGAATTAGAAGAATTTGTCCAAATTATTACTTCATGAAGCCACAACGGAATTCCTGTGAGACAGCTGATAAAATGAGAATTTCCAGAATAGGATAGAAAATTGATAAAAGCTGTCTTCGTACTAAAATATCTTTTTTTTGTTTTATCTCAGAAAAACAACAGCTGGAGATTTTCTTTGACTTTCATTACAAGAATGTTCCACAACATGGTAATGGAACTGAATGGAGATTTACATGTGTCAATGTTACCATTTATCTTGTAGATAGTTGAGTGTAAATAAAAAATGAAGTTTTGTAATAATTTACCATTCAATTCTCTACTGATTTACTTTGGATGAACTTTATTACTCAGTCTGGTTACACAGACATTTGTCACTATTTTGATGTTATAAACATTTGACTGGTAAACTGATGTACGTTTGTGTCTAAATTAAAATTACAATAAATAATTTTAAAATTCTGTTTCCATATTTATTTCTGCAGTTTTAACTTTGTGTATTTGGAAGAAGGATAGTCCAACCCATGCTAGCTTGGAAGATGGACGTTAAATGATGATGATGATGATACTAACTACTACTACTAAATTCATCCACTTCTTTGTGGTGTCATGATAACACGTTGATTTTGATGGCATAGGGAAAAAATATGTGTGTGTGTATATATATATGTATATATATATACACACACCTATATGAGCGAGACATGGTTACCCGACCCAACTTGCCTCTAAATGGGACCCGTCTAACCCATGCTAGCATGGAAGATAGATGTTAATCGATGATGTATATATATACACACACACAAAATATGAGTAATTTGTACTGGTCGTGTCCTATGATGGTGACAAAGCAGGTCTTTTTAGACATAGCATTGCTTTCCCTACACAGAGAGGAGGCAATAAAAGGAGCCCTAAATAAATGCTTATTCAATGCTTTAACTTGGCAGTCAACTGCAACTGTCTGGTTATCCAAATACACGGTCAAAACAAAGGGAAAGGAATGTTAGAACACTCCAACTTGGAACGAAGATCAGACTTCATCTGTAATGCACTCAACAGATACAGTGTTGATATCTGTGTAGTAAGTGAGACCCGACTCCCTGGCATGTCCCAAATGGAAGAAGTGGGAGTGGGCTACTCAGTGTTCTGGTCTGAAAAGAGTGAAGAAGACCACTGTCAATCGGGTGTTGGTTTTGTCATAAGATCTGACATTGCCAAATCCCTAACATCATTCCCCAAAGGTGTCAGTGATCGCATAATGACTCTGCCACTGGATTTGGTAAACAACACCTCTGTTATGCTAGTAAGTTGCTATGCCCCAACTCTATTCACCTGAGCAGGAGATTGAAATATTCTACGATCAGCTTCACACAGTGGTCTCTGTTTCCAACAAGAACAAGCTGATCATAATGGGTGATTTCAATGCTAGAGTTGGAAATGACTTTCAAACATGACATAACGTCCTTGGATCTCACGGAGTCGGAGCTATGGGCTTAGGCTGCTCTCACTCTGTAAAGAATTTGATTTCAGCATCACCAACAGCTTCTTTCAACAACATGGATGCATCCTAGATCCAAGGAGGCATATGGTTGACTGTGTTATCACTCGCAGACATCACCTAAAAGATTTTAAAATCACTTGTTATTTTCACTCTTCTTGTTATCTCTCGGATCATGCACTACTGTGCAGTAAGGTTTTATTCAATCTTCCAAACAAAAGGTGTTTTCAGAGGCCACCATCCCACCCAAGATTGATGTGGGTAAGCTGCGATTAGTTGATGGGAGGCTGAAACTTTCTGCAAAGCTTGACTCATCCCTCGACACTATCCAGATTTCTGATGACATTGAGACTTCCTGGAAAGCACTCAAAAGATGCCACTGTGGAGATCTAAGGATTTCCTATGAGAAAACATCAGGACTGGGTTGATGAAGACAACTTGGATGTCCCAAACCTTATCAACGGAATACATAACCTACACAGGATTTGGATTGGAGATAAAAATTCAGCAACAAAAAAGATAGCCTACAAAGATTGGAAGCAGCAGGTACAATCCTCACTTAGAAAGATGAAAGATGCTTGGTAGATGGCTAAAGCAGCCAAACTACAAGCTGCTGCTGATAAAAAGGACTCACAAGCCTTTTATAATGGTCCGAGGGAGGGCAGGTCAAATCCAGTGCTTTCCTCTGATGGAACAACCCTATTCACAGACAGCTGAGATTCTCACTTGCTGGAAAGAACACTTTTGAGAAGGTTCTTAATGCAGAATCAAAGGTTGATGAAGATGTAATTTTATCTATTCTACAAAGGCTGGAGATCTCTGAATTATTAGCATTAAACCCAAACTTGAATGACATAAAAGCTGCTATCATCCAATTAGGCTCCTGGTAAAGATGGCATCCCATATGAAATCTTCAAATATGGTGGTAAAAAGCTGGTTCGTAGGCTTCTTCAGCTATTTCTAGAAATCTGGAGAGTTGGGAGCATCCCCCGGGACTTCAGAGATGCATTGATAATCCACCTGTTCAAATACAAAAGTAAAAAATCTATCTGCAACAACTCTCGCGGCATCTCCCTTCTCTGTATTGCTGGTAAGATACTATCCTGTGTCATGGTCAACAGAATTATATCCAGACTTGCTGACCATATCTACCTTGTAAATCAGCATGGTTTCTGCTCTGGTCGGGCTACTATTGACATGATTTCCTCTCTTTGTCAGGTCGCAGAGAAGGTTCGTGAAAGGAACCAAGAGCTGTTTATGGTTTTTATTGACCTGGCTAAGGCCTGTTTGCTGCAACATCTCTCAAAGAGGCACAGGAATTGATGAACTGTTTTTCGCTTGTCTGTAAGGTTTTTGGTCTAACAATCAGCATCAAGAAGACTGAGGTGGTACATCAACCAAAGGCATGCAGGAGGCGTTAAACAGGTGTGGTCAGATTAAAGGCATCCTCTGGACCCCTCACTATTGATGGCAAAGATCTGAAATATGTGCGCTGCTTTACTTAACTTGGCAGCAAGGTGAACCACTTTGCATCCCTGGATGATACTTTTGGCAAACTACATCACCACCTACAGAGTGTCAAAGGTATATGCTTGAAAACAAAATTTGCAGTTTATCGTGCAGTGGTACTGACAACACTCTTATATGGCTCTGAGTCATGGACACTTTACCACACTCACATACATAAGCTTGATGACTTCCACAAACGCTGTCTTCACTCTGTGGATATGCACTTTCTGACGGTCTCCAATGCTGAACTGTTCAGAAGGTGCAACATTGGTGAGATTGAGTCATTTCTGATGCAATCCCAACTTAGATGGCCTGGTCGTGTCTGAGGACCTCACACCTAAGGTACTGTTGTAGTCAGCTCCAGGGTGGTGTGCATAGTGTGGGTAGGCCACTATTCCAATATAAGGACAAACTGAAGTACAATCTTTTTCATTTGAAGCCATGCTGTCAATTGTAAAAAGATGGAGAACCATCTGCCACGAAGGTATAAAGAACTTTGAGAAATCTCGTTTAGCTTACCTCTGTTAGATAAGATCTGACACCAGAGTCCAGTCAGACATTCCAGCCTGCTCTGTTCAAGATCCTGTCACCTACATCAAATGCGGATTTGTGTGTAAATCAGCAGCTGATGAACTGAAAGAATGGGAGAGTCAGTCATATACATATATATACACACACACACACATATATATATATATATATATATATATACATACATATATATATATATACATATATATATATATACATACATATATATATATATACATATATATATATATACATACATATATATATATATACATATATATATATATATATACATACATATATATATACATGGTGGCTGCCAACTCGTTTTCGAGTACGGCCACTACTTTATATCCATGTAGGAGAACCCCTACCGATGCGCTGAACGAGTGTGACTTTTTAGTCCAGCCAGCGACTTGAAAACTCTGGTACAAACACTACACTTGTGACAATTATTGACACATAGTGCTGGGCCCATGGTACCATGTGACGACAAGTGCAGAGAGATCTCCAGATATAAAGCAATGCCTGTGCCGTGAAGCTTTTATAGTGAGCAAAGGCACTGCACAAAGCCAGTCCCACTCTCTTAACCAAGATGATATTTACCAAAAAGAAGAACAAGTGAACATCATTGGATACCATCAGAGTTGCAGGTGTTATATCAGAGTTTTCCTTCTAGAATTCTGCCTTGACAAAGGCTAAGGGGTCATCTCTCCCGGATGATATATATATATATATATACATACATATATATATATATGTATGTATGTATATATTTGTACAAATTCCTTCAAGAAATCCCGGATAAACCTCCTACACCCGGATATGTCTCCGTAAACAATAACTCTCTACTTGAGTGGGCCATGGTGTCCAAATCCTGATTTGAAAGACTTTGCCAGGTGGTGCTATTAAGTTAGACATGGCCTGGGCCAATACTGGCTGAAACCTATCAAAGTTATATATATATATATTGTGGTAAATAAAACAGGAGGTTATATCCAAAGTTGGTAGAGCACTCAGTCCAAAGGACTAGTTCGATATAGAGTTACTTCCACAACATATTAGCAAACTCTAGTTGAGAACATGTGTTTCACTCAAAGGATTCTTCAACTCTGGTATGGTTATAGTGAGAACGTAAGTATATATATATATGAGCTAGCTGGATTCTGCACAGCAGATGCCGGTAGTTGAGTGACAAGGAAGACATTTCAAATAGACTATTGTAGGGTGGGACAACATTTGAAGAACGATCGCTTGTGATAGTTCAGTCTGGGTTAAACTTCTGGTTATTTTGGGTCCTTCCAGCTACGTAATAGAAACCTCCGTATGGCCTGGATTTGGTCAGAATTTTCCATTGAATGGAGTAATCAACATCTGCATCTTTGAGTGACCATTCGTGGCTCTCCATCTTCATGACCAATTTTATGGCTCGAGGGGGTCAGACCATCGTCATGGGGAAGTGGGAATTCGGCTCACATCATCATCATCATCATTGTTTAATGTCTATCTTCCATGCAAGCATGGGTTTAGACATCATATCTAATATATACAACTCAAACAAATCATATACATCAGCAGTATCGAATGATCCCATTGAGACATAGTTCTGAGATAGTTGACTTTTTTTTTCCCAGGCTATACCTTTGTTGAAGAGAATGGTTTTTCTGCAGTGGGTAATGATCTGTTTATCCAAGTCATAGACAGAGGTGTATATCATCATCATTTTACGTCCGCTTTTCCCTGCTTGCAAGGGTGCGACGGGTCTTATTCAGCACAGCATCTCTCCACTCGTCACGGTCCCTCGTCATCTCCACCATGAGCTTCAATGATCTGAGGTCTGTTCTCACCACCTCCGCCCATGTTTTTCGTGGTCTACCTCTACCACGTCTTCCTTCAACTGGCAATTCCTGGCACTTCTTCACCCATCGGTCATCCTTCATGCGCATCACATGTCCATACCACCTCAGTCTCCTCTCCCGTACACTACATTCTATCCCTCTCAGACACAGTTTCTCTCTCAACACATTTATGCTGGGTCGTTCACGCACATTTACACTGCACATCCAACGGAGCATGCTTGCCTCATTTCTCTCCAGCCGTCGCATATCCTCTGCAGTTGCTGCCCATGTCTCACTACCATGCAGCATCGCGCTCCTCACACAGGCATCATACAACCGGCCTTTCGTACGCAGGGAGAAACCCTTCTTCGTCAACAGAGGAAGCAGCTCCCTAAACTTCTTCCAACCCGTCCTTATTCTAGATACTATGGCCTCGGAACACCCTCCTCCCATGCTAATCTGATCTCCTAGGTACCGGAAGCTATCCACCACTTCTATAGCGCCCTCCTGCATTTGAAAAATGTGTCTATCAATGCGACTTCTACTGTCTAATTTCCCTGTACATCTACTGCATACATATTTCTCCCTACCTGTTAGTTTGCCTGCTATCCTGCTACATCTTTTGTGTACCCAGGATCTGCATTGTGTGCATTTTATAGAATTTATGCCAGTTCCTTTTCTGCATATCGAACATGGCCATTTCCCTGACGTAATCAGGGTTTTGTCCTCTTTTCTACTCATCAACACTTTTGTCTTAGCTAGATTCACTCTCAATCCTCTTGCTTCAAACTGCTGTTTCCATAGCCAGAATTTATTCTCTAGCTCCTCGACTGACTCTGCTATAAGAACCAGATCGTCAGCATAGAGAAGTTCCCATGGACAGCCAGTCTTAAACTCCTCTGTTATGGCTTGGAGGACTATAATGAACAAGAGCGGGCTGAGGACCGAACCCTGATGTACTCCTACTTGTATCTGGAATTCCTCACTAAACTCCATTCCTACCCTGACTTTACTGAGAGTACCTCTGTACAAAGTTTGCACTGTCCTCACAAGCCATTCCTCAACACCTAGCTTCCTTAGGGACCACCAGATGACAGATCGGGGTACCCTATCAAAGGCCTTCTCTAGGTCAACAAAGGCTAAGTATAGTGGCTTATTCTTCTCTAAGAACCCCTCTTGCAATTGTTTCACCAAGAAGAGGGCATCTGTTGTACTCTTCCCAGACACAAAACCAAACTGCATCTCATCTAGTTTGACCCTTTCTCTAATTAGTTGTGCTAAAATCCTTTCTGCCACTTTCATAACCTGATCTATCAGTTTTATACCCCTATAATTGCTTCTCTCCAAAGCATCCCTTTACCTTTGTAGCAATTTATGAGAATACTGCTGCACCAGTCTTTGGGTATGACACCACCATATATAGCCTGATTGATGATGCGTCCAACCAGTTTAGTGCCTACGTCCCCTGATGCCTTCAGCATCTCAGCAACTATTCCCGATGGTCCGGCAGCCTTACCATTTTTCATTTCCCTAATCGCCTCTTGGACCCTATATTCGTCAATCTCAATAGCTGGTCCCTCTGTCGGATCTACCAAGGGTAATTTCTCTCTCTCCCATTCGTTCTCCACATTCATCAGTCTCTCATAATGACATTTCCAGGCCTCCTTTTTCTGATCATTCGTGACACTAAATACACTGGCATCATCCCGGACACATTTATCTCCAACAACATCCTGATTTGCATTGACACACTGCCTTGCAATGTGGAATACCGCACGCCTCTGATTTTCCCATCGCAGAACATTGGCAAACCTCCTACTCTCTGCCTCCCTGCGTGCTAAGTACACCTGACGTCTAGCTTCTCTCTTAGTGGCTGTATATTCTTCCCTACTCCCACCCTTTTTCCAACCCTTCCATGCTAGTCTTTTATCTCTAATAGCCTTATCTACTGTGCTGTTCCACCACCAGGTCACTCTCTGTCTGGTTGGAGCTCTGCTCCAGTCACAGGTTTCATCAGTAGTCTGCAGCAAGTTGTCACGTAAGAAATTCCAGTTATTATCTATGTCATACGTCTCTAAATCGTCTTCTTTTTCGTCATATACATCTTGAAGGGCTTTCCTAAATTTGTATTTTAGTGAAAGGTATTTTAGCTTCCAGACCTTTCTTCTCCACACCTTCCTATATGTCTCATTCCATCTCTTGCTTACTGAGATATCACTAACAACTAACCTATGCTGTGGGGTACATTCTTCCCCAGGGTATGCCTTGGTATTAGACACTATCTGCCTGTCCCGTTGCCTAACTACTAAGAAGTCAATCTGGCTTATGTGCTCACCAGAGCATATATATATATGTGTGTGTATAGATATAGATATGTGTCTGTGTGTGTATATGAATATATATGTGAAGTAGAGTTTAGATATTATTTATTATGGCTAAATGATGTCTTGTAACGCTGGAGTTTCTTGACTGTATTTACAGGATCATTAAACAAGAATATATATGTAACGGATTATTATGTGTGGTTGTAACGATAAGTGGATGGATGGATGTAACTGTTGGTATGGTGGTTTCGATGTAAACAAAAATACCAGGAGTGTTGTTACAAAGTTTATTTTATTATAACAATATTCAATTTGAATATTGAATGATAAAATCAATAACACAAAATATTCATACAATAATTTGGTGGCTCTTCGAGCCACGTAAATTCAAGTATCACAGAATACGATTATAATATAATTTGTACTGTATCAGAAAGGTACAGTATGTGTAAACAGAAATGAATGGTGCGTGTACAAATGCTGAACTCACTATGAATGCGTGTGTGCGTATCAGTATATTTTACTTGTTTGTATTGCAGGAGTCAGCGATCAGCCAGGAAGGTGAGAATAAGTGGCAGACTGGTTTTTCGTGACGAGAGCTTGTAAATGCGACTTGTCTTGTCTGTATATCACTTCTTTTCTGTCGGGGCATGAACAACCCCTGTATTTATAAGAGTTGAAGTTAGAAGGATAGATATATCCTCTGAACTTTGGTTAGTCTCTCCCAAGGGATTAGTTTGCCAAGCGTAAACAAGTCAGAAAGATGGATATATCCTCTGACCTATTTTCTGTCAGGCGTAAACACCTCTGACCTGTGTTTAGCCTCTCCCAAGGGGTTAGTCTCTTGAGTGTAAACAAGTTACCACATCTTGTCCCAGAGGCCGGAAAGCTCAGATTCGGTTTCGAATCTTCGCCGCCGTTATATATATTATACCATCACTATTTTGTTTAATGTATATTTTCCATGTTTGCATGGGTTAGACGGGTTGTTATGTTATGGGACAAGTCAGGTCAAGTGACCATGTCTTACTCATACAGATCTGTGTTTTGACTTGGTTTTACAACTGTATGACTTTCCTAATGCCAGTCACCAGCATGACCACCTTAGAGTGAGATGAACCACTATGCATCAATCCTGTAGCAGGAGTTGCCTCCCTTGTTGTGACACTCACATCACCAATAGATTAACGCTCTCTAGATAGGAAGTAGAACCCTTTCTGTAACTTCCGTTCCAACCCTATAAAACGAATAACCTTCAGCTCCCTTTCTCTCATTTGCCTTTTCGGCTCCTGGGCTTCGGCCAGGCGCGTTCGCCTGGCGACCAAACGGTAGCTAATAACTTTGCTTCATTCTTTCATCTATTCATTGACATGTCAACTATACTGTTCTATATATCCACAAATTGTTAATTAAATATTATACACACAAACCACGTCTCTTGTTATACTTATACACACCAGTATTTTGTTATAATGGTGACCCCGAAAAAAGAAAAAAAATAGCAGAATCTGGTGTTGTGTGAGTAACATTACGAATACGCAGCAAATTTTATTGACAAACTATGAAAATACGCAGTCAAAGAAACGAACACTCGCACATGTGAAATTCTCGTTCAGACAGACTTTTTTTCTATCACGCATCAACTAACTGTCGCATTTCACTGTATATATATATGTTTTTCGTTGCTTTCTTACAACGAACACTTTAAAAACAAACAAAAAAAAGAAATTTGATTTTTTTTTTTAAACATTTCAACATGAACATTTATTTTCGATGAATCTCAACTATTGCTTTTGTTCATCGTTTTCTTCATTGTTTAAGTTTTTTTCAAAGTTCACAAAAAAAAAATTGAACTCGCCATATTTGTTATACTAAGTGAAGCCTTTCTTTCTTTTTCATCATTGTTACTTTCACACACACATTTTTTCAAAATGGCTGCCAACGACCTGTTGCACTATCATTTTCTCGCGCAATAGAAATATATTTTTTTCAACTTAACCTTGTATTGGCACGTGTAGGCAGCAGAATTCTCGACTCACGGAGATGGCCGCACGCCAGAGATAACGTTTCTCGCCAAGGATTCTCCAGCCTTAAGTTATATTCTCCTATTTGCCGGTTTAAAAATTTACCACGTAAATTTGCCTTTGAAAACTGCGCATTTATTCAGAATGCTTATTTCTTTGGTCGCTGGCCTCTTGACCCTTCCAGGTCAACGCATTCTCAACATCGACCATCAACTTTGGCTGTTATTTCTAGCACTTTGCGCAACTCATTTTTTCTGAAAACATTTTTTACTGTGAATTTAAACATCGAATAAGCTCACCCCGCGAGACAACAACATCAACAGCAACACAGCTTCATCAACAACTAAAACCAGCAGAACAAGCCAGAGAATTTATTTTTGCAGTACTCTTCCTGTGAGAAAATCCATTCGGAGGTTGGAAATTTCACGTTATACCACAGAACAGAAACCACCTGCATTCATTCTGTGGAACACACTTTCTTTCCTGCTGTCATGTGATTGCACACCTGTGAACTGTATTTTGAACATTTGAATTTTGAGCTCTTCTCTTACTTTGATTACATTGTATCTTTGGGTGATGGATAGATAGATGTCCAGTCGTTCTCTGGCCAAGAGCGGTTGGCTACCTTGATATCTATCATTGATTTTTGCAAACATTATTTTTTTTCGTAATTTTCATGCCTGTTACAACATTCTCGCCAACTTACTGCATACATATTTCATTCGATTTTTATATTTTAAAAATCTGGCGGGAGATAATGTAGCAGGAGTTGCCTCCCTTGTTGTGACACTCACATCACCAATAGATTAACGCTCTCTAGATAGGAAGTAGAACCCTTTCTGTAACTTCCGTTCCAACCCTATAAAACGAATAACCTTCAGCTCCCTTTCACTCATTTGCCTTTTCGGCTCCTGGGCTTCGGCCAGGCGCGTTCGCCTAGCGACCAAAACGGTAGCTAATAACTTTGCTTCATTCTTTCATCTATTCATTGACATGTCAACTACACTGTTCTATATATCCACAAATTGTTGATTAAATATTATACACACAAACCACGTCTATGTTATATTCATACAACCCAGTATTTTGTTATAATCCTATAGCAGTCCTGCTTTAGAGAATGGCATAAGCTTAGAAAGAGAAAATAAACAGATTTGTAGAGAGAGACGAAGCCAGACCACATGTGTCCTGCATTGTTATAATGACAGTGTTATATTTTTTGCAGAGTAGAACATATTAAGTTGAAATAAATGCTTTTACATTTACATACAAATAAATACTTTTGAAATAAATGCTTTTAGAACATATGAAGTTGAAATAAATGCTCATTTCCTCAATCCCCCGAAAATGGTCCTGCTTAAAAGTAAGTGTTGTGTCCTCTGTTAAATAAACCAAATTTTTAACGAAATATTATATGCTACTTATAATGTTTAAGTAGCGTTTATATTGAAAATGAAAATGGCATGTAATGCCCAATGCTAATTCGTAAATTTCCTAGAAACCATTAATGGAATCGGAATTTTTTTTTGTACAGCAATGCGAGGGAACTAACTAATTTCGAGGAAATCGGATGGATTATCTGAAAGTTATGCCTCAAAAAGCCTTAAAATGCGGTTTTTCGCCTAATGCGAGCACTAGGGCAGAAAAAGTTATCATTTTTTTAGCCCATTGCACTTCAAAAAATATAAGTAACGCATGTGTAAAGTTTGAAAAGAATCGGTCGGGTACTTACACAGACAGACAGACATCCTGTTTTATATATATAGATAAATGAAGTGAAGCAAAAAAATATAGAGAGACAGAAGTTTAGAAAGCTGCAGGCTTATAAAGAGAAGTTACATGACTTATTTACAAATAAAGTGAAGCAGAAATATAGAGAGAAAGGCACATATATATATCATCATCATCATTTAACGACCAATCTCCATATTTCCATGGGTTCCCACATTATGAGACAAATCAGGTCAGGTGACCACATCTTGCTCATATGGGTCTGTATTTTGGCTTGGTTTCTTTGGCTGGATATCCTTCCTAATGCCAATCACATTACAGCGTGAACTGGATGCTTTTTATCGTAGCACCAAAACGACCATCTAATAGGGTGGAGATATATATTTAACGAAAGGTATAAAAATATATAGTTAGAATGGTTATATGTGGTTATTTAGATATGTGATAATAACAAGATTGTTAAATGTAATATCATGAATAATAGAATATAAGAATATAGGATTTGATTTATATATAGTTTTACTTCACGTGAATTAAAAGGTACAATAAACAAGTTACCATAAGTTGCAAAGATTGACAATATTACTTTGTTATTGATGTGTAGGCTGTTGAAGTCTGTTGTTGTTGTTGGTGTTAAAACAGCGAGTTACAGATAATTGTTGTCCGTGATAGTAGTTGAGACCGGCATAGGTTAAGTTTAACGTCCTCGAAAATGAAACTAGGTTTTCTGACAAGTGAATGTGTTTTTTTTTTTTTTTACAATGAAATTTACGATACACTCTTTGTTTATTTACAACAGGTCTCTATAGTGATATGGTGTTAATTAGTATTGCGTGTGTGATTATTTTCTCTTATATATATATGTGTGGGTGTGTATATGTGTGTATATATATGTGTGTCTGTATGTATATATATGTGTGTGTTTGTATATATATATGTGTTTGTGTCATCATCATCGTTTACATGTTTTTACCCAAATCCCTTATCATTCTCTGTCCTTCTTATGACCCGGCCTTAATTTGTTTATAGTTGGTGCCAACTTTGGCAAGATATTACAAAAACATCTAAATTTGATCTCTAGGTATCACCCAAAGTTCAAGGCGCCGACAGATTTCGCTACATATATATATATATATAAATATATTTTTTTACTTATTTTTTACATTTGTACTATCTTCATTCTATTTTCTTTACCCCTTTATCATTATCTTTTATTATTGATGTTATTGTTTTGATTCTCCGTTGTATCTCTATATATACCAATGCCATATGTAAAACCTCTAGTATTCTGATGATTTGATCAGAGGTAAACACTGTATTTAAGGTCAAGTGACGCAACTTTGAGTGATGAGCGGCCTTTAGACTCACCTGATCAATGAAACAATTGTACAGCCGACCATGTTATTCTTCAATCTTTCACTATATATTTATATATATATATATATATATATATAAATATATATATGTGTGTGTGTGTGTGTGTGTGTGTGTGTGTGTGTATGTGTATGTATGTATGTATGTAATATCATCTTGGTTAAGAGAGTGGGACTGGCTTTGTGCAGTGCTTTTGCTCACTATAAAAGCTTCACGGCACAGGCATTGCTTTATATCTGGAGATCTCTCTGCACTTGTCGTCACATGGGCCCAACACTGTGTCAATAATTGTCACAAGTGTAGTGTTTGTACCAGAGTTTTCAAGTCGTTGGCTGGACTAAAAAGTCACACTCGTCAGCGCATCGGTAGGCATTCTTTTACATGGATTTAAGGTAGTGGCCGTACTCGAAAACGAGTTGGCAGCCACCATGTATGTATGTGTGTGTGTGTGTGTGTGTGTGTAGTAAAAGGCCGATAATTTTTGTTTTAAATGCCGGTACAATGTGGTTAAAAATACGAAGGGCAAATTTTGACAAATGAAACAAAACAAAATAAAGTAAATGTTTTACCAAGTGTATTTTAGCATGATATTTCTGGGCTATTACCTTATTTTCAGATGTGAAGCTGAAACAGTCTCTATGTGTTTTTATCTGTATATATTATGTTTTTATACAACTGTGAATAAAAGATTATAATAAATTACTTTTGAGAATGTCTTCAAGATTTGTTAGTCTTTCATCAGTGATACTCACTCAGAAAGTATTGGCATGAGATAGACTATAGTCTATATAAAACCTTGCGTGATCATCCTTTGCTGGCAATGATCATTTGCATATAGTGTGAGATTGGCCAGTTATATTTAAAATGTACTATATGCAACTTGGTAATATATTCACCGAGAAAAATAGAAAAAAATATAATTTTTTCGCTTTGTTTCGTTACAAAAAAATGTATTTTTCTCCAGCAGAAAGCTACCCATATGTTTATTGTATATGAGCATATTATATACATTTATATATGTTTTCATATACACCTACATTATACTTAAACGCTGTCTTAATGCTACTGCAAACCGAATATAACTGACCAAGTTTGCATCTATATGCAAATGACTACTTCCAGCCGAAGTTTTCTGCTTTGTTATAGTCAAATCGACAACCCTAGCAAACAATAATAGTTTCTACTTTTGGCATAAGGCCAGCAATTGTCCCAGTGTATAACTGGTACTTTAAAATTCTATATAGACAAAAGTCTATCTCATGCCAGTACTTAATGGGCAAGTGTCACTGATGAAAGATTAGCAAATCTTGAAACAACTGTCTGACATTCTCAGGACGTACTGGCAACTCGATGATATATATTCACAGACGAAAATTGAAAAAAATGTAATATTTTACGTTTCGTTTCGTAACGTAAAAAATGTATTTTTCTTCGGCAGCGAGGCTACCTATATGTTTATTGTATACTAGCAGCAGGACCCGGCGTTGCACGGGGTAGGAAACATGAGATAGCAACACACATATGCAAAGATTGAGGAATGTAGCTGTGTACTTTTTGAATTCCCTTATTCTCAGGGAATGATTGTTCATCTACTGGAAACGTAGAACACCAGCAGGCAGAATCCAGTAGTAGCGGTGTCATTGGGCTGATTGCGGAAATCCTGTATGCGAAAGGAGTAAGTGTTGTGGGGCGATGTATGTCGTAAGTCTGTTCACGAATTACGTCACAGATGGGGAACACACGTCAGTCTGACAGAGTGACGTAGTCAATTGTGTGAAAACCAAATTGGGATGAACGTTTAAGTAGGGATATTGAGATGACGAAATCAGCTTGGCAACGCAGCTGCAGCAGAAGGGGGTCATAGTGCAATTAGCACAAACACTGCATTTACACAGCAACAAAGGTGCGACAAAAGGGGTCACTGCGGAATTAGCACAACCGCTGTTCAACGTACTTGCGCAGGACGTTCATACTGCAGTGTAGGAGCAACAAAAGGGGTCTTAGTAGGAGTAGCACAGACGTGAGTTTTACGGTGTCAATAACACGGCAACGTACACAGAGCCCGGATTTGTGCGCGATGAAATTACGAAGCATCAACAGGGTGCCGACAAATATTTTAAGGTCCTCCTCATTTCCTCAACCCCACGAAAATGGTCCTGCTTAAAAGTAAGTAAGTGTTGTGTCCTCTGTTAAATAAACCAAATTTTTAACGAAATATTATACGTTACTTACGATGTTTAAGTAGCGTTTATATTGAAAATGAAAAAGGCATATAATGCCCAATTCTAATTCATAAATTTCCTAGAAACCATTAATGGAATCGGAGATCTTTTTGTCCACAGCAATGTGAGGGGACTAACTAATGTGTGCTGCAAATTTCGAGGAAATTGGTTGGATTATCTTTAAGTAACGCCTCAAAAAAGACCAAAAATGCCTAAAAAAATGCGGTTTTTCGCCTAACGCGGACCCTAGGGTAGAAAAAGTTAACATTTTTTTAGCCCTTTGCACTTCAAGAAATATAAGTAACGTATGTGTAAAGTTTGAAAAAAGTCGGTTGGTACTTCTCGAGTTTTAGGGATTTACACAGACAGACAGACATCCTCTGTTTTATATATATATAATTTTATACAAGCATATATTTATTTTTTTATTTTCAATTGAGTTCTTAAACACGTTGGATTGATGTTTTCATAAATACTAATTAACCCGCGTGTATATTATTTTTTTTTTTTCCTCATTTCGTGGATCGTGGGTTGTCTCCCCTTCCCGCTTCGTGTCGCTACGATACTTCCTCAGTCAAAAACTGCTGGAATTTCAAATTTGGCGGTCATTCGAGGTGAGAGAGAGCAACTTTACTGACACGATTTTTAACAGCGGTAAGAAATTGTTTTCTTATATCGATGTTTAACGGGCTTCCACTGATGATTTATAAGTGCCCACCTAAATATATTCTTACATGAATATATATTAGGCTTCTACATAAACTGGAAACACTCTCCCAAACTTGTAGAAAACTTATAATGAAACAATTGTTTGGAAAGAGAGATATACTTTAACTTTAATTATATCTCATAAAATAATACAACTGGTTTTTCCACATTATACATATTGTTGACTTTGCCTTTCATCCTTACGGGGTCGATAAAATAAAGTACCAGTAATGCACTGGGTAATTGCTGGCCTTGTGCCTAAAGTAGAAACAATTATACATATTGTTAGCACCCCAAACACTTAAATTGGGTTTATATTTTAATATAACCTAATGTTTGTTGAGCGAGATGGTTACCAGTCAGAGTTTAGCTTTAAACTATCCCTGTTATTGTATTAAATATTTACTCTTGATTGGCCAGAGGTGTTTATTTCCAGGTACCTTATGAATTTGACTTTCCGTATTTATTACTGTTGTGAAATATTGTGGCTTTTTTTGGTTGTAACTTCTCTGTTTTTTAGCCTAAGAAAATATATATATATATATGCCTACGTATATAATTACATGCATATATGTATTTATTTTCTTTTATTAATTGAGTTCTTTACACGAGGAATTGATGTTGGTTTTGAAATAACTAATTAACCCGCGTGCGTTTTATATTTTACTCTTAATTCGGCCGGAGAATTATATTCCCATTTGCCCTTTATAGCATAACTTTCTGCATTTACTGCGGTTATGAGAAGCGGTTCTTATTCGGGTACAACTTCTGATTTAGCCTAAGAAAATATTTATATGCGTGTGTAATTTTATACAAGCATATATTTATTTTTTTATTTTCAATTGAGTTCTTAAACACGTTGGATTGATAATGTTTTCATAAAAACTAATTAACCCGCGTGTATATTATTATTTTTTTTCCTCATTTCGTGGGTTGTCTCCCCTTCCCGCTTCGTGTCGCTACGATACTTCCTCAGTCAAAAACTGCTGGAATTTCAAATTTGGCGGTCATTCGAGGTGAGAGAGAGCAACTTTACTGACACGATTTTTAACAGCGGTAAGAAATTGTTTTCTTATATCGATGTTTAACGGGCTTCCACTGATGATTTATAAGTGCCCACCTAAATATATTCTTACATGAATATATATTAGGCTTCTACATAAACTGGAAACACTCTCCCAACTTGTAGAAAACTTATAATGAAACAATTGTTTGGAAAGAGAGATATACTTTAACTTTAATTATATCTCATAAAATAATACAACTGGTTTTTCCACATTATACATATTGTTAGCACCCCAAACACTTAAATTGGGTTTATATTTTAATATAACCTAATGTTTGTTGAGTGAGATGGTTACCAGTCAGAGTTTAGCTTTAAACTATCTCTGTTATTGTATTAAATTATATATATATATATATATATATATATATATATAACTTATATATTATGAGATACTGTTGGCTCCTTGCTCACATTAATTTCTATATTTTCATTTATATATATATATGTAGAAGTTATATTTAATTTGTTGGGATTCCAACAAACTTAAAAGTTTATAACTGATATATTCACACATAACTTTGAATTACCCTTAATAAATGTTCACTATCCAACGAATTTTCAACCGTCAAGGTTGTTTTCCATGGTTATGTCACTATTTATAAAACAAATTTTGTATTTTATGTGATGAAAGCGCACCAAAATTGGCTTGGTTGCCCTTGAAATATATATAATAAAATAATTATGGTTTTATAAATATAGTTTCCATTTATTAATATATTGTATATATATATATATATATATATATATATATATATATATATATATATACGTCCAACTCTTGCTAGCAGGGAAAGTGGACATTTAAAACAACAACCTGCAAAATGTTATATAGACTTTAGTCTATTTCCATGCCAGTATGGATTGAATGTGCCACTGATGAAAGATTAATAAATCTTGAAACAACACTGTCTGGCATCCTTGAGTGGACTGGCAACTGTTATATATTATTAGAGGAAAATAGAGACAAATAAATTGCTTTGTTACGAAAAAATAATTTTCTTTGATAGCAAGTCTACTAAAATGAACATGTTTTCATCTGCACCCCTATAATGCTTAAAAACGTAAGATAGAAATCTGATTTTATTTTATTGCTCTCTCTCCCTCTCTTTTTCTTGCTCTATCTCTCCTCTCTCTCTTACTTGCTGTCTCTCTCTCCCACTTCTACTCAATGAATTCCTATACAAAGTTCTCTTATTCGATTGTTTACTTTCAACTACTCCCAGTATGTAAGTGGCCAGAAGTAAATAAAAGTTTGAGAAACTTGTTGAAACTATAAAACGAAATGGTAAAAATGCATTACATAATGGAGTTGTGAAATAAAAACTATATTTTAAACGACACTTAAAACATTTTAAACATCAAAATATTAAAACTTCATAAATATATTTAATACTCATGAGTATTTCAAAACCACACCATCTAAACATAATGTGTTAATTAGCTTATAAACGGGTTTTCGATTTTTGCCCATTTCTCAGGCATAAAATAGGAGTTTAGATTATATTTAGATCTGTTGATATTTGAGTATATATGGTAATGTCTCTGTTATGTCTAATTTAGGGAAAAGAGAAAAAATAGAGAGGATAACAAAATATTATCAAATTCTGGATATCACTATATATGATTATCACATTGCTCTAGATTCAGTAACCCTAGAAAAAAGAAAAAGATGTACCATTATATTAATGACTTTCTGTTTCTATTTCAAATGACATAAACTCTCTCACACACACACACATCACACACACATATATAAGAAGAAATTAAAAGATGGTTAAAAAAGTTCCATATATTTTTATTATGCGCATTTCGAAAACAACATCATCCTGGGACAAAAATTGTGTTCTCATCAGATAAAATAAGGTAACATGATATGAGGCCTAAAAACACTTGTCAACAGGAAAGTGCAAAGTCTACATATGACAGAAATATAAGAGTAAGAAAAAGATAGGAAAATAGAAGAAGAGGAAAGAATGAATAGAAAAAGGAAAAGGAAAGTGAAGAGAGGAAAAAGGAAAAAAGAAAGAAGGAAGAGAGAGAAAGAGAAAGAGAGAGAGAGAGACTTTTGATCAGGAACGCTGTCAAAATGAAACAAGTTGTAAATAACGGTTAAAGACTAAATTGATGAGGTGTATGTGCGATAAAATAAAGTACCAGTAATGCACTGGATAATTGCTGGCCTTGTGCCAAAACGTAGAAACAATTATAGATGGTATTCAAATATTAGAGGTCTAAAATATAGAAACTGGGTATATTATTTTATATTGGATTTAAATACTAAAAATTGGATTAAGAAGTGTAAAAATGTATTAATAAAATAAAATTTAAAAAAATTAAATTAAATTAAAATAAGTATAAAAAAGATTTTTATAAAATAAAATTAAATTAAAAAATAAAAATAGTCTATCTATGTCAAAATTAAAAATTTCTATTAAAAATCTATATATGTTGGGTATACTATTTAATTTTTATTTTATATCAAGTAAATAAAGGAAATTGCTAGAATGATTTATAAACGTAGAAAAACATATGACGTCATAATTTGTTTACAAAATCTACGAAGGTTTGAACGAAAATCTAAGGCTATCGAAAAAAGGTCAAAGGCTTAATATATGCTGAGAAACTGAATTAATACATTGTAGAATATATTGAAATATGTGTAAAAAATTAACCGTTATTCGTGGAATATGTTATAGGACATTAGCTATATACTTTGTGAAAGTATATATATATATATATATATATATATATATATATATATATATATATATATATATATATATATATATATGAAATCGTGTGTCGAAATAAATATTGTTATACTTGGGGAGGGTCATATTTGTGTAATATTGCCAGAATTAATAACAGAACACACTCACTGTTTGGTTGGTTTTCGCTTCTCGCTTCTGTGTCTTTTATATCGGTAATCTAATATACTCGGTCCTCAATGTTGCCATTGACTGATCGGCGGTCAAAAATAATACAGATACAATATAGACACAAACACATATATATAGTTTATCATAAATCTTTCGTTGCACATCTGCAACATCATCAGTGGTGCTATATTTTCCTCCTGTTGTATTGTATGTCTACGCCATTTTTATTCAGTCTGTCTATATATTTATTTATTTATTTGCTTGTTTGTTTATTTTATTTTGTCTTCTTTGCGCATGCGTTTGCGTGTGTGTATAGTGTTTTGTTTGCTGTGTGATGGGTGACTAGTGTGTGTTTATGTGCTTGTTGTTATTGTGCTTGTGTATGTATTTATTTATTTATTTATTTATTTTATTTTATTTACTTATTTATACTTCTCTTAGGTCAGTGTTGTTTGTTTGGGTGTTGTTGTTATTCCATTCATTCTTTCTGTTTAGCCTTGGTCTTCTAATTTCTATTTCACTGGCCTCTCTGATTTGCCTATCTGCTGGGTCATTTCTATGTTTAGATATTATTCTAATTTCTATGTTGTCTATGTTACCGTCATGTTGTTGTCTAGCATGTTCGTATAGTACTGACCCGTTTTTTCGTCCTTTTAGTTCCCCCCAGTGTTGGTCTATCCTTTCACCTATGCTACGAGCTGTCTCACCTATGTATGTTGTTGTCATGTTTCTGCAAGTACCCTCTGTACATCTTATGCTATAGACTACGTTTCTAGTTTTACAGTTTATCCGGGGGTTCACCTTACATATGATACATTTCCTATTGGTACAGTGGGTTTTCTTAAAAGGGTAGGTTTTGCTGATCAGGGATTTTATGGTGGTTCCTGGCTTTTCTACCACCTTTATTTTTAAGTGGGTCTTTCTCAGGGCCTTTCTACACTGGTTAGCTAATTTCCCTCCAGGGGTAGCGTCCACAAACATGACACTCTGGTATCTCTGGTTGTCGTACCATGGTCTAGCCCTATCTAAGCTATTCCATGATTTGCTCCTGTATAATGGGAAAATTCTTTTCATGTCCAGTTCTATGAGGGTCTTATACTTCTCCATGGCTCCTTCGTATACTCTGATTTTGTCTCTTTGGTTGTAGCCAGAAACTGCATGCGGTTGATGAAGTGTTAGATGTGTCTTTCCATTTCTGTTGGGTCGCACATGCGGGACACATTCTTCATCACTCGTACCAAATCTGCGATCAGAATATTAAACTTAGCACTACTGGACATTGCTGAGTTTTTGAGTATCAGGTATTTGGAGGCCATGGGTTTAGCATAGTGTGAGTGGAGAATTTGGGCTCTCTCGTCTATAGTGTTAATCCAGAGTTCTGTGTCTAATACAGGTAGTCTATTGTTAGGGTGTTTGGAAGGGAAGTCGATAGTTACAGTTATACTCTGGTGTATGGAATTAGCTATCTGCTGGATGCTTTCCATCGTGCTACGTTCTAAATCAAACTTGTTAGTGCTCTCTAGTGGGGGTGTTCTTATAACTATATTGATATCGTCTACATAACGAGAGTACATGATGAGGTCTATGGAGCTCTCATTAAGGAGATATTTAAGTCTCCTTTCCCACCATACCATGAAAAGGTTGGCAACATCACAGCTATGCTGACGCCGATGGCTGCTCCCTCATTTTGGGTGTAGATCTTCTCGTTGAACTTAAATATGTGACCCTTTAGGGTAGTTTTGATACTAGCCCCTATTGCATGTGCGACCATTTTTCTTACCTGATCATTGTTTTGGGGGGTCTGTATAGCTTTGGTTCACCCAATCCACCTTCCCATGGGAGTCTTTTTTGCCATTGAGGTTATGGTGGGGGGTCTACCTCTTATAGGTCTACTAGGGCACGTCTAAGGTCATGGCTGTCTAGGTAGTCAGTGTCGTAGGTAAGTCTAAGTAGGAGGCCCAGTTCGTCTGTGTCGACGTCGCAGAACTCCACCTCACTCTCAATGATCATCTCCACACATCTTTTCACAGCAAAATCAATGTTAATGGATGGGTACAGTGACACCACATCCATACTGCCTATTATGCAGTTGGATAGGTTCCTGTTTTTGTTGCACTCACTGATTCTGCTGAGGAGGTCCTCTGTACTGTCACATACATCTGGGGACATCTTGATTATGGGGCGTATAACCATTGAGAGGAAGTAGGATTTCTGCCCTAGTAGACCTATAAGAGGTAGACCCCCCCCCCCCCACACCATAACCTCAATGGCAAAAAAGACTCCCATGGGAAGGTGGATTGGGTGGACTAAAGCTATACGGACCCCCAAAACAATGATCAAGTAAGAAAAATGGTCGCACATGCAATAGGGGCTAGTATCTAAACTACCCTAAAGGGTCACATATTTAAGTTCAACGAGAAGATCTACACCCAAAATGAGGGAGCAGCCATCGGCGTCAGCATAGCTGGTGATGTTGCCAACCTTTTCATGGTATGGTGGGAAAGGAGACTTAAATATCTCCTTAATGAGAGCTCCATAGACCTCATCATGTACTCTCGTTATGTAGACGATATCAATATAGTTATAAGAACACCCCCACTAGAGAGCACTAACAAGTTTGATTTAGAACGTAGCACGATGGAAAGCATCCAGCAGATAGCTAATTCCATACACCAGAGTATAACTGTAACTATCGACTTCCCTTCCAAACACCCTAACAATAGACTACCTGTATTAGACACAGAACTCTGGATTAACACTATAGACGAGAGAGCCCAAATTCTCCACTCACACTATGCTAAACCCATGGCCTCCAAATACCTGATACTCAAAAACTCAGCAATGTCCAGTAGTGCTAAGTTTAATATTCTGATCGCAGATTTGGTACGAGTGATGAAGAATGTGTCCCGCATGTGCGACCCAACAGAAATGGAAAGACACATCCAACACTTCATCAACCGCATGCAGTTCTCTGGCTACAACCAAAGAGACAAAATCAGAGTATACGAAGGAGCCATGGAGAAGTATAAGACCCTCATAGAACTGGACATGAAAGGAATTTTCCCATTATACAGGAGGAAATCATGGAATAGCTTAGATAGGGCTAGACCTCATGGTACGACAACCAGAGATACCAGAGTGTCATGTTTGTGGACGCTACCCCTGGAGGGAAATTAGCTAACCAGTGTAGAAAGGCCTTGAGAAAGACCCACTTAAAAATAAAGGTGGTAGAAAAGCCAGGAACCACCATAAAATCCCTGATCAGCAAAACCTACCCTTTTAAGAAAACCCACTGTACCAATAGGAAATGTATCATATGTAAGGTGAACCCCCGGATAAACTGTAAAACTAGAAACGTAGTCTATAGCATAAGATGTACAGAGGGTACTTGCAGAAACATGACAACAACATACATAGGTGAGACAGCTCGTAGCATAGGTGAAAGGATAGACCAACACTGGGGGAACTAAAAGGACGAAAAAACGGGTCAGTACTATACGAACATGCTAGACAACAACATGACGGTAACATAGACAACATAGAAATTAGAATAATATCTAAATATAGAAATGACCCAGCAGATAGGCAAATCAGAGAGGCCAGTGAAATAGAAATTAGAAGACCAAGGCTAAACAGAAAGAATGAATGGAATAACAACAACACCCAAACAAACAACACTGACCTAAGAGAAGTATAAATAAGTAAATAAAATAAAATAAATAAATAAATAAATAAATACATACACAAGCACAATAACAACAAGCACATAAACACACACTAGTCACCCATCACACAGCAAACAAAACACTATACACACACGCAAACGCATGCGCAAAGAAGACAAAATAAAATAAACAAACAAGCAAATAAATAAATAAATATATAGACAGACTGAATAAAAATGGCGTAGACATACAATACAACAGGAGGAAAATATAGCACCACTGACGATGTTGCAGATGTTCAACGAAAAATTTATGATAAACTATATATATGTGTTTGTGTCTATATTGTATGTGTATTATTTTTGACCGCCGATCAGTCAATGACAACATTGAGGACTGAGTATATTTGATTACCGATATAAAAGACACAGAAGCGAGAAGCGAAAACCAACCAAACAGTGAGTGTGTTCTGTTATTAATTCTGGCAATATTACACAAATATGACCCTCCCCAAGTATAACTATAACTATATATATATATATATATATATATATATATATATATATATATATATATATATATATAGTAATAATAATAAATTTGAAGACTAAAATCCAAACAGGGCTCGATAAGCAGCGATTCTTTGCTTAAACTTTAATCTGTTATTTTAATAAATAAATATATATATAGACTAAATAAAAATGGCGCAGACATACAATGTAACGGGAGGAAACAATAGCACCACTGACGATGTTGCAGATGTGCAACGAAAGAACTTTGATAAACTATATATATGTGTTTGTGTCTATATTGTATCTGTATTATTTTTGACCGTCGGTCAGTCAATGGCAACATTGAGGACCGAATAAATTAGATTACCGATATAAAAGACACAGAAGCGAGAAGCGAAAACCAACCAAACAGTGAGTGTGTTCTGTTATTAATTCTGGCAATATTACACAAATATGACCCTCCCCAAGTATAACAATATATATATATATATTAAAATAACAGATTAAAGTTTAAGCAAAGAATCGCTGCTTAACGGTGGAATCAGTGTTTCTTTGCTTAAACTTTAATCTGTTATTTTAATCAATATTATAGCATCTACTTATTCTGACAAGAATCGAAATATCTGATCGTCTGCAAGTGGTGGACATTTGTTAACGGTCTGCGCGTTCCATAAAAGGGAAATAACTCGTCTCTCATTTCTATTTATACATTTGAACTGAAAAATCAATACATTACAAATTCGATTTTTTGCACTTGGCGTGGTCGAGTTGAAAATTGTTTTGACCGATGTCTCCGTCGGACCTTCATCTATAAGTGTAGCAATTTCACCGAAATTTGAGCGCAAGGTTTAAGAGGAGATGTGTGCCGACCGTTTTAGTAGACAGACAGACAGGCGGACAGACAGACAACCTCAGTTTTATATATAGAGACTAGCAGAAAACCACCCGGTGGGCGGTTTTCTGCTAGCAAATCTAGTGTATATACTGATATTGTTGAGATTTGGATGATAAATGTTTTCGGCACCACATGTTCACCGTCTCTCGGTGTGTCTTTTATGCATGTATAAATATATATGTTATCTATACGGTGAAATCTTTGAAATAAATATATGTTAAAACGAAAAAGAAGAAAATAAATAACTGGCGGTTAGAAAAAAATATTCCTATGAAATTTTAATCATACCATTAGGTGTGAATAAGGAAATATTTTTTTATTGTCAAAACAAATGTTCAAAAGTTAAACTTCAATTTTTTTAATTATTTCCAATTTTTTCATGAAATTGAACACTGGACATTGGCTGCTGGAAATGGAAATTAAATCGTATATAATTGTATTTAAATTTCTAACCTTATTTTATTATTTATATTTTTTCAATAAGAAATAAAAAACAACAACAACAAAAATTGAAGAAAAAAATTGAACAAATCAAACGTAGGTTATGGAACTGCGCAATCTGATTAATAAATTACCTCATCAGCAGCAACCTTCTTCAAATGGTCCTTATTATCAGCAGCAACAACCACAAATTCAATGGCAACCTTCTTCAAACCACAAATTCAATGGCAACCTTCTTCAAATGGTCCTTATTATCAGCAGCAACAACCACAAATTCAATGGCAACCTTCTTCAAACCACAAATTCAATGGCAACCTTCTTCGCATGGTGTCAAGTCAGAACCGCCTCGAACTGGTTACTTCTGGCTTGTGCAAGGTGTCTCTATAGCAACCAGCGATTCCCTCGTCCTCAGTGACCAAAGTCAGTGGAGAGGGGAAGGTAATGTTTCTATAGCGACAGTGTTTCTCTTGGTAGTACCAAAGTGGAGAAAGGAAGGGGAAGGTAATATTTCTGTAGCACGTGTTTTAGCGTCTATTCACTCTCTCTCTCTCCCTCCCGCTATCCCCCTCTCGTAGTCTGTCTCTTTCTTTCACTCCCACTCTCTCTCTACGCACGTGTTTCCACTGTCAGACAGACAGAGAAATTGCTGGTTATATACATAAGTTCTACTTATGTATATAACCAGCAATTTCTCTGTCTGTCTGACAGTGGAAACACGTGCGTAGAGAGAGAGTGGGAGTGAAAGAAAGAGACAGTAGATTTCTACTTTTGGCACACGTCATTTGTTTATCTATTTACGTTACGAACAAACTACGCGTACAAAAACACACGAACAGTTTTCGGGCCAGCAAAATTTTAACCTACAAAATTCATGAGTTCGAAGTTTCAACATTAAGCTTCCATTTTGCTTCATTTCCATTAAAAAGTCTTTTAAAACAATATTTCAGTGCATCAGCCTCGCCACCACCCGAGGCAACGCTGCGAGTGTGTAGGCTTGCCTGAAAAATCATTAGAGAGATTGCCCAGTACTCGCGACGTTGCTGTCTTTTGCTCTGGTGTTGACTCCGTTGTTCACTTCTTCCTTTACATTTTCTTTAATATTGTAGCATTGAAGGAATATATCTTTCATTATATCATCCTTTGTAGTGTTACCGAGGCATTTCTAATGCTATTTATGTATATATTTAAAACATATTTGTTATGTTATTCTACTATAAATTTATTTATATGCTCTGTTTATATTTTCATTCTCACTACCCTCAAACATCTATGAAACTACATATATGTTGCAACTCTCTCTAAGAGAGAGAGGGGGTATGAGTAAAAAGGGAGAGGGGTTGAGAAAGAAAGAAAGTTTAAGCAAAGAATCGCTGCTTTCAACATTAACGGGATCTTCTGAAACTAAAAAATTTAATCTGTGAACGCAGAATTAAATGTTTCGAAAAACGTTGCAACCGAAGGAAAACAGGAAGACGATATTTTGTTTCGTGAAGACGCTCCTTGGCAATGAACGGAAAAAAGCAAGGATAATACGTCATTATGTGGAACAAGAAGAACAATTTAATGCAAAGACAAGACCAAGTTTATGGTGTAAATGGAGTCGTTAGACTAATATTCTATTTAAAATAACCGAATGATTTCCAGCCCCGGAGTTTAAGAATGATGTAAATAAAATTGTAAACGAAAATGACAGAAGTTATTAAAATAGTTGTTTCTACTTTTGGCACAAGTCCAGCAATTACTCAGTACATTACTGGTACTTTATTTTATCGATCCCGTAATGATAAAAGGCAAAGTTAACCTCGACGGGATTTTAACTTTGCCTTAAAATAGTGAAGAATTAGGCCAGTACATACGTATGCGCCGACGGACATACACATACATACGCACACACAAATACATACACACTCACAAACACACACACACACACACACACGCGTGTGTGTGTGTAAACCTTATGTATTTCTACAGTATTTCCACCAAACTTAAGACATAGGTTACTTATGTACTCCGGATGGTCATGGGTACTTTCATTTTTCCAGATATTGATTATAGGGCCTCCCGGCAGATAACCCCCTTTAAAGCACTGCAGTGCAATGCAACAAAACGCCATAACTTCTGGAGTTCGCAACCGATTTTCACAAAACTTGACACATGGGCTAAGTTTGTTCTACAGATGAATGTGAACTCTCAGAATTGGCACATATTGAGTAGGGGACCCCTGGGGGCAGGAACCCCCTTTTGGAAAAAGCCGATGATTTTGTAAAAGTATAGTTTTCGAAGCAACACTGAAGTATTGACATAAATGGTATACATAACTGCTATTTAATACCCGAGCAACGCCGGGTACCTCTGTTAGTAATTATTAAAGGGAGACTCCAGTGCTTCGCTAGCTGTAGCGTATAATTTATGTGCATGTCTCCCACTTGTTTTCTTTTCTTTTGTTACTTTCTTACTAAAATTGTTAATCTTTTGATAATTTATGTAAATAAATTTTTTGCACTAACAAGCACAAGTTTGCGTTCGTAAAATGTCTTTCATTTTCTTGTCTTTTATTTTGTTTTACATATAGATGAATATATATTATTAATGCTTTCTAGCGAAGTTCGTTCTACGAAAGCACGACTTATGAAACATTAAGTAGCTTTGTTATAAAACTATAGTTGGTTTATCTCTTACGTTAATTAAAGAAAGTTGGATGAGAATTTTTGTTTATCTCTCAACATTATTTCACTAAATAGTAAGAAAAATACACAGTAAGTTCATCTGTTGTTAAATGTCACATTTCATTGTTTCTAGTAACACCTTTCCTGTAACAACAACCCACAGCATATATTGATCGTGAACTGTTCTTTTCAGGCAGCTTTAATCTCTTGAAAAGTAAACATCAATAATGTTGAATTTATGGTGAAATCAAAGTATTTGTTATTAATTGTGACATATTGTCCCAATCTTCCATTCCATTTTTATTCTCTTTTTGTCAGCTAAGTCTCATTTCAACCGAATCAGTTTTTAATGAGTTTTTTGGACATGCAGAGTTTTCATTTGACCATGTCACTAAGTGTGTTTCTATATACGCCTTTGCATTGCGTATATATATATATATATATTTTTTTTTTTTCTGTGAGGGTCGTGGGGGAAGAGTCCTCAAACACTCCCTCTGGCGGGTCCAGTCAGAAGCATCTGTCTCCAACTGATCCGGTTGGATCCCCATACGTGACCAGCCAAGCTCATGAATGTTATCCTACCCGTTAGTTTTGCCCGTAAAATCTGTCCACCGATTCTTTCCTGAGATATTCTAACCACATGTCCATAGTATTGGAGCTGTGATCTCTCAATTCGGAGAAGTGGCGGATCTACCTGGAGTGACTCTCTGATCTCCGAGCTACGCACTTTATCGAGTAACGTTACTCCAAAGACCCTTCGGAGGAATCCCATTTCGGCCGCTTGTATTCGCGATCATATTCTTTCAGTCATTACCCAAGATTTATGACCATACGTAAGGGTTGGCACGCCTACCTCCCTTCTTCTGATTAATGAATACTGAATCTGGCGCATTTCTGCACCAGCTTTTGCACTTCTTGCACGTAATTCAGCCTCCTGTCTTCCATCACTCGTGAACACGGCCGTGAGATACTTGAACTCTACCTGCTTCAGTGGAACTCCATTCACATGTAGCGTGCACGGTGCAGGCTTCCTTGAGGGAGCGAGTGTCTCAGTTTTCGCAGTACTGATTTTTAATCCAGCCATGCAGCATTCAGCATCAAACCTATCAAGTGCAAGTCGAAGATCGTCCTTTGTTGCGTTGAGTAACACCATGTCGTCTGCAAATTCCAGCCGACTGATTTGACACCCGCCAGTCATGATACCACTTCCAGTCTGGCTGCGCATGTCAATCTTGCTCATGTAAATAATTGTTTCTACTTTTGGCACAAGGCCAGCAATTAACCCAGTGTATTACTGGTACTTTATTTTATCGACCCCGTAAAGATGAAAGGCAAAGTTAACCTCGGTGGGATTTGAACCCAGATCATAAATAGTCGTAACTCTATGCTGCAAAGCATGGTGTCTGGCCCTGGAGAGGTGACAGTACGCATCCTCGTCATATATATCTATTTAATACTCGTCGAAATGATGGGATTTATAATAAAAAGTATTTAATAATTTGTTGATTACAACATTCTATGTAAAGGTGCTTGATTCCCCGAGTTTCCTCGCCATATTTCATTTTACATTCATTTAAATCACGATTATCTTCCACATTTTCTATAATCAATATTAAAGATAAAACCATTAAATTACCATTAAATTACCATACATATGTATAAATCTGTCCATCTTCAGACCCCTATATACAGAAATAGGTGCAGACAGTTGGGTAGGTAGATAATATATAGACAGGTTGGTATACAGATTTTCTGCACTTTTATCAAACACATATCCATTAAATTACAACGACTTTGTTCAACCTATGTATGTCTATCTGCAATTGGGATTCGTGCATTGTTCTTGACCAAAGATAGATTTCTTTATTTACCATAAAGGCATAAAAAGAAGGGACAAATACAAAGGGGGAGTTTACATATAATCGAGTAAAAAGGGTGTAACATGAAAATAATCGAAAATAACCTCAAAAGGGAGGGGACGTGATGGGGGTTGCACACACCCCCGAAAAAGTGTGCAATCCTTTGCCCGGGGAGCACATGGAGAAGGTGCTCCCCTCTCCTTTACTTCTTTACCTACAGGATGGTATACAGAGAAGGCCCATTTACACGAGCCATTCTCGCCACTATCACCCACCTTTCATAAAACTGCCTGTGGCCAAGCACCTCTCTTGTTCTTGACCAAAGATAGATACATAAATAGATAGCTATAGACGGGCAAACAAAATGTTTACTTTTTTAAGCTAAAATTCTCTACCGCGCGCACTTAGGGCTAAGCGAGTGTCACGTAACGGTCTCGTTTAAATCATTAAGATATATATATATAAAGAGAGAGATGGACTACCTTTGTGTTCAACATGTTGAATTATGTTCACTTGAATGAAATGTGTTTTTAAAAGTATGAAAAATTTGTCAGAAATGTTTATTGATATTTTTTTGTTTTTGTTTTCTCTGTTCGATTTTTTTTCCTTTTTGCTCTACACAAATTTGGGAGAACAATTGACTTTCTTCTCTGACTTATGTGCACGCGGATATGATGGTGTATGTTGGTATATATATGATTTCATGCTTCCAAATTAGATATGTGTATATAATAATAATAATAATAATAATAATAATAATGCTTTCTTTATTAACCACAAGGGTTTACATAAAGTAGACATTAGGGACAGTACAGGACAATACAGGACGGTACAAATGGGCATTTCTGCGTGTAAAAAAAAACAGAGGATGTAATAAAAAAATAACAATGAAAGATTCCCCAATAGGGGGGAGACTTCCGAGGGACATTTGTGGAGAAAGCCCATTAAAAAGGCCACAGTGACCCTGACCACCAGGGCAAGTGCCCTTTCCCAGTTTTCCACCTTTAATTTACAGATACATACTCAGAGTAGGCCCATTCACTCGGGCCATACTTGCTTCTCTCACCCATCTTTCAACAAAATGCTGGGAAGAGAGCACTTCCCTCTCTACCCTAATTTTCCTTTTCAAATGAAATTTGAAAAAGTTAATCAGGGCATCACCGAAGAGGTAAGTGCTCGTCTTCAGCCCTTTCAAACGTGGCCACCATACTATCTCTTTCGCCATGGCCACCAGACAGATAAAAACTTGCTCCCCTTCCCGGCTAAAGGAAGAGGGCGGGGCAATCCTCACGATGGACTCAGCTGATAGCCGGATCCGTCCTACACGTGACAGCAGGTGTTCGACATAAACCCACAAGTCAGCAATGCTCGGACACTGGACGAGTGCGTGCAGGACGGTTTCGTCGCCCTGTGCGCATCAGACATGCCCGGCTGACGGCACCTCCATGCCTGTAGAGTTTATCCCGAACTGGCAAAGCTCCTCGGTAGCACTGCCAGGCCAGAGATTTCTGGAAGTTGTCCATAGGCCCCGGCCCGAAAGTCCTTCCGAAGAGATTGGCTAGTTGATTTTCGTCGACGCCTAGAGTTTCTCCAAGTACGTCGTCGCTCTTCCCCTCCACTAATCTTCTATAGAACGCCAAGGTGGAGTTTCCACCGATCACATTGGTCGAGGGCTGTGAGCGCCTGAAGACATTCCAGTCTCTAAGCGCTCCCTCTCGGTCTTCACTTGACCCAGGACTGCTGCTCCGTCAAGGAGACGAGCTGGGGAAAGACGTGTCTAGCAAACGGCGACCACACCTGATCACCGTCGAGGAAGAGGTGGAGATGTCATAGCCTGAGCGCGTGTCTGCGCATCATCAGCCACGGCATGCCCAGCCCTCCATGTAGCGGGTGTTGACAGCAGATGGACCGCCTGCAATAATAATAATAATAATGAAATTATTGTGTAAAGTGCTCAGGTGCACTACAGCTCGTCAAAGGTGCATGTATAGTACATAGAATAATATACAAATGTCAGGGAAGTGAATAGTGTATAAGTCATGATATACATGTGTGTATGTGTATGGAGGGGGAACATTAGGAGTAGTGTTGGCGAATCTCGGGAAGCATGGAGGTTTTAAAGGATGCAGTGTCTCGACAGCTAACAACTGATGCAGGTAGTTTGTTCCATGCTTCAGCAACTCTGAGCGTGAAAAATTGTTTCCGAAAGTCATGGGAACTGTGCTGTTTATACATTTATATATTTATACACGTTGAGGCAGTCCTGGTTATACACAGTATTTATACAAATATAATTTATTATGCACTTCTCATTATATATCTTAATTAATTATCAACATGAGCATTAATCATTTGCAAATTAGTATGCCCATTTCAGAATAATACTAAGAGCGAATTAGTATATATACCCATCAAATACAGGTTTCCTTGTAGATGATATACACATCTTCTGATGAAGATCCATATATTAAATGAGGCCTACTTATTAGATATGTGTATATATTTATACACGTTAATGTAGTCTCGGTCACACACTCTGTATTTATACAGATATAACGTTATCATATATATGATAAAGTATGACATGTTAATCAATCAGGAATTAGTTTTGCGGTCACAAATGTCGATACCAGGCGAGAGAGAATCAACACTGAAAACCTCCTCGTTGGTATATCAACGAATTTCATTTCTAAGATTTATACAGATAAGAGCTATCTGATGAAATTTTATCTGAAGGTTTAAAATTACATAACAAATACCATGGAAATACATATAACATCTATTACATAATAAATAAAATGGGCTGAAGTATAACCCTATTGCCTCCTACTTCATTATCATCATCATTATCAATATTTCATGTCCATTTCCCACGCGTATATATTTTCATCATCATCATCGTTTAACTTCCCCTTTCCCAGCTAGCAAGAATTGGATGGGTCTACGTAGACAAAGTCGGTACTGAACCAGGGCTACCGACCTTCCAGACATGCTAAGTGGTCTGCATATTGCTTATGTATGATCTTACATTCTTTCAAGTGCACAGGAGAGGTTGTCATGTCTTTTGTCACAAACTGAAGGGTGCTTTCAACTCTTTGTTTGGCAAGTTTTCTATGGCTAGATGTCCTTCCTATTACCAACCACTTTACAACGTGTATTGGGTCATAGTCCCAACTGACGAGTTTTCTTTGCTCTGGGAAGTGGGGAGATACGTATGACGTTATAGGTGTATGTGATGCTGTAAAGTGGTTGGTGTTAGAAATGGCATCTAGCCAAAGAAACCTTGCAAAATAAACAAAGCCTCTCCTTGTAAATCTTCCATGCTTCCTTCTTCTCGGCATCAGACAAAGCAAGTGTTCCACTATCATTTCAAACACACTTCACCAATCACATCACAATTTTCTCTAGCATACTGTCTCACAATCCGAAACACTTCACACCTCTGATCTTCGTGGCACAGAACATGAGCAAACTTCTTCCCATCTGTCTCTGCTTTTCCTAGGTATACCTGGTCTCTCGCCTCTCTTCTAGCTGTTTGGTATTCCTCCCTGTCTCTGCCTTTCCTCCAGTCTCTCCAGGCTTGTCTTTTTGTTTTTATGGCTCTATCTACTTTATCATTCCTTATATATATATATATGAAAAGCTGACCTTACCCAATTGCACCTCTCAAAGGCGATGACACAGGACCGTGACCTCTGGCATCATGCAGTAATACAGAAGACGCAACTTCCCATGGGTACAAGCCGAAGCTGAAGCATATAGACAATATGCCCCAACCCCCTCCCACCGCAAAGTGGTCGTGGAGGTGCCACGGCAAAAAAGCACCCAGCCCACACTGTAAAGTGGATGTGTAGGCGCCACGGGAAAAAAGCACCCACCACTCACTGTAAATGAGGTTGGTGTTAGGAAGGCATCCAGCTGTAGAAATCAAGCTAGAATCAGTTCCCGTATGAGTAAGACAAAGTCAGCCGACAGGGCACTGCCCAGAACAGGACAACCCATCTAACCCATGCTAGCATGGAAGAATGGACGTAAAACGGTGATGATGATGAGTATGTGTGAATTCTGTATGTCTGTGTGTGTATATATGTGTGAGTATTTGTAACATCACCGTTGAACTTCCAATTGTTGGCATAGATGTAGGTGTCTGTCTGCCTCTGTGTGTGTGTGTGCATGCTTGGGTTTACAAACAATAGGAAAACATAATCAATATGTATATAAACCTGTTTCACAGCCTACAAACTTAGGAATGACACTGGTAAAATATGTTAAGGGTTCTTAACATAAACTGATTCACATCCTTTATCAATCTGAATGATACTTGGCATATATATTAAGGGCCCCTAACATATCATTTCATGTCATTCATTCCTCTTAATGACACGAGGCACATATATTAAGATCCCCTAACAACATGTTTCAGGTCCTTCATCCATCTTAATAGTGGAGATGTGGTGAAAGTCCTGTTTCACATAACCTGTTTCACATCCTTCACTCATGAGAATGACAATGCAGATACATATTAAGGGTCTCTCACAAAAGTGAATAATTGTTTCAGAAACATCTTTATTATTTAAATTTAAATAATTAGTAATTTATAGCAATAATGTCAGTGAAAATTGAAACATAGTCACAAGTAAAATTAGTTATCTTGTTTATTATGAACTACTAATTATTAAAATTTAACTAATCCCGCCGAGGTTAACTTTGCCTTTCATCCTTACGGGGTCGATAAAATAAAGTACCAGTAATACACTGGTGATTTGCTGGCCTTGTGCCTAACGTAGAAACAATTAAAATTTAACTAGGAACCATACAATGTGAGGATAGCCAGATACTTAAATATTTGAAGTTATATATGACCATACTGTATTTATTTTCATAGTTTTCTTTCTTAATCTACCATTCAATGTCTCTACTCACTTCACTCTAATAACCTTTATGTTAACTGTACATTGTCCTTTCTACCTTATATTTTCTTATTACAGGGTTTATGGTAACATTTTGATGGTTGATTCGAGATATATCAAGGAATTTGTCATATTGAAACCAGAAGACTGACATGATCAAGAACACAAGTAACTGTTCTCTATAACCTTGATTAAGTTGGTGTGAAATTTAAATTGAGGTGATAGAAAGATTATAATAGAAACATTTGAAATTAAATTTCAGTTAGTTTATATGTAATGTTTTTCATACCTGGATATATCTTGAGAACTGAAGTCAGTTTAAATATTGATTGTTGATTCTAAGATTGAATCCTAGGAAGAGAAGCTGTCATAATAAAATATCTTGAAACTGTTTCTTTGTAACTGACATACTTACAGATTTTGTCTAATATTATAGGAAATATATTGAAACTTCAGTATTTATTGGGAAGTTTCAGAGAATTTATTTTATTAAATTAAGCATTTTAAAATAACAGATGTTTTTAGAATATTTATAAGAAGATTATGGAGGATAAACTGTGCAAACGTCTGGTTTGTGATGAGATAAAGTCAGAACCTAGTGACATATCTCATGATACATATGGAGATACACAGAAGAAATCATACCACTTTGACATACATAAGAAGACATTCACACAATATAATGTACTTCTTACAAGTTTAAAACTGAAATATTCTAAAAAAGACAATAAAATAGCTGCCAAAAACTATTCTATTTCTAAAGGTATTCATTCAGATCAAAAGGATATAGAATGTGGTAAAGTACTCTCTCAGAGTTCTCATTTAACTAAACACAGATGTAATAAAAAAAACAAGAAAGCCTACAGCTGCAATATCTGTAACAAAACTTTCACTCAGAGAAGTTCTTTGAATACTCATAAGCGTATTCATTCTGATGAAAAACCATACCACTGTGATATTTGTGGGAGAGGATTCACTCAATTTGGAAATTTAAGTAGACACAAATATACTCACACAGGTGAGAAACCACATCATTGTGATATCTGTGGCAAAACATTCTCTCTACGTGATAGTTTAACTGATCACATGCATATTCACACTGAAGAGAAACCATATCAGTGTGGTGTTTGTGGTAGAACATTTGCCCGAAGTTCTTATTTGAAAAGACACAAATACACTCATGCCATTGAAAAACCATACCATTGTGATATCTGTGGGAAAGCATTCTCTGGGAGAGGTGGTATGACTATACATAGACGTATTCACACTGGTGAGAAACCATATCATTGTGATATCTGTGGAGAAACTTTCTCTGAATATAATAAGTTAACTCGTCACAAACAACTTCACACTGGAGATAAACCATACCCCTGTGATGTCTGTGGGAAAAGATTTTCTAATAGTGATAAACTAACTACACACATTCGTATGCACACTGGTGAGAAACCATACCGCTGTGATATTTGTGGTAAAACATTCTCTCAGAATTCTCATTTAACTCAACATGTACGTATTCATACAGGAGATAATCCATACCACTGTGATATCTGTGGCAAATCATTCTCTCAGAAAGGTCATTTAACAATCCATATACGAATTCACACTGGTGTAAGACCATACCATTGTGATATTTGTGGTAAATCATATGCTGATAATCAGAATTTAACTCGTCATAAACCTGTTCACACAGGTGAGAAACCATACTGTTGTGATATTTGTGGCAAATCATTTGCTATTATTCAGAGTTTAAATCGTCACAAATTTACTCATACAGGTGTAAAACCATATCATTGTGATATCTGTGGTAAAAGTTATACTAAGAAGAAGATTTTAACTAATCACAAGCAAAAGGTACATGAAATTGAACCAATAAAACAAGAGAATTAGAAGAATTTGTCCAAATTATTACTTCATGAAACCACAATGGAATGCCTCTCATGTGACTGTTGATATAATGAATATTTCCATAACAAGACAGAAAATTGAGAAAGCCCTTTTTTCAAAATATAATAAATTTATTGTTTTATCTCAGAAAAACATGAGCTGGAGATTTTCTTTAACTTTCATTACAGAATGTTCCACAACATGGTAATGAAACTGAATGGAGATTTACATGTGTCAATGTTACCATTTATTTGGTAGATAGTTAAGTGTAAATAAAAAATGAAGTTTTATAATAATTTACCATTTAATTTGCCACTGATTTACTTTGGATTAACCTTATTACTCAGTCTGGTTACACAGACATTTGTCACTATTTTGATGTTATGAACAGTTGACTCTGGTATGTGGTGTTTTATAACTGGTGAACTATAGTGTCTTTGAATTAAGATTACAATAAATAATCTGGAAATAAAGTTTCATAATTTATTTCTGCAGTTTTAACTTTGTGTATTTGGAAGAAGGATGATTTCTTCAAAGTATAACTTTAATTGAAAGAAGCTTTCTTGTAAATTATTGCATTCAAAAGGTTAAGGAATATGAAAACAAAATAAATGTATAAAATACTTCTAACATTAAGAAGAGTACTGTGACATGGAAATGGATGTGGTATACTATATCCTCTTCTGTCTCTACTACTGCATTATAACATACACTAAGTACTACTGGCTCACCAGTATACTGAAGTTTTCATCTAACACAGCGGTTTTTGACATTTTTTACCTATGGACCCCTTTAATTCCTATTTTACACAGATGGACCCCCATGTTTTAAAAATCATTTTCGGAGTATGCAATGAGGAGTAAAATTGTAAAGTCATAGTACTATTTATGGAAATTATGAAGAACATCTTACCATTCCAGTAAGACAATCAAAGGAAGAAAAGTATCTTGCGAAGTAAAACACGTCAAAATATTGGTGGTCTCAATGTCAGTTATCAGCTTCTATCTCTCTCACATTATGTGTATGCATATATATATATATATATAACAAAGGAAATGTGGTAAGGAACGCACCAAAGTATGCTTAGGGTAGTAGAGTGGGTAATAGGAACAAATATGACCCCGACGGCAGAGCTCAAGCTGTTTCGACGGCTAATTCTGGACTAAATAATAATTTTTAGCCTGGTAAATAAATAGCCGAACTTCTCAGGGGGTAATTCCATATATGGGAAGATAGTAATTGTCAAAAGGATTGGTCAAAAGTTTGTTGTAAAGACAGATGATTCTATCATAGCATTTAGTGGGAGGTAGGGGTAGCTGAACTTGCCTGTAGAACAAAGAGGGAGTGGGGGAAACCCAGTCAGGCGTTGAAAGTGAAATCTATACAGCAGATTCTAAGGATAGTGTATAGAAGGTCGAAAAGAGTGTACTGGAGAAGAGAGGGGGGGGGGGGGGTGAAAGAATAGGTAAATTGAAAGGGAGTAAACAAAAAAGCCATTATAAAAATGAGGAAATAAATATATAAAAAAACAATTTCTGGTTACTACTCCTTCCCCACAATCACCAAATCTCTAATTGGTATTGCTAAGCTATAGAAAAGTTTAATAGGTGGAGAAAAATACTAAATATGAGATTGTAGTGAAAGAAATTTATAAAGCTATCTTTACAGGGGGTCTAACACCAGTGGTATAGTTAGTAGTAATCAGCCAATGCTATCTTACAATGACAGGTTAATAAGTTGAGGACAAACATACTAAAAAACTAATACAAAATATTAATTCAGAATACTAATACAAGAATACTAATACAAGAATGCTAATGCAAAAATACCACTAAGAAATTTAGAAATCACAGAAATGGAGCAGCAACCAGAAAGAAAGCAATTATCTGGGGTCTAACACATCTGCTATAAAAAGCGTAATCGGCCAATTCTATCTTAAAATTTTCCGCTAAGCTAAAGTTTTTTCACCCGTACCATGTGAAAACACAACATCGACTTCTCCACCAAAAACATCCCAGTTCCACCGAGAAAACTTTACCTTCGGATGCTCACGCAAAAAATCGACCTTTTTGCGAAAAGACTAAGATGGAGAAATTTTTTCTACGACAGATATTGCGACAATCAGGACTTCGATACCAAAGAGAGATTCGGATTTAATACCTACAAATCTCCCCCTCCAAACCCTATGCTCTCACCCTTCGAGAATGACCTTTTCCAACTGGTCAAGAGCATTAAATTCAAACCAAGACACAACAGATTCCTACAAAAACTCCATAGCAAATTAACAGGGTATGAAAACACCAACGACATCATGGTGCACTCGGACAAAACTGGAAACCTCTACTTCGTCAACCCCGACAGATACCACACACTGATCAGGAGCAGCCTAAACTCCACCTATAAAAAGGCTAACCATTCAAGTATCGAGGACATAAATCGAGATGGACAACAAATTACCTCCAGCCTCGGGGTTGCCGACCGCACTAAACCCCTAGACCCACTGACTCCCTACTTCACACTGAAGGACCACAAATCCGACTTGGACCGTAAACCATCCATCAGGCTTATAAACCCAACGAAGTCCAACATAGGGAGAATCAGTAAAAAAATCCTAGACCGCGTTATACCAAAAGTTAAGCAAAACGCGAGACTTAGCCTATGGGTGAACACCCAGGAAGTAATCTCATGGTTCAGCAATATGGAGGACAAACGAGACACAAAATTCATCTAGTTTGACATAGAGAGTTACTATGCTTCAATTACCTTACCGCTCCTTACGGCCGCCTTGGACTTTGCCGAAACACTCACGCCCATCACCGACCAGGAAAGAATATCATCCTCCACGCAAGGAAGACAGTCCTATTTTTCTACAACTCCAAATGGATAAAGAGAGCTCCTGACTCCCCCTTCGACGTCAGTATGGGCGCGACCAATTCGGCTGAGGTCACAGATCTTATAGGATTATTCCTACTATTTAAACTCACCGAAATGTTTCCTGCATTCGGTGGTGGATTGTACCGTGATGATGGGCTCCTTACCCTCAAAGGGTACAACCCCAGTAGTACAGACCGGGTCCGTAAACAATTAATCAGCTTCTTCCGCGACTGGGGATTTAAAATAACCCTACAAACATCCCTAACCCGAGTAAACTTCCTGGACATTACCCTTAACCTCAATAATGATCTGTACTACCCATACAGGAAACCAAACGACAACCTGCATTACATCCACCGCCGCTCTAACCATCCTAGAAACATCACCAATAACCTGGTTAAAAACATCTCCCTCCGCATATCTCGTTTGTCCGCTAATGAGCAGATATTCAACGAACATGCACCTTATTACAACCAGGCCCTCAAGCGGAGTGGCTTCCGGGAGGAAATATCCTATTATCCAGCTTCCATTAGCGGAACCAGCAGGCGACACCGCCGCTCACGCAACGTAACGTGGTTCAATCCTCCCCACAATGCCGAGGTGACAACACCTATCGGGAAAATCTTCTTTAGGCTCATCGAAAAACACTTCCCACTACAACACCGCTACCACAACATAATCAACAAAAACACCATCAAACTCTCCTAACTTTGCACAAAACATCGTCTCCTCTAACAACAAAAAACTCAACCCCTATGGAAGAAATAACCTAGACAGCAGTGGAGAGCCGACCGGGAGGTGTAACTGTCCTGATAGATCCCTTTGCCCCCTCAACAACAGATGCCGAGATCGTAATGTGATCTACCAGTGCAACGTGAGGACGGACACCTCCAACAAAGCTTATATAGGATTAACCGCTTGTGACTTCAAGACCCGGCGCTACCTACACAGACATACTTTCCGAAACCCAGCCTGGCGTCATGCCACTACACTCTCGGGCCACATCTGGGACCTCAAAGATAATAATATAACCTACAATCTCACTTGGAGCTTACTGTCCAGAGCTAACTCTTACATGGGAGGACGCCGTCCATGTAACTTATGCTCGGAGGAAACATTACAAATGCTGTTTTCGAAGGACCAACTCCTAAACAAGAAAGACGAACTGGTAACTGCATGCAAACACAGATTGCGTAGGACTTACCTCGCCCTCAAACCCCATAATGACCCGGGGGGGTAGACAAGGGCTGAAACACCCCACTTGCCGATTTTGTAAGGGGTAACCCCTGCTTACAAAGGTAGACGTAACTTTATTTTTTTTATCTTTTCCTCTATATTTCCTTCTTCCCTCCATCTCTTCCTAGTCCTTCCATCCCAGATCTCTTTCCTTGTTTTTGTTTTCACCTTTTCGCCCACCCTGATGCAGCACATCGGTCCTCTGTAGCCTCAGTACCCCCACCCCACTAATTTTAAGATAGAATTGGCCGATTACGCTTTTTATAGCAGATGTGTTAGACCCCAGATAATTGCTTTCTTTCTGGTTGCTGCTCCATTTCTGTGGTTTCTAAATTTCTTAGTGGTATTTTTGCATTAGCATTCTTGTATTAGTATTTATGTATTAGTATTCTGAATTAATATTTTGTATTAGTTTTTTAATATGTTTGCCCTCAACATATTAACCTGTCATTGTAAGACAGCATTGGCTGATTACTACTAACTATAGCAGTGGTGTTGGACCCCCTGTAAAGATGGCTTTATAAAATTCTTTCACTACAATCTCATATTTAGTATTTTTCTCCACCTATTAAACTTTTCTATAGCTTAGCAATACCAATTAGAGATTTGGTGATTGTGGGGAAGGAGTAGTAACCAGAAATTGTTTTTTTATATATTTATTTCCTCATTTTTATAATGGCTTTTTTGTTTACTCCCTTTCAATTTACCTATTCTTTCACACCCCCCCCCTCTCTTCTCCAGTACACTCTTTTCGACCTTCTATACACTATCCTTAGAATCTGCTGTATAGGTTTCACTTTCAACGCCTGACTGGGTTTCCCCCACTCCCTCTTTGTTCTACAGGCAAGTTCAGCTACCCCTACCTCCCACTAAATGCTATGATAGAATCATCTGTCTTTACAACAAACTTTTGACCAATCCTTTTGACAATTACTATCTTCTCATATATGGAATTACCCCCTGAGAAGTTCGGCTATTTATTTACCAGGCTAAAAATTATTATTTAGTCCAGAATTAGCTGTCGAAACAGCTTGAGCTCTGCCGTCGGGGTCATACTTGTTCCTATATATATATATATATTTAGTCCACACTGTAAATCTGGTTGGTGTTAGGAAGGGCATCCAGCTGTAAAAAACCTGCCAGAGACACTTCCGTAAGAGCAAGACACGGTCTCCCGACCATTCCCACATCAAATAGAACAAAATCGTCTAACCCATGCTAGCGTGGAAGATGGGCGTTAAACGATGATGATGAGGAGGAGGATATATATATATATGTAATTATGTAAAAGGTAAACAAAAATAACAACAGAAACGGTACAGTATATGGAAGGAATATATTAGTTTAACGCTTGAAATAGCAGGAAGAGAGTCTCAACTTTTCGGACATTAGTCCTTCATCATATATATATAAAGAGACTTCATCATCCTGGCAGGTGACTTCAATGGATTCACTGAAGTTCATGGTCGCTATGGTTATGGCTCAAGGAATGAAGAGGGGCTGAGACTCCCGGAATTCTGTGATGCCACTGAACTAACCATCTGCAACACAAATTTCAGGAAACCAGCCAGCCACCAGTCACATCAATCAGATGACACACAAGTCAAATTGTTTAGTTAGACAACAGCACAAATGGACTGTAATAAATACTAAGGCCTTCTCTGAGGAAGAATGCACTGCTCAGCACAAGTTAGTTATTAGTGACATCAAAATAAACAAAAGACAGAACAAGACATGCAAGAAAATATGGAGATGGAAGGTGTGGAAGCTAAAGGACCTCTTGGTTAAATAAGGTTTAGAAAGGTCCTACAGGAGACTGTAGGGGAAACCTAGACAGCGGTATTGTGAGATGATCCCAAATCACAGAGATGATAAAGGAATGCAATGAGTGAAGAGATGCTGTGCTGTAAAAGATCCATCCAACCCTTGCAGGCAGGGCCTGTTAATCAATCCTAGCCTATTGAAATCAACAACTTATATATTAGTATTAGTAGGTCCATCTGGTGCCACGATAAGATGCACTAAGCACTCAATAATGACATAGTGCAGATGCTATGAGAAAATGCACCTTGTACACACTGTGAAGTGGTTAGCATTAGGAAGAGCATCCTTCCATAGAAATCAAGCTAAACTGTCACCCAGGCAACACCTTCAACCTTCACCCCTCCCATACACCTCCCTTTGCAGTAACCATCCCGCCCCTATTACTTCTGCAAATTCCCCAAGCTTCCTCCACCTCTCCCTAGTTCCAAGAAAAAAGCAGTCAGTCACCACTGTAAAGTGGTCGTGTTGGCGACACAACAAAAAATGCCCAGTCCACACTAATGTGGTTATGTAGGTTACATGACAGAAGCACACAGCACACTGCAAATGTGGTTGGTATTTGGAAGGGCATCCAGCTGTAGAAACCAAGCCAAAATCTGCCCCGGATGAGCTAAACATGGTCCTCTGACCTGATTTTCTCCTTAAGAGTCAACCCGTCCTACCCATGCTAGTGTAGATGGACGTTAAACGATGATGATGATGACATGTATATATATATATAGAGAGAGAGAGAGTGAGAGGGTGAAAGAGTATACTGTAATTTGATTCTGAATATACAAAATTGGGAGAGCATGCAATCCAGAGGACAAGTTGTCACATCCAAATATATATTACAAAATGGTGTCACTATGGGCTGAGGATATATGACAGCATAGTTGATGTAATGAATATTTATATGTATGTGTATATACATGTATTAGTGCTACTGCAAATTTATATATATATATATATCCAGTGAGGCAAGAAACAAGATCACTCATTCTTATGTCTGTAAATATTTGTCATAGAATAAATAACAGTTCAACAAATCACCATTTGTTGTTATTTTGTGTATAGCTTAATTAAAGCTATAAATGGTGACCCCCTCCTTTGCGATATATCCACGGGAAAACTATGACCAATTGTCCCATTGGCCTGGCACCAAAATGTTTTTGTCATCATTCACAGACTCTCCCAACTGGATACCAGAGCCATACAAATTTGTCTGGAATGGGATGGCCAAGCAAATAGGGAAGTTGACTAAAACCTGTATCTCCTGCCGGCAAGCCAAAATTCAGCTGTATACCAAAGCATCTCTCAGCACAATGAACTCCTACAGGCTCATGTCAAACCTGTCAAAATTGACCTCATTGGTCCTTTACCACGTTTGCTTGGTTGCTCAAACCTACTGACCATAGGGGACAGCTTCATTCGATGACCTAAGGCCATACCTCTCCGTTATAAACTGGGTCACCCGTTTCGGTGTCCCAGACAGCATCTCAGCTGACTGCGGACCTCAGTTCACCTCGAAGCTGTGGAATGACGTGTCAGCTTTATGGCTTCAACATGAAACACATAACTGCCTGTCACCCCAATGCCAATGGCTTAGTGGAGAGATTTCACCACCACTTGAAGGAATCCCTCATAACCAGACTTCCATGGGTGATGCTGGGAGTCTGCACTACCTCAACACTTCTTCCACAGAAATGATGTATGGCACTCCACTCACTGTACTGGAAGAATTCATTCCAAACACAAAGTCAAACCTGGATGCAAAAAAGTATCTTGAACAGCAGAGAATCAACATGGGCCAGTGATGCGCTACTCCCATGTCAACACATGGTAAACCTAGATCCACTATACCAAATTACCTCAACAAGGCTAAGTTTGTTTTCATTCATCACAATGCATAACAAAAACACCTTCTGATGGACCATTAAAAGAGATTCATCCAGGGCTCAAGCCATTTCAACTCCTGATTGGAGGACCGCAGGACACTGTTTCCATCAATACATTGAAACCAGCCCATCTCAACATTGATAGGTCCTTCAAGTAGCTCACCTAGCCAGAGGCCGTTCTAGGCAAGTCATACCAACCCCTGACGACGAATGGTCGCCAAAGAACCGATTAACTAGATGCACGTGTCGGTGGTCAAATCACCTTATCAGTTCCAATGACAATCAACAGTTCGGGGGGGGGGGGGGGAGCTATGTTGAGATTTGCCTGCGAGCCTGTAAAAGACGAACTGTTGACGAAGGACCTTTTCTGCGGATTTGTTATTGAATTGGTCAGCAGAAAAGGAACTTCCAGTGACACGGGTAACAAAACCTAAACTTTAGGGGTAGATCGCTCTTTCTTTCGTTTGTAAATGTTTGTCATAGAATAAATAACAGTTCAACAAATGACCGTATGTTGCTATTTTGCATATATCTTACTAAAGCTATATGTGTGTGTGTGTATATATAAACAGAGTTTAAGCCTAATAGGGGTGTATATGAAAACATCTCTTATCGTGTTATGTTCTTCTGTGCCTTGTTGGGCAGGAGGCACCGGCGCTCCGTGACCACCTTCTGTCTACGACTCGGCTCTCCGCAGGTTTCCTTTGTACTGCTGTACACTTTATGAACGCTAAAGAAACTGTAAGGAAAACCATAAATGATCGGCGTAAAGATGAAAGCGTGGGAAACACTCAACCAAAGCCAAAAGGACGTTGGAGATCCAACGAGCCAGATTCTGAGCATCAAAACAATGACACAGATTGGAACTTGGAAAATACAAACACTATACGATGAATAAAAGCTGGTTCAGTTGCTGCGCGAGTTCGACCACTACCATCTAGACATTGTGGGCGGGTGTGAAATGCGCTGGACTGGCAGCGGAAAGATATGAAAACATATACATTTATATACAGTAAACGTGTGTCAAGAGCTGCAGGTATAAGTACAAATGGAAGAAAAGAGCAATCAACACATAACGTGGAACTTATCTATATTTGCACATAGAAATGTTCGTCTTAAGGCCACCTTCGACTCCCTCTTCGTCCAGTCGGATCAGTTTGCAAGGTGCCGTTTACTATCTGCCAGCGCCAAATACTCAGGTGACTGGGTTGATGCCCTACCCGTGGTTAACGTTGATGGCCTACTCAGTCTGGACGAATTTCATGCCTCCATTGCCCTCAGAGTGAGAGCTGACGTCTGTATGGGTTTGAGATGTCGATGCAGCAAACTCCTCGACTCCACAGTCTTTCTTGCCGCCTGAATGCAGGTCGCTTCGCACGCCACACGGAGCTAAACCTTATTCTCAAGAGAGCTTTGGCCCGGGCGAACATCCCCTCAATTTTGGAACCATCTGGGTTGTCCAGAAGTGACAGGAAAAGACCTGACGGCCTTACCCTGTGCCCCTGGTCGAGAGGCCTTGTCTAGGACGTCACAGTTAGTGACTCTTTTGCTTCTTCCCATATCCTGGATGCTGCTGTCTTTCGCTTTGGTGGTGAATCGGTTGTCCACTTCTTCCTTTATATTATATCCGTCTGTGCTTTTGTTCTGTAAGCATTGTATTATTATATATACTAGCAGAAAAACCACCATTCTGGTGGTTTTCTGCTAGCATGTGTAGTGTGTATATTGATATTAAACACAAGTATGTATACATGTAGATATGATACATCAAATAAAATCGTAATTCACAATATACATAGAAATTGAACGAAGACTGCGTTACACTGTCTTATGTAATCAGTAACGTAATCCATGCTAAATTAAAAAAGACGATATTATATATAAACTGCATTAGGAGAAAATTAGTATGTTTATTTAAGCGATCGCCAACCGGAAGTGTTTACATTTCAGAAATTTTAAAGAAGTGAATTTTTAAATAAACAAAATATATTTAATCAACAGCCACGAAATTAGGTAGATAAATTATGTAATATTCATTCATTATTTATTCAAAGTAAAGGGCGGTGGATTGGCAGTATCGGTAGAGGGTCGGACGCCATGCTTTCCAGCATAGTTACGTCCCTTTACGATCTGAGTTCAAATCCCGCCGAGGCTGATTGCCTTTCATCCTTACGGAGTCGATAAAATAAAGTACCAGTAATGCAGTGGGTTTTTGCTGGCCTTGTGCCTAAAGTAGAAACAATTATTTATTCAAAGTAATCCAACTTATTTTACTAATGGGATAAAAAAAATTATAAACCGCACGCAGTCCCGCGCTCCTTACTTTATTATAGTTAGATTTTTTCTTTCTTTCTATTTATAATATTATTATACTTCTCTTCATTTCGTACTGTATTATTATATTTACACAGGAAATATATATATTTGTTCAAGAAGCTTTTACACCGGATGAAGGGAGATAACTGACGGAGTAGACCATTTATGAAAATATAGCATGGGTAAGAAATCGGGTTATTTGTTATCAATTAATTAACTTCTGTGTTATAAATAGATCTTATGTCAGTTAAAATTCACAGATACATTCATCTATAAACATTATATCACCAAATAGTGAGAAAGACGAACAGTAAGTTGATGTGTTATTAAATATATTTTAGTATTTCTAGTAAGTGACATTACAAATTGTTCTCAATTCTTTCAGAATGAAAATGTAAACACATAAAAACTACAATTAACTATTGCTAGTAAACTTACAAATACAAACCACCAAAATATACGATCAACACGAAAGAAAGTTTTTTTTTTTTTTAAATCGGCCGCACATCACAAGAGTCAACAGAAATTTTTGAGGGAAGTCAACACGCTCGCAACATTATCGCGGAGCAATAGTTAATTGTATTATTATATGTGTTTATATTTTCATTCTGAAAAAATTATGAATAATTTGTAATGTTATTTAAACAATGTAAATAAAAACTGTATTTCTAGTTACATCTCTCCTGTAACAACCTAGCGTATATGTTGATTTGATTGTAAACCTTAAGTTTCACGTGGGAAATGAAATTTATTTTCATTTTCGATTCATTAAAAAATATTGTTGTTTATCTGAATACAAAAAAATGGTTGGACGACTACGTGCTTGCACTACGTTAGTTGATGATGTTTTGGATGCAAATGACATCCTTAATGAGAATATACACTTCTTACTCTTATACCTGCGATACATGGTGTCAATCTGTCTGTGTTACAGTGGCTGGCGAGACGGCGATTGGTGGCAAACAGTGTCAATTGTCCTATTTGTAATGAAGCATGCACATTAAACCGCTATTCTGAGGGTCACGAGAAATTTATATGGTGCAATAAACGTTTCAATATGTTATTTTTTTGTTTCAACACACACAAAATGAAAATAAATACGCGAAAATGAAAATAAATTTCATTTCCGACGTGAAACTTAAGGTTTACCTATGTTGATAGTTAGCTGCTGTTTTAATTCAACTTTAATCTATTTAACACCACAATTCATGGTGACATTAAAATATTTGTTATTAATTGTGACATATTGTCCCAATCTTCCCCTCCATTGTTATTCTTCTTTGTCAGCTGTGTCTCATTTCAACCAGAGGTGGTTGATGGGGCATCACTTTCTGTCCCACTTCGTCAACATCGTTAATAAAACAATCAGGAAAGTTTGTAGTGAGTCGTCATATATTTTGGACATCCGCCGTCTCTTTTGACCATTTCTCTACTTGGGGAGGCGGGGTTATTTGATGTTCAACGGCCTTTAAACCAATTATTTAAAATAATAATTGTTTCTACTTTAGGCACAAGGCCAGCAATATCCAGTACATTACTGGTACTTTATTTTATCGACCCCGTAAGGATGAAACGCAAAGTCAACCTCGGCGGGATTTGAACTCAGATCGTAAAGGGACGTACTATGCTGGAAAGCATGGCGTCCGACCCTCTACCGATACTGCCAATCCACTTAAAATAATAATGAAATTATTGTGTACAGTGCTCAGGTGCACTACAATGATACATGCTTCTTGTGTTTGTGTGCATGAATGAAAGAAGAAAGAGGGCTAAAACATTCCTTAAAATTACCAAAAACATTCCCGAAGATTTCAAATTGTAGAAGTCATATCAAATAAATGTCCTTCTCTATTAAGGTATTGAGTACCTCATTTAACCTTTGTTCTTCGGAAAACCATTCTTAATTCTATGTGCTCCCTAATGTTGGCTGTAGCTTCGCACATGTGTAATTTCTCTGATTAGGCATGTGTTAATAAAAAAGAAATGTATTAAATAATAGATTGATTCCTTTTATTTACAGTTATATAAATTGCATTACAAATATATTGTCGTTGATCAACACAAATATAAACGCATTTAACAAATACAACCAACCATTGCCAGGAACCTTACAAACAAAAACAACGCACCAAAACACATGACCAGAGCGAGAGAAAGGAAAAAAAAAGTGAGAAACAAGGCGGGGGCGAAAAAGAAAACGACCATCAATTCACCAAGTGCGACAATTGGCTATACAGAATAAGGGTCAATGGAACACTTTGAAGCAAGCCAACACGCTTGCAACATTACCATGAGTGATGGCGAGGCTAAGGTGCTGAAACAACCAGGCACCCTCATGGGCATAACCTGACACCTCAGTAAGGTGTCTGCCAGCGATGACAAGAACTTCGCTGTCAGCAGCCCAACTCTACCAAACATCTCCAACGCCACTCGATCTAAGTTGACTAACCTCAAGCAACTTTTAAAAAGCCTTGAAGTCATTTAGCCTCACCAAGATTTTCTTATACTTAGGAAATATTTGTCAATCTCTAAGTTGTATTTCTTCAGAGTTAGTCACTCTTATAAATTCTCTTTGTCTCTTCAATGCCTGGTCAATGTCTGATTCTCTCCAGAGTCCTACAACCAAGCTGCCTTGTCCAAACAGTTTGGAGGTCTTGATCTGCGCAAATGCACATCTTTGTATCTACTTGCTTTCTTTCCTCCATCCACGCTAGTTCCCTTTTGTGGGTGACATCCTCTCCTTTCCATCATGGACTAGTTCTACCAGGGAGATAGATGAAGCTTTACTACAGTGGAGAGAGCGTTACTGATGAAGATAGACAGAAGCAAAGAGTATGGGACAATCTGCGTTCAAGGGAAACTTTTAACTCTCTCTTTAATCATTCCAATTAATTTTCTATGTGCCACTTTCTGCAAGCGCAAAGTTCTCGGTGGATTAGATTGATGCCCTGCCTGTAGAAAACATTGATAGTCTTCTCAGTCAGGACGAGCTCAGCATCTCCATTGCACTTAGAGTGGGAGCCGATGTCTGAGATGTTGCTGAGGTAGGTTCCTCAACTTCACAGGCCTACATGGTTTATCCTGCTGCCTGAATGCTGGTTGTTTCACCTGCCACATTGAGCTAAACCGGCCCTGGCTGGGATAAATATCCCCTCAGTTCTGGAGCCAGCTGGATTATCCAGGAGTGATAGGAAGAGACTAGATGGCCTTACCTTTTGTGCCTGGGTAAGAGGTAGGTGTCTCGTCTGAGATGCTGCAGTTAGTGACTCTTTTGCTCCCTCCTACATCATGAATGCAACAGTAAATGTGGGGGTCACTGCTTCCATTGCCTAACAGAATAAAATTCAGAAAATAAATAATATATTTATGGCTTGTATATTTTATATATATTTTAGCATTACTGATAGACTGCTGAATATGTTTATATTTAACTGTTTCTGCCATAAACCCCATGACTATAAGATGTAAACAGACTCGCTGCTTCCTTCATAACTTGTCTTAATATTCATAGTTGTAGCTTTTATCCAAGAAAGTGATTGATGGTAGTGTTTCTCATTTGTTTGTGAACAAATGTAAATCACGAAAAATTTCCAAAAATTCCATCTCTACTGAAATATTTAACATTTTATCATTTCACAGAACAAATTTATTCAATTTTGCTAATTGAAAGTTCTACTTTGAGAAAAGTGTCTAGTTAGAAGTCAGATCTTTGGAAATACAATCAAGGTTTCTAGTTCGTGCTGACATGTTTGCTACATTAGAGGATGGCGCTCCAGCTTTATCAACAATGCAAAAGAACACAGCTGAATTTAGGAGGGCAAGGGAGAATCTTGAAGATGTCCCAAGGTCTGGACATCCTGCAACTGCCACCACCAAGGAAAACATTGATCTTGTTCACCACCTGGTGATAGATGACAGTCGATTGATGATAAATCAAATAGTTAATGCTATTAGCATATTCCATGAGAGAATTGAGAATATTCTGCATAATGCACTTGGCATGACAAGGGTCTCTGCTTGGTGGATACCACGTCTTCTGACACCTGATCAAAAGCTCATTAGGCTGTTCACATCACGGGAAAATTTGACATTGTTTAAAACAGGTCCAGCTGATTTCCTAACCCCAGAGACAGAGATAATCCATGCAGTGGAAACAACCCTCCTTACCTGCTCCAAAGATGGCCATGGTTGTTTCATCTGCAGGGAAGGTGATGGCCTCAGTTTTGGGGATGCAAAAGGTATCGTGTTTATTGACTATCAAATGAGCCATACCATCAATGGAGAGTACTATACCAACTTCCTGAGGCAATTATGAAAAGCTGTCAAGACCAAACACCTAGGAAAACTGACATTTTATCAGAACAATGCTCCAGCATAGGTCTTTGGTTTCAATGGCTGCTGTGCATGACTGTGGCTTTGAACTGCTTGATCACCCTCCCTATTATCCTGATTTTGCCCCATCTGACTATAATGTGTTCCTCAACATGAAAATATCAATTGGCTGGGAACCAGTATTGCAGTGATGATGATATTATATCTGCTGTTGATGACTTTTTTGACTAACAGGATGATAGCTTCTTCACCATTAGGATCCAAAACTGATTGAAGAAGTATGTGGACTGCAAGTGGAACTATGTTGAAAAATAAACCTTATTTCTTCCTATTCCATGAGAATATTAGGGTTAGGTTAACTTTTCAGCCGACCATCATATTTACACTATATAGCCATACTGTTGTGTCTTTCTTCTGTACCTATTTTCATAGTTTTCTTTCTTAATCTACCATTCAATGTCTCTACTCAAGTCACTCTAATAACCTTTATGTTAACTGTACATTGTCCTTTCTACCTTATATTTTCTTATTACAGGGTTTATGGTAACATTTTGATGGTTGATTTGAGATATATCAAGGAATTTGTCATATTGAAACCAGAAGACTGACATGATCAAGAACACAAGTAACTGTTCTCTATAACCTTGATTAAGTTGGTGTGAAATTTAAATTGAGGTGATAGAAAGATTATAATAGAAACATTTGAAATTAAATTTCAGTTAGTTTATATGTAATGTTTTTCATACCTGGATATATTTTGAGAACTGAAGTCAGTTTAAATATTGATTGTTGATTCTAAGATTGAATTCTAGGAAGAGAAGCTGTCACAATAAAAATCTTGAAACTGTTTCTTTACAACTGACACATTTTAAAATAAGACGTTTTTAGAATATTTATAAGAAGATTATGGAGGATAAACTGTGCAAACGTCTGGTTTGTGATGAGATAAAGTCAGAACCTAGTGACATATCTCATGATACATATGGAGATACACAGAAGAAATCATACCACTTTGACATACATAAGAAGACATTCACACAATATAATGTACTTCTTACAAGATTAAAACTGAAATATTCTAAAAAAGACAGTAAAATAGCTGCCAAGAACTATTCTATTTCTAAAGGTATTCATTCAGATCAAAAGGATATAGAATGTGGTAAAGTACTCTCTCAGAGTTCTCATTTAACTAAACACAAATTTAATAAAAAAAACAAGAAAGCCTACAGCTGCAATATCTGTAACAAAACTTTCACTCAGAGCGGTTCTTTGAATACTCATAAGCGTACTCATTCTGATGAAAAACCATACCACTGTGATATTTGTGGGAGAGGATTCACTCAATTTGGAAATTTAAGTAGACACAAATATACTCACACAGGTGAGAAACCACATCATTGTGATATCTGTGGCAAAACATTTTCTCTACGTGATAGTTTAACTGATCACATGCATATTCACACACGAGAGAAACCATATCAGTGTGGTGTTTGTGGTAGAACATTTGCCCGAAGTTCTTATTTGAAAAGACACAAATACACTCATGCCATTGAAAAACCATACCATTGTGATATCTGTGGGAAAGCATTCTCTGGGAGAGGTGGTATGACTATACATAGACGTATTCACACTGGTGAGAAACCATATCATTGTGATATCTGTGGAGAAACTTTCTCTGAATGCAATAAATTAACTCGTCACAAACAACTTCACACTGGAGATAAACCATACTCCTGTGATGTCTGTGGAAAAGGATTCTCTGATAGTGATAAACTAACTACTCATATACGTATGCACACTGGTGAGAAACCATACAGCTGTGATATTTGTGGTAGAACATTCTCTCAGAATGCTCATTTAACTCAACATGTACGTATTCATACAGGTGAGAAACCATACCACTGTGACATCTGTGGCAAATCATTCTCTCAGAATACTCATTTAACACTTCATGTTCGTATCCATAAAGGTGTAAGACCATACCGTTGTGATATTTGTGGTAAATCATATGCTGATAAACAGAATTTAACTCGTCATGAACCTATTCATACAGGTGTAAAACCATATAATTGTGATATCTGTGGTAAAGGTTACACTAAGAAGAAAATTTTAACTAATCACAAACAAAAGGTACATGAAATTGAACCAATAAAACAAGAGAATTAGAAGAATTTGTCCAAATTATTACTTCATGAAACCACAATGGAATGCCTGTCATGTGAGTGTTGATACAATGAATATTTCCATAACAAGACAGAAAATTGACAAAAGCTTTGTTTTCATACAACAATTTCTTTTTATCTAATTTTACAACATGGTGATGGAAGTGAATAGAGTATTGCATGTATCAGTGTTACCATTTATCTGATATAAAGTTAGTGTAAATACCAAATGAAGTGTTATAATAATTTATTAGTATATGTTATATAAATATGTGATTTTTCTGAACTGATTTACTTTGAATTTACTTCAATACTCAGTGTGGTCAATTTCATGCATGAGGTCCTATGTTAATCAATCCAAGCCTCGTTATTGAAATTAACAGCTTATTTTGGAATGTATCAAAAGAATATGCAATGATGCCATCAAATCCTCTGGAAGCAAAGGAGACATGACCACTTGGATTAGGGAAATTAAGAGAGTGGTAAGAATACATGGTTTCACTGATATATGACAAGCCTCATAGCTCTTTACTTAGAGGGGGCATGCTGGCCCTTTTCCTAGAGATGGACAAGACTGACCAGCTAGATGCATAGAAAATCAAACATTGATTGAAGGAAGTGTTCACAGAAAGGCTGTACTTTGTGTTTGGCAAGCTAGAAAGGGCAAAATGGATGGAAAAGTGGCTTGCTTGGTTAGCTGACTTTTTGGAGAGAGTGGTGAATTTGGTGTTTATTAATGGCTTCCCCAATTACATAGCAGTTCCTGGGAGCGAATTGGTGGCTAGAGCTAGTCTATGTTGAGCAGTAGTGTCTAATAGAATGAGGCAGCAACCACAAACGTTTAAGAATCAAAACCTGTGGTAATTTGTTACTGGTGAAATCAGGACGGTCATATCACCAGTTATTGCAACCAGGAAAACGAATAAAGGGCAGCTACCATACTTGTAGCTACCCTTACAAACAAGTAGAGGCACTACTATATTCACTGCCCACGTGGGAGGAGGATCTGAGAATCCATGTGGATACAGGCTGCACTTCAAACCTTGTGACTCCAAAGCTGGTTAATACCTGGAGAGGGATGAGCTGTATAAAGGCAGTTGAAGGGTTAGGGTTAGGTGTAGGAGCAACAGTAAAATGGAAATGGTGGTATACGAAATGCGATTAAGAAACAAACAATTACGGTGGGCATGGATGTATTTGGTCTGCTGGGCGGCATTATAGTCAGCAATTGTTTGGTGGGGAGGGGGTGGGTGCTGTGCGTGTGCAATAGAAGAGTGGAGAAAGGAATCCTGCATACAGAATCACAGACAAACACTAGCTGTGTTTGAGTATTGGGTAGTTAAATAGTACTGGGAGAGTCCCTGACACTGAGAAACAGTGAATTGCTACAATCATACCCTAAAAGGGGAGGTAAAGGGAGGAAAATGGATTGATGAGGGTATTCTAATGCCTTGGAAAGAGGAGGTTGAAGTGTTGCCACAGGTGGTTGTAGTTCAGCCATCAAAAAATAAAGTGAAGCTGGTACTAGACTTTCAGGAGCTGAATGACCATGAATCATGTCATGAGTGGGAAAGCTGGTGTTACACAGAGAGAGAAAAAGATCCCAGAACAACAATAGTATGAACTGGCAAAAACTTTTCTCAGTATGGGGAAGGCGGGTGAGTCACCACCCAACTGCTGGATGGCTTTGAACAGCTTAGTGCCATGTCAATAGATGAGCTGAAGCCAGAAAGTGAAGAAGAAGACTGTTGCCATGATGCAAGAGATGAAGGTGAGGGTGGAGGGCGTGGTTAAAGGAAGTTGGTATGGCCCTAAATTGGAGAAAGGTATTGTATAGTCCAATGCTAACAGTTATAGCTATGTCGGTTGTTCTAGAAAGAGGGCCAGGGGACACAGCCTAGCTGTCAAAGAAGAACGACTATAACTATATTAATGTAGCCGAGTTAGACACTGTGCCAAAGGGCATGAATCTGGCCCTGAGATGGAGGTTGTGCACTATTAAGATTTGAACTGATTTAGCCACTGTTCTTGGATGGATGGGGGTCATTAATCATCGATGAGAAGAGCGTACAGAGATAATAATCATGCATTGTCAGGGAATTCTGGAGAGTTAGCTGTCAAGTTCAACCAGAAGTTGCACATAGTTTTTGTTGCCTCGGAGAGGAATAAGGCAAATGATCTCACCAAGCTGAATAAAAAAAATTGGTTAGGGGTGCGAGATAATTCAGAAGGATGAGACTGCAGAGTGACCACGGGCTAAGATAACTGGATAAGACCCTATTTTTAGCCATGAAAGTTGACTCCAATGTTACCAAGGTGAGTGTTTGAAAGACGGTCAAGGACTGCAGTAGGTGTCAGTCCATCGACTGCACCAATTGTAGCTGAGACGGAAAATTCAGATAGAAGACAACTGGCAAAGGTTGGCAGTAGGTGAGACACACTGCTGGTGTGGAAGACATTTCTCAAGGGCTGACAGCAAATAGGAATATGAAGGGAAGTCAGAATGAAGACTGCCAGTGAAATTGCAGGGGTACTGAAGAGGGGCTCTGTGAATTACCTGTTGATGGACGACAGCACTGCATTTCGTTCAGAATTCATCATCATCATCGTTTAAACGTCTATTTTCCACGGTAGCATGGGTTAGACATGTTCCGTTTGAGGCACGTCAGGTCAGGTGACCATATCTTGCTCATAGAGAACTGTTTGGCGCCTGGTTTCTACAGTTGGATGCCCTTCCTAACACCAATCACATTTACAGTAAGTATTGGATGCTTTTTGTCATGACACCTACACAGCCACTTTACAGTGAGGGCTGGTTGCTTTTTTTTGTGATATCAACACAACAACTTTACAGTCTAAGGGTGGGTGGGAGGTGTATGGAAGTGAGGGGGGGGGGGTGTTAGTGATTAAGAGGTACATACTAGATGTATGCTTCAATCTGTGCACATGGGAAGGCGGGTCTTCTGTATTACTACATAACGCCTGTGTCATTGTCTTTGACAGTTGCAATTGTGCAAGGTCAACTTTTATCACCTCATCCCAGGTCTTCCTACTCCATAGCTTCCACCAACTTTGATCACCCTACATCTTTTTATACAGCTGTCATCCTTCATACACATTACGTGGCCACACCAACGCAATCTCCTCTTGCACACTGCATCTGATTCCTTCTGTCATCCTTCATATACATCACATGGCAATACCAATGCAACCTCCTCTCTTGCACGCTACATCTGATCCCTCTTATGCCCAATTTCTCTCTCAGTTCTTTTACACTTTGCTGTCCGTGTATTTTACTCTTACACATCCATCAGAGCATGCAGGCTTCATTTCTTTCCAATCTTTGCAGGTCCTCTGTACACAATACCCAAGTCTCACTACCATGCAGCATTGCTGTTTGTATACATGCATCATATAATCTGACCTCATTTTAAGGGGAATACCTTTTGTAGCTAGCAGTGGTAATTGCTCTCTGAATTGTCTCCATCCCATTCTTACTCTGGCTACTGTACTTTTGGAACACCCTCCTCTACTGCTGATTTGGTCACCCAGGTAACAGAAACTGTCTACTATTTCTACAGAGCCATCTGGGCATTTGAAGGAGCTAGTATCCTCTGGGCACTTACTGCTTACTGCATCTGAACATCGGCCACATATAAAACTTACGTTCTTTGATAGCCTGCCTGTGATCCTACTACATCTTTTATGTACCCATAGCTTGCATTTGGGACATAGAATAGAATTTCTACCTTCCTCTTTCCTGCACACTGAGCAAGGCCATTTCCCAGAGGGGCCTGGACCATGTTTTCCTTTCTACATACTAGGACTTTAGTCTTTGACAAGTTCACTTTAAGACCTTTTGATTCTAGACCATGCTTCCCATAGATTCAGCTATGAGGGTTAGATCATCTGTATAGAGGAGTTCCCATGGGTTGTAAATAACCTGGTGGGTCAGTAACTATTTACTAACACAATTCACGGTGACATTGAAGTATTTGTTATTAATTGTGACATAGTGTCCCAATCTTCCCCTCCATTGTTACTATCTCTTTCTTTGTCAGCTGAGTCTCATTTCAACCCAATCAGTTTGTAGTGAGTCGTCATATTTGGACATCCGCCATCTCTTTTGACTATTTGTCTCTATGATCTGCATATAAATTTATCATCTGTTTAACAGCCGCTTTTATATTCATTTCAAATCAATTCTATGTGCTCCCTATCAGTGTTTATAGCTTCTCATATGTGTAATATATCTGATTAGACATGTCAACATCATAATCATCATCACCGTTTTACATCCATTTTTCCACGCTAGCAAGGGTTAGACGAGTTGTTCTGTTGTGAGCAATGCCAGGTCAGGTGACCATGTCTTGCTCGTACAGAACTGATTTTGGCTTGATTTCTACGGCTGGATGCTCTTCCTAATGTCAACCTCATTTAGAGTGAGTACTAGGTGCTTTTGTCGTGACTTCTACATAGCCACTTTACAGTGGGTGAAGAGGGTGGGGGCACACTGTTATATGCTTCAGCTTCGGGTTTTACCCGTGGGAAGTCAGGTCTTCTGTATTACTGCGTAATGCCAGAGGTGGCTAATAGAAAATAATTAAATTGAAATATTAGGTTATCTCATAATTCTTGTCATTTTTTTTCAGAGAAAAATCTTTGAGGTTAAGCAAAACTTTGAGGTAATTTATCTTGAATATACTTCCTTAAATAAGTTTTTCTCAATGTAAAATAAAATTATTTATATAATTTCCTATAAAATTCAGTATCCATATAGTCATTAGATTTTTTAAAGTCACCTACAGCTGCTTTATTTTGGAATTGTTAATTTTTTGTATAGCTTTCAAGGTGTTTGAAAAAAAATCAGGGAGGGTATGAGTTTCTCTTGTGGATGAGCATGATCAAGATAAAGAATTGGGCCATGTCTGTTGACAAGTGGTTTTGAGAAATCTTTAACAGACCACCATACTGTCACTGTGCACTTGTTCTGGTTTGGGGCTTCGTTCTTGTCAAGTCCTTCTTCTGTAATAAAATCCACTCATTATATCATCTATTTGCACTACATATATCCATACTGTTGTCATTCCTTTGGGTATATTTTCTGATCAGTCTTTTTTAATCAAACATTCAATGTCTAGTCAAGTCACTCTACTCTAATAACCTTTATGTTAAACTGTTCACTGTCCTTTCTGCCTTATATTTTCTTATTTCAGGGGTTGTGGTGTCATTATGATGGTAATTGTTGATTTAAAATATATCAAGAAATTTGTCAGATTTTAAAACCAGAAGACTGATATCAGGAACACAAGTAACTTTTCTCTATAACCTTGGTTAAGTTAATTGAGGTTTCAGAAAAATTATATGTGTAAAAACATTTTCTAAAAAGATAGCATTGACCATGTGTTCAAATAAAGTTTGCATCTAGTGATACATGGAGATACACAGGAGATATCATATCTCTTTGACATCCATAAGAATACATTATGCGATACAATGTACTTTTTACAAGCTTAAAGCTGAAATATTCTAAAATGAATAATAAAACAGCTGCTAAAATCTGTTGATTTTCTAAAGGTGTTGAGTCAGATCAGAAACAGTTTGAATGTTTAATCTGCAGTAAAGTATTCTCTCCGAATTCTTATTTAACTCTACATAAACATATTCACAGAAGCAAGAAAGCACACCGTTATGATATCTGTGGCGAAACCTTTACTGACAGCTGTATACTGACAAATCACATACTTATTCACATTGGTGAAAAGCCATACCACTGTGATATTTATGGTAGAAGATTCACACAGATTTGAGTAGACACAAATATACTCACTCAGGAGTGACACCATATTGTTATCTGCCGGAAAACATTTATTCATAGTGCTTATTTAACTTGTCACATACACATTTGTAGTGAGCAAAGGCACTACGTATTGTGGTGGATCAATTGGTTTACGCTTTGTCAGTCGCCAGGCCGGTAACTCGGCAGCGTAGAAATACCAGGCACTTACTTCCACCCAGCTAACAAATTTGTGCCTCTTTTTTGATTTGAAAAGGAGTTCCAGCTTCATCTTCGTACAAGTAGGACGTTACTAAATCCATTCCCTGGAGCAACTGGCAAGATGAAACATTTACCAAGGAACTTTGGCCTTCTAGGCAAGGGCCCAGCAACATCCTACCTAGATATATGCGACAATGGCGCCTAGCATTTTATTGTAATATTTTACAACAAAAAAAAATCCTTTGTTATATTTCCTCGCTGTACTTTCCTCTCTGATCCTTCCACATGGACTACCAACATTACACACGCAGCCTTATAACATAATCTTCTTTAAGAATCCTTCTCACAACCAAAACAATTATATTTTAAAAGAACATTCCTGCTAAACATTCATTCAGGAGAGAAAATATGTCAAAGTGGTGTTTGTGGAAAAACATTCTCTCACAGTCCTTATTCAAGTGTTCACAAATCTGTTCACACAAGAGAAAAGCCACATTGTTGTGATATCTGTGGAAAAGCATTCTCTGGGAGGGGAACATGACCTACCACAAATGTATTAACTGATGAGAAATCATACTGTTGTGACATCTGTGGTAAAACTTTCTCTGAATGTAATAGCTTGGCCAGTCATGTACAAATTCACACAGGAAATAAACCATTCCACTGTGAAATATGTGGGAAAACATTATCTTGTAGTGATAGATGATTTAATCACATACGTATTCACACAGGTGAGAAACCATATAGATGTGATATTTGTGGTAAATCATTCTCTGATAATCAGCAATTAACTCGTCATAAGCCTGTTCACACAGGTGAACAGCCATATTGCTGTAACATCTGTGGTAAAATTTATTCCAAGAATAAAACATAGACTAATTAGTCTATGTTTTATTCTTGGAATAAATAATCATCAACAAATACTTCATGAACATGAAACAATAAAACGAGAATTTGTATGAAGAATTTTTACAACTTACTACTTCATGAAGCTTCTTCTTCGCTAACTTATTTATGAGAAGGTTGTAGGGACAGAGTCCTCAAATACTCCTTCCAGTGGGTCCTGTCAGAAGCAACCATTTCCAATTGATTTGGCTGGATCCGCAAGTAGGACCTGCCGAGCTCAAGAATGTCATCCAACCATCTTGTTCGGTGTCTAACCCTGGGTCTCCTACTGGTTGGTTTTACTTATAAAATCTGTCCAGCAATTCTTTCCTGAGACATTATAATCACATGCCTGTAATATCGGAGCTATGATCACTCAATTGGGAGAAGTAGCAGCTCTACCTGGAGCAACTCACTGACCTTCGGGTTACATTACTCCAAAGACCTTATGGAGAAATTCCATTTTAGCCTCTTGTATTCGTGATCGTATTCTTTCGGTTATTACCCAAGATTCATGACCACAGGTAAGGGTTAGCATGAATTGAAGATAGCGATGTTGGCTTTTACCTATCTCCCTTTTTCTGATTATCAAATGTTGAAGCTTGTGCATTACTACATCAGCTTCTGCAATTCTTGCACTTAATTAAGCCTTCTGCCTACCATCACTCATGAACATGACCCTGAGACACTGAGAGTGCACTGTACAGGCTTCTTTGTGAGGATCAGTGTCCTTCATGATGGAACTCCTGTGAAGCAGCTGACACAATTAAATTTTCTAGAACAGGAGAGAAAATTGACACAAGTTGTGTTGTCATACTATAATATCTTTGTAGTTTTATTTTAGACAGACATGAGCTGGAGATTTTCTTTGTTTCTTTACAGGATATTATACAACATGGTAATGGAACTGAATGGAGATTTACATGTGTCAATGTTACCATTTATCTGGTAGATAGTTAAGTGAAATAAGAAATTACATGTAATAATTTACTAGTAAACTTTATATAAACATGTAATCTTTCACACTGATTAACTTTATTACCCAGTCTGGTTACACAGACATTTGTCACTATTTTGATGTTATGAACAGTTGACTGAGGTGTTTTGTAACTGATGTACTTTATTACAATAAATAATCTGGAAATGGTGCTTCATCATTTATTTATGCAGATGTAATTTTAATTGAAAGAAGCTTTGTAAAAATCAAAGAATATATAAATATATATATTCAAAATAGGGAGCACACAGGACAAAGACAATGGAAAAAAAATAATGGAAAGATGGACAGTCCTATCTTCCCAGTCAACCTCTGAAAATCACTACAGTTTCGGTGCATTAAGGTCAATAATATTCATTCCAGTGCACATTGGGACATAACAAAACAGGTAGAAACAAGATGTGCCTTTAGGCAAATTACACAAATATAGAGTACGTAAGGGCTTACTTAGCCAAAGGAGAAAAATATATAAAGGAGAGAAATAGTAAAATGGAAGAGAAAGAATTGTTGTCCAAAGTGCAGACAAAAAAGGACACTGAGGCACAGAAAAGGTAAGAATAGAGAATATGGGAATCAGGACGGACGGTAAAATGTCTATTATATGATAGTTTTAAAATAATGCCTGCATGGTTAAGTCTTTAGAATATAAATTCAAAATTGAACTAGTAGTTGAAAAATTTCTCCTAATGGAATTAAAAATGTCGATTTAGATAGAGAATTATAGCAGAGCAGAGCACTGGATATTGATAAAAGATAACATGTAAATCAGTGATTAAGTGCACAGTGAGAGCAAGACCTCAGTTATGCCGTATACAACAGCTAGTGGAAACAATGATGTAGATAAGGTTTATCAGAAGTGATAGGTTTGGTAGGATTGCAAAGAAAAGGAGTAACTATAAATGCGTAGAGGCTATGTTGCTGGGTAATTAATTGATTCTAGGTGTACATTAGTTACAATTTAACTATATATTCTTCATGTTGAAGGCCTCGCTAGGAAACTTTCAAATGTCTATAAATTTTGTTTCTCTAGAATCTAGAATTGCACGCATGAGTAATAAGGTCTAACGCAGAAACATGCCTACAGTTGGCAACCAAGGATCATACTCCCCCAAACATGGGTTTGGGAGTTAACTCCCTTGCCTTTCTTTCAAGAAAATAAAACTAATATGTTTCGCTTTTGTAGTTGTTCTATAAGATTTTTTTTTATCTTAAAACGAGGGTTGAAACAGAAGGGTTATGTTGCCAATAAAGAAAACAGATGCAAACATTCGTCATAGAGAAAGAGCTCTGACAATCAACAACTAAACAACCACCTGGTGCTTGAATTTGAACAGCATATAGCAACCAGCCCTAACAGCAAGGTGTTCTAGAAATATGTACGTTCAAAGCAGAGACCTCACTCTCCAGCTGGTCCTCTTCGCAAACCCCACACAGGCCGGATTATTGACGTTCCCAAAGAATGCACAGAACTTATTGTTGAATGCTATGCTGGAATTTTTACTGTTGAAAATCAAAATGTACCATCTCCACTACCTCAGACATCAAATTCTATAGCTACTATGGAATTTACACTTTCAATGTTGCGAAGCCACCTTAAGAATAAGCACAACTATGCCTCTACCAGTTTTGGTAGTGTTACATGCCTGCTTCACAAACGTAGTGGGTACTTTCTTCTGCACCAGCTTCCACTTTTCTTTCAATTCTGCCTTAACAACTGTGTTACCCACAGCAGTGGAAAACTGCTAGTGTCATTCCTCTGTTCAAAAAGGGAGATCGCATGTCACCTGTCAACTATCGCCTAGTCAGTCTTACTAGCTGAATTGTCAAACTGATGGAATCCTGCGTCAGAGAAACACTCTGAAACTTCTGAAACTCTCACTGCCTTATTCGGCCCTCACAATTTGGATTTTTCCTTAACTCCAGCTGCTGTAATCAATTCAACGAGTTTCTTGAAGACATTACCCGAATCACTGATGGCAGCTCATGGGTGGATGTTATTTATCTTGACATTGCTAAAGCTTTTAATTTTGTGCCACACAAAAGACTTATGGCAAAACTCTCTGCAATGGGTGTGAGAGATGATCTTTATAACTGGTTGAAGTCCTTCGTTCTCAGTCGAAAAGAGGTAGTCACAGTTCCAGGACAGAATTCTTCACTCTATGAGATGGCATTTGGTGTACCACAGGGATCTGTTCTTGGTCCCCCTTGTTTGTTGCATATATTAATGACATAGATTAGGTGCCAACTTAAAGAATGCCACAGTTCTGAAATACGTAAGCTGTGCCTTGAGATAAAAAAACGACAGATACTATACGCTATAGATCTTTCTTGTAATCAGACCTAGACACAATGCAGCAATGGATTAAGGACTGGCAACTCAAGCTGGTTGTGGAAAAATGTACCACCGTGCATTTTGGGAGGAAAAACACGACGTTCACATAGTCCCTTTACAACACCAATCTCAAGAAGTCTTCTTGTGAACGTGACCTGGGCATTATTGCCAACAGCGATTTGCGTTGGACAAAGCACATGTCTAGAATTTGAATCACCAGTCTGGAACCTCTATCTTGCTCAGAATATTGATCTCCTGGAAACTGTTCAGGGACGAGCAACCAAACGAATACCCTCCATCAGGCATCTACCATACTCTGAACGCTTAGCTTCCCTGGACATGGATACATTAAAGCTCCGACGTCTGGCAACTGACTTGGTAAACACACACAAGATTATTAACCATCTTTCCAATAACAACCCTGAGCACCTTTTTGAATTCCTTATGTCTAACATCTGTGGACATGCTTATAAAATCAGAAAACAGTAGAGCTCCCATGACTTTCAGAAACGTTTTTTCGCTCTTGGAGATGCTGAAGCATGGAACAAACTACCTGCATCAGTTGTTAGCTGTCAGGACACTGCATCCTTTACAACCTCCATGCTTCCTGAAATTTGCCAACACTACACCTGATATTCTCTCTCCATACACACGCACACACTGTTCACTTTCCTGACATTTGTACACTATTCTATGTACTATCGAAGTATCTTTGATGAGTTGTAGCGCACCTGAGCACTATACGCAATAATTTAGATTATTATTTATTTATTTATTAATAAGGGCGGTGGATTGGCAGTATCGGTAGAGGGTCGGACGCCATGCTTTGACGTATAGAGTTACGGCCCTTGCCATTCTGAGTTCAAATCCCGCCGAGGTTAACTTTGCCTTTCATCCTTACGGGGTCGATAAAATAAAGTACCAGTAATGCACTGGGTAATTGCTGGCCTTGTGCCAAAAGTAGAAACAATTATTTATTTATTTATTAAACTAATAGACTGAAATTATAATAATAAATTGAAGTGAAACCCAATAGGTGTGCGTGATTTTATTGGCAGCATGACCCTCCCAAAGTATAACAAAAGTAATGTATTTTCTCTTCATTTCAGCTTGAGGCATGTAGGTCTGTAGTTAGGGTGTGCGGTTCAAGATCATAAGATTGTAAGTTCGATTCCTGGTACGTTATTTCAAGTTGCTCTAGTTCACTCAGCTGGCAAAAGTGAGTTGTATCTGTAATTCAAAGGAGCCAGCCATGTCATACATTGTTACGCTGAATCTCCCTGAGAACTACGTTAATGGTGTACGGCTTTGTGGAATGCTCAGTCACTTACACGTTAATTTCACAAGCATAGATGTTTTTCTTATTATTATGTTCCTCCTTAGCTTTGCCTTTCATCCTATAAAATAAAGCACCAGTAGTGTACTGGGTCGATTTCATCGATCAACCCCCATCCCACCCCACCAAATGGCTGGCCCTGTGCCTAAAGTAGAAACAATTATTATTTTCCTCCTTAGTTTTGCCTGTCATCACTACGGGGGTCAATAAAATAAAGTACCAGTAAGCACTGGGGTCGATTTAATCGACTTTCCTCTTCTCTTCAAATTGCTGGCCTTGTGCCTAAAGAAGAAACAATTATTATTATATGGTGGGGCGTCAGGCATACTTTACTTCCCTTTGTGCTCTGAGTTCAAATCTCGCCGAGGTTAGCTTTGCCTTTCATCTCTACAGGGTCGATAAAATAAAGCAACAGTTAGGCACTCGAGTCGATTTAATTGACTTTGCCCTCCCCCCAAATTGTTGGCCTTGTGCCTAAATCAGAAATAATAATTATTTTTTGAACAGTAAAAATTGTTAGAACGTCAATCAAAATGTATTGAGTATTTGTTCCGGCTCTTTGCATGCCGAGTTCAAATCCCACCGTGGTTGACTTAACTTTTCAACCTTCCAGGGTTGATAAACTAAAGTAACAGTCAAATATGGATGTCAATTTAATAGACTTCTGACTTTCTTCAACTTGCAGGTCTTCTGCTTAATTTAGAAACTCACGCCACGGTCAACTTTACCTTTCGTCCTTGCAGTGTCGATAAGATATAGTCAGTCAATATAATCGATATTACCTTCCACATAAATTGCTGATCTTCTGCTTGGATTAATAGCAATATCTTAACGTAAAGGGAGATAAGTGAAAGAGTTTACGAAAGTATGGCTCGGGTGATAATTATTTCATATGTTATAATTGTTTCTACTTTAGGCACAAGGCCAGCAAATACCCAGTGCATTACTGGTACTTTATTTTATCGACCCCGTAAGGATGAAAGGCAAAGTCAACCTCGGTGGGATTTGAACTCAGATCGTAAAGGGACGTAACTATGCTGGAAAGCATATGTTATAATGGACATGTTTTATGTTAGTTAAAATTCAGTTATATTAATCTCCCAACATTATTTCACTAAATAGTGAGAAAGTCACACAGTATGTTGGTCTGTTGTTAAATATCATATTTTAGTATTTCTACTGCAAACATCTCTACAACCCACAGGGTATGTTGATCGTGAGCTGTTCTTTTCATGCAACTTAAATTTTTATTCAAAAGTAAACATCAATAATGTTGAATTTTATAAACTAGTTACCACCACAATTCATAGTGACATTAATATTTGTTATTAATTGTGACATATTGTCCTAATCTTCCCCTCCATTGTTATTCTTCTTTGTCAGCTTTATCTCATTTCAACCAAATAGTTTGTAGTGAGTCGTCATATATTTGGACATCCGCCGTCTCTTTTGACCATTTCTCTACTTGTTGGGTCTAAACCAATTGTGCATGCTTCCTATCATTGTTTTCAGCTTCTTGTCTATGTAATATATTTCATTAGACAAAATAATTTACTGAAAATTTATTCATAGTTTATATATTTTAACAATCATTTAACAGTAGGTTGCTGAATATGTATATATATTCAATCGTTTGTCACAAACCCCATGTCATATAAAGTAAAAACTCGCTGGTTTCATGTTTCCTTCATGTCTTGTTTCAGTATTCATCACCGTAGCCTTTAAATGGCGTTTATAGTCGTTGTTTTTCATCCCAGGAAGTAAATGTTGTGAACATCTTTGTCTCAACCTTGCTTTCTTTCCTCCATCCACGCTTGCTCCCCTTTAGTCGGTGACGTCCTCTCCTTCACAACTTGGAATAGTTCCACCAGGGAGTTGGATAAACCTTTACTACAGTTGAGAGAGAGCTTGGTTTGTCAGTTCCAGTTACTGATGAGGACAAACCGAAGTAGAGAGTATGGGACAATCTTCGTTCGAGGGAAACTTTCAACTCTCTCTGATCAATTTCCCATCAATTTTCTAGGTGCTGCTTACTTTCTGCAAGCGCAAAGTTCCCAGAGGACTGGATTGATGTTCTACCTGTGGCCAACATTGGTAGCCTTCCCAGTCAGGACGAGCTCTGCACTTTGTGGGAGCCGACGTCTGTTGGGGTCTGAGATACCGCTGTGGTAGGTTCCTCGACTGCATAGGTTTACATGGTTTGTCCTGCCGCCTGAATGCTGGTCGTTTTGCTCGCCACACCGAGTTAAACCTGATCCTCAAACGGGTCCTGGCTTGAGTGAATATCCCCACGGTTCTGGGGTCAGCTGGTTTATCCAGAAGTGATGGAAAAAGAACAGACGGTCTTACCCTTTGTCCCTGGGTGAGAGGTAGGTGTCTCATCTGGGACGTCACAGTCAGTGATTCTTTTGCTCCCTCCCACATCATGGACGCCGCAGTAAATGTGGGGGGCACTGCTTTTGTTGCCGAACGGAATAAAATTTGGAAATACCCGGACTTATCAAATAATCGTTTTTTCAGCCTGTGGCGTTCAAGACGTTTGGAGGAGTTTGGCCGCTGACAGCAAAGTTCTTGTCATCACTGGCGGCTCACCTTACTGAAGTGTCAGGTGATGCCCATGAGGGTGCCTGGTTATCTCAGCGCCTTAGCCTTGCCATCACCCGTGGTAATGCTGCGAACATGTTGGCTTGCCTCAATGTGTGTAGTTAACCCCTAAGTTGTGAGGTGCGGCCGATTGTCGCACTTGATGGTGAATTGCCCCCCGCCTCTCTTTTTTCTTTCCTTTAACATTACTGTGCAATGAATTATATTCTTTTTTTTATACACCTTGATAAAATAAAATAAAAAAATGTAAAATATCACCAATTTCCCCACATTCATTCTCCAATAAAAAAAACTCTACCAAAATATTTAACATTTTATCGTCTCTCAGCAAAAAAATTTATTTAATTTGGTGTGAGAAAGGTACCATGTTCGGAATTAGATCCTTGAACATTCTGAATGTAGAAGATTCCTTAATTAATGTCTTTAATTAAGGCCCTACTCTCTAATAAAATCCTCTCATTATATCATCTATTTACACTACATATATCCATACTGTTGTGTCTTTCCTTTGTGTCTATTCTCAGATCTTTTTTCGTTAATCTAACATTCCATGTCTCTAGTCAAGTCATTCCACTCTAATAACTTTTCTGTTAACTGTTCATTTATACCTTATATTTCTTATTTCAGGGTTTGTGGTTACAATGAGATGGTAATTATTGATTCAAGATATATTAAGAAAATGTATTGGAAATTCATTATTTATCGGAATGTGTCAGGGAAATTACACAAATACATAAGATATCATAAAACAGGAAGAAAATAATGGCGGATAAACTGTGTGAAAGTCAGGTTTGTGATGAAATAAAGTCAGAACCTAGTGGCATATCTCATGAGACATATGGAGATACACAGAAGACATTCATACAATTTAATAACATAGTTAAAGAAAAATTATTTCAGAAAAGCTCAAAGATTAAATATTATTAAATTTATAGTAAAATGATTGCTAAAAATAATTCTTTGTCTGTACTTAAACATATTCATACTGGTAAAAAAGTTTACCAATGCATAATCTGTGGTAAAACATTCACTAAATGTGGACATTTAACAAAACACAAATCTATTCATACTGGTGAGAAACCATATCACTGTGACATCTGTGGTAATTCATTCTCTTATAATAGTAGCTTAACTGTTCACAAACGTATCCACACAGGTGATAAACCATTTCAATGTGATATTTGTAATAAAACATTTGCTTGAAATTGTTATTTAACTAGTCACAGATATATCCACACAGGTGAGAGACGATATCATTGTGATATCTGTGGTAAAAATTTCTCTGAGAGTGGTACTTTAACTAACCATAAGCGTATCCACACTGGTGAAAAGCCATACCACTGTGATATTTGTGGTAAAACATTCACTCAGTATGGCCATTTGACACGACACAAATTTATTCACTTGGGTGAGAAACCATATCACTGTGATATCTGTGGGAAATCCTTTTCCCATAGTAATAGTTTAACTATTCACAAGCGTATACACACAGGAGAGAAGCCATATCAATGTGGTATTTGTGCTAAAACATTTTCTCGAAATTCTTATTTGAATAGTCATAAATATATTCACACAGGTGAAAAACCATATTGCTGTGATGTTTGTGGGAAAGCATTTTCTGAAAATGGTACTCTAACTAGTCACAAACGAATTCACACAGGTGAAAAACCATACCATTGTAAAATTTGTGGTAAAACATTCTCTGAAAATGGTACCCTCACTAGTCATAAACGAATTCACACAGGTGAGAAACCATACCACTGTGATATCTGTGGGAAAACATTCTCTGACAGTAGTAAATTATCTAGGCATAAACGCATTGTGATATCTGTGGTAAAGCATTCTCTCAGAGTAGCCATTTAACACTTCATGTACGTGTTCACACAGGTGAAAAACCATACCACTGTGACATCTGTGGTAAAACATTCTCTCAGAGCAGCCATTTAACACTTCATGTACGTGTTCACACAGGTGAAAAACCATATTATTGATATTTGTGATAAAACATTTTCTGATAGTCAGCATCTAACTCGTCATAGACGTGTTCACACAGGTGAGAAACCATACCATTGTGGTATCTGTAGAGAAATATTCTCTAAGAATAAAATTTTGACTAATCACAAACAAAAGGTACATAAAATGGCAACAATGAAACAATAGTATTACTTTGAAGAATTTGTGCAAATTTTTACATCATGAAAGCACATGGCCGAATGGATAGAGTGTTAATCATAAGTTCATGAGTTCAATTCCTGGTCCAGACAATGTGGTGTGATCTTGGACGTTTTACATTGCTTTTCATGACCCATTAAAACACTGAAAAATCTCCTATGAGATTTAATTAAATTTTATTGATTCTCCTAAAAAATAAATGAAATCTTCAAACAAAACATTATATCTAGATTTACATGTGTTAATGTTACCATTTATTTGGTAGAATGTTAGTGTAAATAACAAATGAAGTATAGTAATAATTTTTGTTAAATGTATATATAAATAGCTGTGACATGGAAATGGAGGATGTGGAAGTAGAAAGATATCTCTTAATGGAATTAGAAACATCTACAACCACTGGAGAATTATTTCATCATTTTTCATCTGCAATTATAATTTAAAGAGTGTGTATTTAAAATTTGTGTCATTAAAGCTTGCAACTATTTTATCATGTTTTTGTTTTTTTCACATTTCTTGATGAGTCATTTGTAGCTCGTTTGGAACAACACATTTCCTAAATCAATCATTAATTTTTCTAGACCTTCACAGTCTCATTGTCAGAATGTGAAGTGTTAGTGACCCTTTTATTGTAAGTAAATATACCTTATTAAATTTTCATTGGATTTATTACTTATATATATATATATGTACAAATAATGAATCAAAACATATCAAATATGTTAGAATTTTGTGTTTCTCAATAAGCAAGTCCACCTTGTTAATATCTATTTGCCTTGGGTTTAACATGATTTCACCATGTGCTTTTCAGCATGGTGGTTGCGTTGGATGTCTCTATGAACATTGGCAAGTATATTGTCTTACGTTCTATTTTGATTCTATATTTCTCTTAGAACGCTGAGACTATAACCTCTGATGAGTATTCCGAGTCTCTTGTGATTTAATTATAATTGATAGTTTGTCTTCGATGATCGATTATATTGATTGATTTCTTCAATGATCAATTGAAATAGCGCTATAAGGTCTCTCTAATGATTCCACCAGTGTACATATTCTTCTATGGAATATGTATATTTGGTATATATACAATATATGGTTCTTTCTCTTTCTATATATACATATATCTTTTTCATTTGTTTATATATATATATATTGGCAGTAGCACTAAAATAGTGTTAAGCATTCGTTATGAAAAAATTATTTTTCTCTCTTTTGCTCATATTTACAGATATCTCCATAGCCATTGAGAAGAATGCTAGACAGATGTTTCAAGATTCATTAATCTCTCAACTGGTACTGAGATGAAAATAGACAAGAGTCTATATAGATCTTACATGATGAACATTTACTGCAGATGCTCGTTTTCATATAACAAATAGAAAATATCAGCTGGATATATAGTGTAAACTTACCAGGTTATAATTAATTGGCAGTAGTACTAAGATAGGTTTAAGCATAATTGGGGTGTATATGAAAGCATACACCCTTATGTATTACAAACTTCAAAAAATGAAACAACCACTTAATCACCTATAGATAGGGTGAGCATGCCAGCCAGATAGATTTCATTCTTACCAGAAGTTGAGACAGAGTGAATCTTGTGAACACAAAGTCTCTCCTTAGTGAAGAATGCATCTCCCAACATAACTTAGTATTAGGGAACTTATAGTCAGGGCTAGAAGAACCTGGCAGCAGAAGACAAGCTGGAAGTTAAAAGACCCATCAACAAGTAACAAATTTAGAAGTATGTTGATTGACCTTCAACAGTAAGGAAGAGCAAATAGAGACATACGATATAGAGAACAGTGGGAGTTCCTGAAAGATAACCTACTGAAAGCAATAAATGAAATCTGTGGTTGGAGTAGGTCTATAGGGAGAAAGAAAGTGACTTGGTGTTGGAATAGTAAGGTAGGTAAGACAATCGCGGGGTGGCTCCAAACAGCATGCAGCTGTGTTGAGACGAGTAGACGGGATGAGCTGGGGAGAGAGGACGGTAGCCATGATGTGGGAGATCATGGAGAGGGTAAAGGCAGAGGACCCAGTGAGAGGAAGTTTGTACATACCCAAATCAGAAAACAGGACCATATGGTGTGTTGCCAGCAGCATAGCCCTAGGGATCACTCTGGAAATAGGGGGTGTCAAGGTCAAGGACTCAGAAGAAGGCGGACTGCAACCACATCAATGTGGCCAAATTGAACGCCATGCTGAAGGGAGTGAATCTTGCCCTGAGATGGGAACTGTGCACCATAGAGATTCGTACTGATTTGGCCACTATACTCAGATGAATTAGATCAGTGCTTACCAGTGAGAGGAGGGTGTGAATGAGAGGGGTGGCAGAAATGCTAATAAAGCGCCGCCTGGGAACTCAGGGAGAGCTGGCTACTGAGTTCAGACTGAAGTTGAGTGTAGTCTCAGAGAAAAATAGGGCAGACACCTTAACCAGGGTGAAAAAAGCCTGGCTGGAAACACCAGAGGATGCGAGAAATGGGATAGCTGCAGTGTGTCGGCTAAGTGAGGAGGTTGCATAACATGCATCATATGGGAGTGAATAGGACCCTGTTCTTAGCCAGGAAAGTCGACTCTGACATTACCAGACAGAGTGTCCAGAAAGTGGTCGGGAGTAGCGACAGATGTCAGTCTGTTAACCCCAGCCTGGGCATACACAAGAAGGGTAACATCCCAGTGGAGCACAACTGGAAGTAATTGGCAGTGGATGTGACACACTACCAATAGGAAACATATCAATGGTCGATTGCAGACCTGGGCAGATGGCAATATGGAGGGAGATGAAGATGGGAACTACAGAGGAAACACATGGATGCTGAAAGAGATATTCTTGGAGCAGGGCCTTGTGGATGAACTGCTAATGGATAACAGCTGGGTGTTTCACTCGGAGCTACTGAAGGAAATGCTTTGTGGGTGGAATGTGAGCCACGTTTTCAGAGTGGTGTACAGGCTGAGTGGAAATGGGATGGGGCAGGCTGAGGAGTCGGTGCCACAGGGCAATATATAGATATGAATGGCGACATCTGTGCACGTTATTACAACAACCTGTGGAAGAGAGAAAGAATGCGTTCATACAAGTGGGCGAAGATGTTTAGGTCAAGCCCCCAAATGTACATTGCACATCTCAATGGGGAAAGGGAATGGTAATGGCTATAAATTTCCGAAACAATGTGTCTGTGGATGGAATGCCGCATCACATCTTGGATGTCTTCAGAGTCATTGATCTGAAGGACTTTGGAGAAGAGGAGAACGAAAGCACTACCTCAACTGTGCAGAGATCGCAACTCGAATGCCGCTCATCCAAGTGGATGACAGACTTTGACATGGAGTGATATGATGGGTTGATTGATCCTTGAGATCAGGAGTGGTGTGGGACTAAGGTGCTGGAAGTGCAGGGGAGGTCTTGCCAGAAGCAAGGGGCCTTTTGGCCTCTCTTTTGTCTGAAAGCTGTACTGCATGTGATGTGCGTGTCCATGGCTGCTATGATCGAGTGTGTGAGACTTCCTATATTCTTTGGCCGGATGTAAAACAGGCGAACATCCGCGCAGTGAGATTCAGTCCGGACACACGTGAAGACGCAAAGGTAAATCCTTTCACTTCCTACTACAATATATATATAGGGTATTTTGCAATACACTGTATGCTTAATTAAAAGCATTTTGAAGACCTTACGCTATTGTTTTAAAGTAGCGACAATGTCGCTTACTTAAATTTTCAGCAAACAAAGGGAGATAAGCTGACAGAGCTCTGTTTTGTACTTTTTGGTACTTATCAAAGCTCACTACTCTCTCTGTCTGCTGAAAATTATGTGTTTGATTCTTATAGAATTCCAAAAAGTACGAAACAGAGCTCTGTCAGCATATCTCCCCTTGTTTGCTGAAAATTTAAGTAAGCAACATTGTCGTTACTTTAAAACAATAGCGTATGGTCTTCAAAATGCTTTTAATTAAGCATACAGTGTATTGCAAAATACACTATATATATACATTCATATATATATCGCTATTTCAGAGCACTAATTCTAATATATATATATATATATATATATAGCAATAGAAATGTTTTCTCATGGGTACCAAGTAAGTGATCTGCGACGTAGGGAAGACAATAGATAAATTTTCCCTGCTGGTAGGATTTACAGCACTAGTGATACGATGGAGAACATATTCTGGAGTCATCTGTTATCTATCAGTTAAATAACTATCGGCTATTATAAATAGGCTGTCATCTGGCCCTAACTCACTGTTCTCTGCCTCTTCGCTACACAACACAGTCTGGATACATAATGGTTTACTACTACACCAGCCAGCTAGCTATGTACTATCAACTAGAACTTGTCACTTTTCATTTACGGGAACATTCCATGGTGCTTCGTTGTTCCAGCGCATCACCTGGGGAAATGGCGCGAGTGTGCTAGCTTGCCTCAAAAATTATTAGAGAGGTTTCTCAGTGCTCCTTGCGATACTGTTATCTTTTACTCTTTACTCTGGTAGCAGCTCAGTTGTCCACCACTTTCGCCTGCCTTTTGTTGTATGTGGTCTCAGTTGTGTGTGTTAACCGTTTGTTTATTTCTTTACTCTTTCTTTTCCTTTTGCTTGTTTTCATTTCCCTTTGTATTATATTTGTTTGCGCTTTTGTTTGTATTGTATTTCTTTTTATACAACAGTGAATACTTAGATAAATGTATTACATATCTATATATATAATATAAAAGAAAGATGTTTATTGGTTGGTTGGTTGAATCACACAGAAACTACATACATATACACACACACACACACAAATATATACTCACACATCTAAAGAGAGAGACAGACACTGAAGGAGAGGCAGAAAGAGAGAGATAGGCCATTATACAGAAAGAGAGATACAATTAAAGAGTTAGATATTCAGAGAAAGAGAGAGAGAGTAACGTCCCTCCCAAGAAAGTCTAGAAACGGCTCAAATTGTAGATCCTTTGGTCTCGAGGAAGGTTTAACAATATTGCATTAGCTTTTATAAATTCGTTTTACAGAACAAAGAAAAATTGATACTATTTGAAATTAATTTACCCTCCAGCATTTATCCATATACTACTTACAGACCGTACTAACGAAGCTAAACACTTCAGAAGCAATGTTATGTGGTATATTGCTGTGTTTCAGATGACGTCCTTTGGAGCTGAAAAAGATCATACTGACTATGGTTATTTCACATTTAAAATCCAAGTCCAATGCTACCATTTAATCGATAGTTTACTCCCCCAGCCTAATAAGGAAGTTTTATGGTTGTTCTCTAACATACACACACACATTACGGTCCCAACTCATACCAGACAACACGTCCAATACAGTCGTTTTCTCTTTTTCTGTCTTCTCTTAACTGTTCTCCCGAGCGAAGCCGAATACCTCAGCTAGTATATAATAAAGGATTCGTGCACAACACTGGGGCTTTACTGAACACTATATTCATTCATGAACACTATAATCAAACATATTTACGATTCAAAGTAATCATATTTTTTCCTTTTTGCTGAAGTGATATATATTCAACCAGAATTGTTGGTATTTATTTCACAATAAATAAAAGTTAGCTTCATTTGGTGACCCAAACATGATTAATGTAGCGAAAGAAATGCCACCAAGTAATTGTGAGTATCTTGGAGGCTATGATAGCACACAAAAATAAGAGGAAAAAAGTTTTTCCCAAGGAAATCGAGGGGTGTTCTTCTATAAATTTAGTATATGATTGAAATATCTGCTTAGCTCATTCGTAAAATCCGTCTGTCGCTGGTTAAGTTGTTATTTAATTTAATATTGCTGTGGTTAGTTGTTACGATCTTGTTTTGTCCCCTGTTCTTGCTTTCTTCTTATTCTCATTCCATTTTTAAGCTTAACTTTACTAGCAACTACATAGCCATCCTATTCTCCATATATTTTACCATGTTTCGCTGTGACCCGTCTTCTCTCTCCCTCTACCTACCTATTTCGTTACTATCTACTCTTCCTCTCTTTCTTCCTCTCACTTTCACTCACCCTCTCTCTGTCTGCCACCTCAATGTTTCCCCCGCCTGACCTTCTAGCAGTCTTTTTCTCATTTACACTCGCTTGGATCGATCACGTCTTTTTTCGTTCGATCACACGCTCTTGAACTTATGTTCTGTTACCGCTGTGGTCTTGGATTCTCTTGCCTTCAGTTGCTGCCCATTCTTCAGTTTCTTGTTTTTTTCTGTTTCTCTTTTCTTCCCTTTTCCTCTTTTCCCTTCTATTTTCCTTCTCTCCCTCCTCTATTTTTCCCAATAACTTACCCTGTTATTGAATGCTCTGGGGGTAGATATATTGTCTTTAAAGTGTTGAAATATCCGAGATCCCCATTAGACAACTCATGAGGAAAACTGACCCCCCCCCCCTCCCCGCCCCGTTCTTGCTTTCTTATTCTCATTCCATTTTAAAGCTTAATTTTACTAGCAACTACACAACCATCCTCTTTTCCATATATATATATATATATATATATATATATATATATATATATATATATATATATATATATATAAAGAATTAGTATATCTACCAACATATTTATACAGATGTATACTTACGCTAGCAAATATATAGGTTTTGTCTTAGTAACTTTGTGGTTCAATACAAAGGGATGCAGAACAATTATATGAAAGACGTAAAATAAGAAAATTATAGTAATTAACTTACTTACTTAAATATCACTCCAACTAATTAGTTTCTGAAAGGGGATAGACATAGTCTTCAAATGGAGATCATGGAGAAACCTTTCTTCATCAGGGAGTCATTCTCGGCTAAGGTTCCTGGCGATGCGCGGACACAGGAAACTTATACAAAAAATAATTCAGTGGATGGAAAAGAGCAAGCGCGGGCTAAATTCAAAGACATTGAAAACATCACTGCCTTCTTGGTCGGTGGCAAATTCAAAAGAATCAATCACGTGACATCGAGGTTAATCAGTGAGGAGTGGGGTGTTAAAAAGACAGTAACCAAGCTAATACTATGAACAATAGTAGTAATTTAGGCAAATTTTTGCTCAACAAAATAATTTGGAGATAATTATAAAGAATTAGTATATCTACCAACATATTTATACAGATGTATACTTATGCTAGCAAATATATAGGTTTTGTCTTAGTAACTTTTTTCAATGTCTTCGAATTTAGTCCGCGCTTGCTCTTTTCCATCCACTGAATTATTTTTGTATAAGTTTCCTGTGTCCGCGCATCGCCAGGAACCTTAGCCGAGAATGACTCCCTGATGAAGAAAGGTTTCTCCATGATCTCCATTTGAAGACTATGTATATCCCCTTTCAGAAACTAATTAGTTGGAGTGAAATTTAAGTAAGTAAGTTAATTACTATAATTTTTTTTATTTTACGTCTTTCATATAATTGTTCTGCATCCCTTTGCATTGAACCACAAAGTTACTAAGACAAAACCTATATATTTGCTAGCGTAAGTATACATCTGTATAAATATGTTGGTAGATATACTAATTCTTTATAATTATCTCCAAATTATTTTGTTGAGCAAAAATTTGCCTAAATTACTACTATGGTTCATAGTATTGGCTTGGCTACTGTCTTTTTAAAACCCCACTCCTCACTGATTAACGTCGATGTCACGTGATTGATTCTTTTGAATTTGCCACCGGCCAAGAAGGCAGTGATTTTTTTCAATGTCTTGGAATTTAGTCCGTGCTTGCTCTTTTCCATCCACTGAATTATTTTTGTATAAGTTTCCTGTGTCCGCGCATCGCCAGGAACCTTAGCCGAGAATGACTCCCTGATGAAGAAAGGTTTCTCCATGATCTCCATTTGAAGACTATGTAAATCCCCTTTCAGAAACTAATTAGTTGGAGTGAAATTTAAGTAAGTAAGTTAATTACTATAATTTTCTTATTTTACGTTTTTCATATATATATATGAAAGACGTAAAATAAGAAAATTATAGTAATTAACTTACTTAAATTTCACTCCATATATATATTATGGAATACTGTTGGCTTCTTGCTACAATACTTTCTATACCTTTCATTTATATATATATATATATATATATATATATAAATGTATGTATAGTATATTTGGCAATATACCGTATGTATAATTAAAAACATTTAGAAGACCATACGCTATCGGCTTTAAAGTAGTGACTATGTCACTTACTTCTTTTCGGCGAAAGAAGGGAGAGAAGCTAACAGTCTGTTTCAAGTTGGTTGGCGATCATCAGAATCACGCATCCCCTGCTTCCGCCGAAAATTATAGAAACTGGATTCTTATAGAATTCCAGTAATAATCAGGAACTGATTATACAGAGCGATTGCCAGTCCAGCAAAAATTAGGTATTAGGATTGGTGCTCTGAAATAGCGATGTATACATGAATGTATGTATAGTATATTTGGCAATATAGCTTCTTTCGTCGAAAAGAAGTAAGTGACATATTCACTACTTTAAAACCGATAGCGTATGGTCTTCTAAATGTTTTTAATTAAACATACGGTATATTGCCAAATATACTATACATACACTCATGTATACATCGCTATTTCAGAGCACCAATCCTAATACCTAATTTTTGCTGAACCCGCAATCGCTCTATATAATCAGCTCCTGATTATTACTGGAATTCTATAAGAATCCAGCTTCTATCATTTTCGGTGGAAGCAGGGGCTGCGTGACTCTGATGAACGCAAAACAGCGTGAAATAGACTGTTAGCTTCTCTCTACATATGAAGCCTACATTCTTAGTTAGCCTTGCTGAGATCCTACTATATCTCTTGTGTACCCATTGTTTGCATTTGGGGCAGAGGATGGAGTTCCTACCTACATCTTTCCTACATACTGAGCAAGGTCATTTCCCTGAGGGGATCTGGGTTCTGTTTTCTCGTTTACTTACAAGAACCTTAGTCTTTGTCAGGTTGACTTTGAGACCCTTTCTTTCTAGGCACTGCTTCCATGTTTGGAATTTCTTATATATATATATATATATATATATATATATATATATATATATATATATATATATATATATATATATATATATATATATATATATATATATCTTAGGTCAGAAAGGAATTGGAAGATTCAGGATTCGATTACGAAGCAACATCAGAGAGGAAAACACATGATCGACGATCTGGCGCCTTCAGAACGCCCGAGTTCGTCGCTGAAGTTCAGGATATTAGCAACAATGAACCTAGCAAGTCGATGCGTGCCATTGCAAGGGAGAAAGGCGTGGATGAAAAGCTCATTAGGCTGGTGGTACATGAAGACATTTGCTACGTTTCATACAAGTTGAGGAAAGGACAATTTCTGTCAAAGGCGATGCAAGAAAAGCGACTGAAGCACGCAAAGAAGCTGATCAACAAGTTGAAACACCCACTGGAGCCAGACATGCTGTGGTTTTTCTCCGACGAGAAAAACTTCGGCCAAGACCAGAAGATCAACTCCCAGAACAACAGGTGGCTCGCTGTCTCATCCAAAGACGTGCCCAGAGTCATGCAGACAAAGTTTCCAGCGATAACATTGGTCTTGGGTGTCGTCAGCAGTCAAGGTGACGTCATGCCACCTCACTTCTTCCCTGAGGGCCTCAAGCTGAACACCGATGTCTACATCCGCGTTCTGAGCGAGGTAGTAAAGCCCTGGATCGACCAGGTAGCTGCAGGTAGGCCGTACGTGTGGCAGCAAGACTCAGCGCCCTGCCATACCAGCCGAAAGACCCAAGCCTGGTTGTCAGAGAACTTCGTCGACCACACTTCACCTGACATTTGGCCTCCCAGTTCGCCTGACTGCAACCCCTCGATTTCTTTGTGTGGGGCGCAGTGGAACGAGACACCAACAGAGCTAACTGCTATACGAAAGATGATCTGAAGGCCAGGATCACAAGTGCCTTTAGGGGCTTAAGTGAGGGGACAGTGACGAAGGCCTGTCGCCGGTTCCGAGGCCGTCATCAAAGCCAATGGCGGGTTTATCGGGTGAGATCGAAAGAACAAGTCATGAAGACAAACTGACCCAAGTTTGATAAATATATCTTAAAAAGTAAAACTACTGTTTTACTTTTTCCTAGACAGTAATCTTGCGAACAAATATCGTCCGCACCCTATATATATATATATATATATATATATATATATATATATATATATACCTTTCATTTATATATATATATATATATATATATATATATATATATATATATATATATATATATATATATATATATATATATATATATATATATATATATATAATTAAGTCCAATATAACTAGTCCAATATTCCTGTCTGGCTTATATATATATAATTAAGTCCAATATAACTAGTCCAATATTCCTGTCTGGCTTTCTGGAGAATAGAGGAAAGGTGTTTCCTCGAAAACCAGTATGACTCTAAAAACCGGTTTGTCTGTGTGTTTACATACAGAATAGCTGGACACTCACAGTAAAGTATCCAGTGAAAAACTCGGTACATCTACATATGTACACGTGTGTGTATTCATATGCATACTAGTATTTCAGTATACATATGTGGATGTACATTTTTTAACTTAATTGTTTAAGCGTCAGTCATACAAAAGTGAGTTACAAACGAAACGAAATTTAATTTCGTTTCGTTATTTGTTTTTATCGTCTCCGCTGAACCGGTACGTACTCACGCTCTATGCAAATTAGTCTGCCCACTACTAATTTTCATAGAAAAAGCATATAACCATATGTGCTTTTACGATTCTCTAGAAAGGCCGGAAGATAGGTAAATATTGCTGATGAGATGTAACAACATCGAAACTAGTCCAATATTCCTGTCTGGCTTTCTGGAGAATAGAGGAAAGGTGTTTCCTCGAAAACCAGTATGACTCTAAAAACCGGTTTGTCTGTGTGTTTACATACAGAATAGCTGGACACTCACAGTAAAGTGTCCAGTGAAAAACTCGGTACATCTACATATGTACACGTGTGTGTATTCATATGCATACTAGTATTTCAGTATACATATGTGGATGTACATTTTTAACTTAATTGTTTAAGCGTCAGTCATACAAAAGTGAGTTACAAACGAAACGAAATTTAATTTCGTTTCGTTATTTGTTTTTGTATATATAAGAAGAAATTAAAAGATGGTTAAAAAAGTTCCATGTATTTTATTTTGCGCATTTCAAAAACAAATATCATCCTAGGACGATATTTGCGTTCTCATCAGATAAAAAAAATAGGGATACATCATATGATGCTTTAAAAAAACACTTGTGAACAAGGTAGTGACTAATTAACATATGATAAATAAATTTAAAAGGATATATAAGATTTGAAAAAAGGGAAGGAAGGGGAAAAAAGGAAGGAAGAGGAAGAAAGGGAAAAAGAAGGAAAGGATAACGGAGGAAGAGTATAAGAGAGAGAGAGAGAGAGAGAGAGAGAGAGAGAGAGAGAGAGAGAGAGAGAGAGAGAGAGAGAGAGAGAAACATTTAAACTGAAAAACGCTGTCTCCACTGAAAAATAACTGAAAAAAAACGGTTGTAAATTTATAAATAAATTAAATAATTAAAAATTGATGAGGTTTATGATTGAAGATGTTTATGATTACAGATATAGAAATTAAGTATACTATTTATTTAGGGTTTATATACTGAAGGATTTATTTAAGATGTGCGAAAAAGTTTTATTAAAATGTATTATTAAGATAAAATAAAGTAAAATAAGATAAGGTGAATAAAAATAAAATTAAATGATTTATAAGCTTAGAAGACGATATAGGGTCCTAGTTTGTTTAAATAGATTGTAATTGAAAAGGTGTTTCTGTGAAAAAGTAATTATTTAAGCAAAGACAAGCACGGAAAGAGAGAAGAAAAAAGAAAAAAACGAGGAAGAAAAAATGACGTCAAACTTTGTTTACAAAATTCACTTAATGTTAATATTAATAGATTTGAAGTAAAAAATTGGGAAATATAGCGGCTTAAGAAAAAGTAATATTGAGAAGAAATGATATAAAGATGAACAATAAAAAAAAAAAATTGTATCCCCAAGAAGATAAAGGAGTTTGCTATAGTGAATTAAAAAATGAGTGGACCAAAAACGTCATAGTATGAATGAAAATTGTAGAATGTACTGAAATATGCGAGAAAAAAGGGGTATATGTGAGAAAAAGATATATATGTGTGAGAAAAAGTTTTTAATTTTAATTATGGAGTAAGATATTAGCTGTATACTTCGTGAAATGACCTAAGCGATTTATGGATGCAAAGCGAAAATAAATCTGTGCGTCTATTTATTATAGAGTTAAAATTAGAGATAATGGTAAATTTTTCCGCTAGACATAAATTACAAGTTCTAGATATGGAAGCGTTGGAATATGGAGAAGCATTGCATATTTTACGCCAAGAAATTTTGTAATTAATGTTTTTGTCTTTTAAGGACTAGGTGAGTTCTGAGAGTGCAGTGTTTGTTCTTTTAAGTGGGTATTTAAAAGACGAAGAATGGTTATATAATCTTGCCTTAAAGGAAGTAGAAGTAGAGCCAATGTAGGTATAAGAATTGGTACTAGTTATCACCTTACATTCGTATACTAAATTTTTATCGAGACAGTAATTATTAAGAGGACATTTAGTTCTATTAGGGCAATTGCATTTACGATTAGTGTTATTAACAGAGTTATTTGCAAGTGACCCAGAATTATTTATAGAAGGAAATGTAGTGGAGAAATTAACTAAAGGAGGTGCTAATGTTTCCTGATTTAGATTATTATTAGGAGCATTCATCGAAATTACGTTTGACGTCGTATTTATATTAAGTTATCTTGTCTAGGAGCATTCATCGAAATTACGTTTGACGTCGTATTTATATTTATGTCTAGAGTTTACATTGACGTCGGGCCTTATAGTGTTATTACTATGACGCTAAGGGTTGGATGAATATGAGTTATTATTTAATATTTTAGTATTATGTTTTGAGATAATGTTAGAAATGTTGGAAGTGGTGGAATAAGAGAATTTAATTGTATGCTTATTAAAGATCTTACTATAAATATGTGAAGGAGGGAAGCACTTATCTAAGCCCTAAAAAATAATTTAGGAATATTACTAATAATAGAAAAAGAAAAAGGAGTGTTGTACCAAATAATATTTTTATATCTAGGTCTCCTCTTTATGTTATTGGAATGCTTATAACTAGCTATATTACTATAAGTTCAGCCATGATTGGTTTCATTAGTGTATTTAATTCTGTCTGGATAACCAGCTCTGGATAGCGCATTATTGTAATAATTGACTTTAGCGTCAAAGATAAGTTTATTAGAAGATAGATTAGAAATTCTTTTTTCAACATTTCTGACTATAGCAGTTTTAACATTAATAGGGTGGTTTGATTTCAAATTTACATAATTTAGGTTTTCATTATCCTTATGGTATGGGTAATATAGTCCGGTGTCTAGATTAAGGGATATATCTAGGAAGTTAGATAATTTAACGTTGTTCTCAAATTCAATTTTTAGGTTAAGGTGCTTAAATAGATCAAGTATATTATTCTTGATAATATAAGGTTTACTATGTTACAGTGTAAGACAGTAAAAAGGGCATCGTCACGATAGATTCCACCGCGAAGTTGAGGAATTTTCCGATTTAAAGAGTTCAAAATGAAGATTCCAACCAAGTCCGTCAGTTGCGCTGAATCTTCTTATATATACTCCAGTCCAATAAACTGCTGAGTGCTACTTATCCGATATTTGCATAGTTGTATAAATAACATTACACATCGTTTGCAATTCTTTCAGAATGAAAATTTAAACAGAACATATAATAATAATGAAATTATTGTGTAAAGTGCTCAGGTGCACCACAACTCGTCAATATAGTACATAGAATAATACACAAATGTCAGGGAAGTACATGTGTGTATGTGTTAGCTGTAGTGTTGGCGGATCTCGGGAAGCATGGAGGCTTTAAAGGATGCAGTATCTCGACAGCTAACAACTGATGCAGGTAGTTTGTTCCATGCTTCAGCAACTCTGAGCGTGAAAAAATGTTTCTGAAAGTCATGGGAACTGTGCTGTTTTCTTACTTTGTGGGCATGTCCACGTGTGTTAGACACATGGAAATCAAAAAGGTACTCAGGGTTGTTGTTGGCAACATGGTTAACAATTTTGTGGGTGTTTACCAAGTCAGTTGCCAGGCGTCGGAGCTTCAATGAATCCATGCCCAGGGAAGCAAGGCGCTCAGAGTATGGTAGATGCCTGATGGAGGGTATTCGCTTGGTTGCACGTCTCTGAACAGTTTCCAGGCGGTCAATGTTCTGAGCAAGATAGGGGTTCCAGACTGGTGATGCAAATTCTATGTGTGGTCGCACCATAGCTGTATACAGCCTTAAATAGATATCTGGAGAGCGGCTGACAAAGGTCTTGCTGAGTGATGCTAAGACACCCTCGGCCTTCTTGACAATTTTAGAGACGTGCCTCGTCCAACACAAATCGCTGCTGACCGTAATGCCCAGGTCACGTTCACAGGAAGACTTCTTGATATTAGTGGTGTGGAGGGAGTATGTGGACGCTGGGTTTTTACTCCCAAAATGCATGGTGGTGCACTTGTCCACAGCTAGCTTGAGTTGCCAGTCTGAGATCCATTGTTGCATTGTGTCCAGGTCAAGCAAGATCTATAGTGTTCAGGATCTGTCCTTTTTATCTCAAGGTACAGCTTGATGTCGTCTGCGTACTTTAGTACTGTGGCATTCCTTAAGTTGGCATCTATGTCATTAATATATGCCACAAACAATAGGGGGCCAAGAACAGATCCCTGTGGTACACCAGATGACATCTCATATGGTGAGGAATGCTGTCCCAGAACCGTGACTACCTCTCTTCGACTGAGAATGAAGGACTTCAACCAGTTAAAAAGATCATCCTTCACACCCATTGCAGAGAGTTTTGCCATAAGCCTTTTGTGTGGCACAGAATTGAAGGCCTTCGCAAAGTCAAGGTAAACAACATCTACCCATGAGCCGCCATCAGTGATCCGGGTGATGTCCTCAAGAAACTCTATAAGTTGATCACAGCAGCTGGAGTTGGGGATAAATCCAAATTGCGAGGGCCGGATAAGACTGTGAGAGCTCCAGAAGTTCCAAAGTGTTTCCCTGACACAGGATTCCATCAGTTTGGCGATGCAACTAGTAAGACTGACTGGACGATAGTTCACAGGTGATGTGCGGTCACCCTTTTTGAACAGAAGAATGACACTGGCAGTTTTCCACTGTTCTGGAGTAGCACTGTTGTTCAGACAGAATTGGAAGAAGCGTGATAACTGGTGTAGAAGGAAGTACCCACCACGTTTAAGAAGCAGGTACGTAACACCACCAAGACCAGGAGAGGCATGGTTGCGTTTATTTTTTAGGTGACGTCGCAGCATTGCAGGTGTAAATTCCATGGTTGTAATAGAGTCCGGTGACATAGGTGGTGGAGGTGGCACACTCTGGTCTTCAATAGTGAAAATACCTGCATAGCATTCAGCAATGAGCTCTGCGCATTCCTTGGGGTCGTCAGTAACCTGGCTTGTGTGGGGATTGCGAAGAGGACCAACTGGAGAGTGGGGCCTCTGCTTTGAGTGAACATACTTCCAGAACACCTTACTGTCAGGGCTGGTTGCTATGCGCTGCTCAAATTGAAGCACTGCCTTTTTTGTCACCTGTTTGAGATGGTTGGACGATCTATTTCGCCTCTTCCTATTAATGTCTGATTTGTGAAGTTTGTACTCACGTTCAGCATTGCGCCGTTCTTTTCTGGCAAGACGGACTGCTGCAGTCTCCCAAATTGCGCTTTTGGGATGTTTTTTCTGCTTACGTGGCACCGATGCTGCACATGCTGTCCATATTGAGCTCAGGATGTTCTGGAGTACAGTGTTGACATCACCAGAGTCGTAGAACTCAAGCCAGTTTGGCCATTGCAACTCGGTGCAGTAACAGTTCCAGTCTGCTTTATTCCAGTCAAAGTGAGCAGTTTGGAGATGGTTGTGGTTCTTGTTACTGCCCATGAGGGATATATTGGCAATGATCATAGCATGATCAGAGTCACCTAAAGGTTCCTCAGCAGTAACACTAATGACCGTTTCAGGAGTAGTGGTGAAGAGTATGTCCAAAGTGTTGTCACCTCTCGTTGGGGAGGTGACCACCTGGGACCAACTCGAGTCCAGCACCAGCTCAAGGAAGTCATTTGCACTTGGCGGCCAACGAAAGGTCTCCCAGTCAATCTCAGGGTGATTGAAGTCACCTGCAATGAAAACATAAGTGGCTGTCTTCCTGGCAGCAGCTCTGAGGATATCACAAAGTTGAGTGTCCTGATGGTAATTTGGGAGACGGTAAACGACTCCAAGTAGCAGTGTTGACATGGTCATACGTATATCGCAGAAAAAAACTTCCTGCTGTGATTGGTTCAAATCAGCACAAGGAATTGCCGACAGATTTGACCGAACGTAGACCATTACACCACCACCACGACGATTAATGCGGTCTTTACGAAACAGGTTGTAGCCAGTCATGCTGAAAACCCCATCGCAGAGTAAGGGATGTACCCAAGTTTCCGTGACTGTAATGAAGTCCGGGTTGATACTTTTGACGTAGGAGTCAAAAAGATGAATCTTATTGCATAGACTACGTGCATTCAAGGACAACAATTTGTACTTTGATTCCAGTCTATGATTATGTGCAAGGGATGGCAGGTTGTTCTGATTTAGTTTCCCAGAGTTTTTTCAGTTTCTTTATTGTCAGTTGTTGTGGGTGCAGTGTTTTCAGACCAGCTGGTGTCTCTTTTCCATGATTCGCCAGCCTTAACAAACTTCCATATCTGCCCATCATCTCGTAGGCTGAAGCTTTCATGTTCTGCCGAGCTGCGGTTTAGGGAAGCTGCAGCACGCAACTTTGGGCGGACATCAGGTGGAAGACCAGGACGTGTTCGGAAAGCAATCCGACTTTCACGCCTAGCTTTATCAGAGGCTACAAGGTATAAAAAGATTTACAGTAGAATAACTACAATAAAACTCACTTCCTACATTATATATATATATATAATCAATTAAATAAATGGAAACAATTCTAAAAGCAACAACACCAATGCCACATTGGTGTTGATGTCGATAATTATAGTTATTTTTAATGTTTTTTTTTTAATATTTATATACTTTTATTCATAGTTGTATAAATAACATTACACATCGTTTGCAATTCTTTCAGAATGAAAATTTAAACAGAACATATAAAAAGATTTACAGTAGAATAACCTAACAAATATGTTTTAAATATGTACATAAATAACATTACAAATGCTTCGATAACATTATAAATAGCTCGCGATTCATTCAGAAATATATATTCTTTTAATGTTACAATATTAAAGAAAATGTAAAGGAAGGGGTGAACAACCGAGCCATTTTTAATTGTTTATAATTCTTTACAGAATGAAAATATAAATAAATACAATTAATATACAAAGCATATAAATAAATTTACAGTAGAATAACATAACAAATATGTTTTAAATATATACATAAATAACACTACAAATGCTTAAATAACATTATAAATTGCTGGCGATTCTTTCAGAAGGATATATTCCTTTAATGTTTCAATATTAAAGAAAATATAAAGGAAGGGGTGGACAACCGAGTCATCACCAGAACAAAAGAAAGGTAACACTTTGAGAATGACCGAAGAAAGAAGTTAACTAAACATTTCATGCAAATGTAATGGTCATTCTCAAAGTGTTACCAGAGTAAAAGATAGCAGCGTCGCGAGGAGTACTGGGAAACCTCTCTAATGATTTTTTAGGCAAGCCAGCACACTCGCAGCGTTCCCTCGAGAACAACAAAGCGCGCTCGCGAGATTCGCCAGTTACCTCTATGAGGCGAGCCACCAGTTGAGATAATGAAAATGATTCTGGTAATGATGACGACGACGATGATGGTAGTGGTGGTGATAGTGATGGTGGTGTGAATAGGAGGGTATTAATTTTGGTGATGATGAAGAGTTATGAAATATACATCTTTTAGAACATAGAATAGTAAGCCCCCACCTCCTCCGCCGCATTATATATTTAAATATTGCAAGTGAAGAAAGATCTTTATTCATAACTGTAAAAAAGATATGACACATTGTTTATCATTATACATTCTAATACATTACTTAATTACATAGAAATTTCACATAAAAATATAGGACCAAAGCGAAAGAAAATATTCAGTCAACACAAATTGTGTCAAGGGTCACACACCACAATGGAGTCCGGACCCTCCCTCTAATACTTTTTGAGGTAAGCCAACACACTGGCAGCATTACCGCAGGTGATGGCGACGCTAAGGCATTGGAATAACCAAGCACCCTCACGAACAGTACCTGACTCCTCGGTAAGGTGCGCCGCCAATGCTGACAAGAACTTCATTTGTCAGCGTTTCACATGACTGGATACCACGATAAGGCAAGCCACCAACGATGACAAGAACTTCGTTGTCAGAGGTCCAGCTCCCCTAAATATCTCGAATGTCACAGGCCACAAAATAGTTTCCTGGTACTTTAGAATTTTTAATATTTATGTTGAAACTAGAAATAGAATTACTTCCCCTGAAATAGTTAAATCTTCTCAAATAATACTTTTCACTTTCTGCTACTGTATGGTGAACATCTGCATTAGTGGTTCTAATTAAATAAAAAATGATTGCTAATTAACCGTGTAAAGACATAGTAACAGCATTCTTTATTATGAAGACCTGAACATGTAAACCAACATGTTACAGTAAAATTTAGAAGTTTCTTTGAAGCTGTCATTGCCCACTGACAAGTTCTGACTACTTCAACATATTGTGACATCTTCCACATTGGGTCTGTATTAATATGTAAGTGTTATTAATATATATAAATATCTGTATTGTATATGTGTGTTATTTTACATACATCTTATTGTTTTGTTGTGTTTAGTAAAATAAATGAAAGAAACCGAAGAAAACAGAAATTTTACGGTAGTAAAAATGCCTTAATACAATACTATTTCATTTTCCATTTGACATTTCGTTCCAACTTTCATTAGTCCCAACATGTTAATATAGACAGAAAGATAAAGTTTATATTTCTTAACATCTATTTCAATACCTTGTCTAGGTACCATTTACCATTATTTTTAACGTATAAACTGGACAGTATTTGTTATTAATGAGACATCGATATTAATTCTGTTCTCTACAACATAACGCAGGTCGCTTTGTTCGCCATACCGAGCATCGAGCTGAACCTCTTCCTTCTCCCAGGGTCGTTGGTCCAGAATCCACAAGCATGCCTTCCAGTGGGTCGTATCAGAAGCAACCGTTTCCAGTTGAGCCGGATGGATCCCCAAGTGAGATCAGCCGAGCTCATGAGGGCTATCCAACCATCTTGCTCGGGTCTACCCCTGGGTCTCCTGCCAGTTGGTTTTGTCCGTGAAATCTGTCCAGTGGTTATTCTTGAAACATTCTACACATCTGTAGTATCGGAACTGTGATATCTCAATTCTGAGAAGTAGTGGCACTTTGAGCAACTCTTTTATCTCCGAGCTTCGCAGAATTTAGAGTGCCGAAAGTTGATGGGAAGACGCCTGATGGTCTTACGCTTTGTCCCTGGGTAAGAGGTAGAAGTCTCGTTTGGGACGCCACAATAACTCTTTTACTCCTTCCCTCATCTTAGATGCTGCAGTAAATGTGAGGGTCACTGCTTCCATAGTCGAACGAAATAAATTGTTTAATACCAGGAATTATCGGTAAACTATGGCGGCTCGGTTTACCAACGTATCCGGTCATGTTCGTGAGGTGCTTGGTTATTCCAACACCTTACCTTCCCTATCACCCACTGCAATGCCCCTTGTTGTTGCGTGTGATTGAATGCGCATCTTCTCCCACTTTTTCTCCTTTTTTTGTGTGTATATTTGTATGCATTCTTTAAAACGTTTGCTATATTGGCAGTATCGGTAGAGGGTCGGACGCCATGCTTTCCAGCATAGTTACGTCCCTTTATGATCTGAGTTCAAATCCCGCCGAGGTTGACTTTGCCTTTCATCCTTACGGGGTCGATAAAACAAAGTACCAGTAATGCACTGGGTAATTGCTGGCCTTGTGCCTAAAGTAGAAACAATTATTGCAAATATTCGCCTGAAATTATGAATCAACATATTTAAACAATAACAAGACAAATTAACAAGCATATTCTTGATCATTCTCTAAACTACAGTATAATTTACACAAATTATCAAAAGATTATAATTTGTTGTTAGAAAGTGGTTACAGAAAAGGAAGAAAACAAGCAGAAAATGATCCAAGAAGACATGTACACTCAATTACATGTCTGAAAAGGATGCGCTGAATTTACACTAATAATGTTTGAAGCAAGTCAATACACTCACAGCACTGTTGTGGGTGACTGTGGGGTTATGGTGTTAGAATAATCATGCACTTTTGCAAGCATCACCTGATATGTTTAGTAAGATGAGCTGCCTACAATGCATAATTGTATAGAAATGTAATGGTAAGGTAAAGTTTCTGCTACTGAATATGTAATGATAGACTATTAGACATTTCAAATTTTTTTTAATATTTATTTGCCTGAATATTCTTAATACAAAACAGTATACTAGAGTGTTACCCATCATAGTACAGATAAATTTGGATGCATACATTTACCATTGTGAATAACAGTAGGTAAATAACTAAACAAATTTACTATACCTGTAACATTACAAATGTACTATAAATACATATCTACATTATACTCATTGAGTATATAGACATGTAGAATTTATGTATTTCCCTGTAGATTGAAAGGTTTAATGGGAAGAGACCAGATGGTCTTACCCTTTGCCCTTGGATACCACAGTTAGTGACTCTTTTGCTCCTTCCCATATCTTGGATTATGTGACAAAGGTGAGGGTTACTGAAAGATGAATTTAATATACACTACAAATATAGTATTTGTAGTAATTTGAGAAAAAGGAAACAAAATTAATTGAAAAAAGGACTATATAATTTCATAGATATATATTCCATTCATGAAAATGAACAAAGAACACAAAATGTAACTTTGTAAAATGTAATTGCCATTCTCTCAACAAAGGATTCCTTTGTGTGTGTGTGTGTGTGTGTGTGTATGTGTATACATGTCATGTTCTTTGCCAGCCATTCTGCTTAGTATGTATCCTTTCCCCTTCAACCTATATGTTAGTTCTCTATAAATCTCTCTTTTACTTTCTCTGTGACATTGTTTCTAATTTAAGCACAAGGCCAGAAAGTTGAGGGCTAAAGTTAGTTAATTAAAGTAACCCCAGTACATGACAAGCACTTTGTTTTATCAATCCTGGAAGGATGAAAGACAAGATTGTTCTCAGCAAAATTTGAATGGAGAGCATAAGGAGCCAGGGTCAATAATTATGATTTCTTTCAGTCACAAGGGCCCAAATGTTGGAGACAGTACAAGGACAAAGGAGAACAATACAATGATGCCACATAAAAAAAACATCCAGTCCATCCAGTAAAGTGGTAGTGCTGGTGCCACAGTAAAATCACTCTATCTACCTTGTAAGATGGTAGTGCTGGAGGCGAAAAAAACTGCTCCCAATACATGCTATAAAATGTTTGGCATTAGGAAAGGCATCCAGCCATAGAAACCAAGCGAAAAACAGTGCATACATACAAGATGTGGACACCTGACCAATCATGCTTCAATACAAGAAAACCCTCCTAACCCTTGCAAGCATGGAAAATAGAAGTTAAACAGTGACGATGATGATGATGATAATGAAAGTCAAGAAAAACTCAGTGATTCAAACGTTTTCACATAGAATGTTGTAATCAAGGAACTTGTGGGATGAGACATTAATGTCGCTGATCTTGACTATGCCAATAATCATGTGATAGTTATTTCAATTTATGTTCAGTCAGCTATTGAACACCTCAGTGTATCATGACATATGTTGGTATAAAGATCAATGTAGTCGAGTCTGATGGCATCTCACATTCAAAAAGGATCTCTGTCATATTCACTGGCAAGATTCTGGAAGAAGATGAACAATACAAGTATCTTGGTACCACCTTTACTACCACAGGTCAAGGTGAAGATGAGATAGATGTTCACACCAATCATGTACATACTTCATTGTCATCTTCAAAGCTGGCTCACATCTATTGAGCTTTCTTTTACACTAATTTCCTCTATAGCTGTGAGACATAACCAATAAAAGTGGCAAAAAATAATAGTTGGAGGTGTTCCAGTGTGTTTCCTATATTGTAGTATATATCAATATATAAATGTAATAAAATTTCTACTATTGAAGCTCTACTTTTTAGGTATTCTCTATATCTTATACTCTTTCTATGTTGTTTCAGAATATCAGATGAGATTGGTATAACGGAATGTTTTACTTGAGATCCATCATCAATATTTATCATCTTTTAATGACTCAAGGAAGATGTTCATAACAGATATAACTCTGTTTATATAAACCTATAGTAGAATTACTGTGAAATATTTCTCTGAACTAAAATTAATAGCAACATTTCTCTATTTTGTTGTCTGTAATGCATACAAGCGAATTTTACATTCTAATTAAACTTACAAAGTAGTTTGTAGCCTCTTCAGATATCGACTGTTGATGGAAATATAGCAGAAGAAATATTCGATAGAAATAAAATATAAATAGAAATAGAAGAAAAATATATGTCTTTTGAAAGAAAAATTATGGAAAATGGATTATGTGAAAGCCAGATTACTAGTAAAAAAGAGTCTAAAAGTATCGATTTTCCTGGTTATATAATAGAGGAGACAGGAGAGAAACCATACCCCTGTGAGATTTGTGGTAAATCATTCTCTGAAAAAGGTAACCTAACTATACACAAACTTATTCATACAGGAGAGAAACCATATCACTGCGATATCTGTAAGAAATCATTCTACCAAAAAGGTAATCTAACTACTCACAAACGTATTCATACAGGAGAGAAACCATATCACTGTGATATCTGCAAGAAATCATTCTCTCAAAAGAGTGAGCTCACTCCTCATATACGCATTCATACAGGAGAGAAACCATATCACTGTGATATCTGTAAGAAGTCATTCTATCAAAAAAGTAACCTAACTGGACACAAACGTATTCATACAGGAGAGAAACCATATCACTGTGATATCTGTGGTAAATCATTCTCTCATAAAGCTACCCTAACTAAACACACTCTCATTCATATAGGGAAAACACATCACAGTGATATCTGTAATATTTCAGTCTCTCAAAAAGATAACCTCACTAAGCATACACACATTCATACAGGAGAGAAACCATATCACTGCAATATCTGTGGTAAATCATTCACTGGAAAAAGTGATCTAACTAGACACAAACGTGTTCATACAGGAGAAAAACCATATCACTGTGATATCTGTGATAAATCATTCTCTGATAAAGGTAACCTAATTAAACATACACACATTCATACTGGACAGAAACCATATCCCTGTGATGTCTGCGGCAAATCATTCTCTGGTAATGTTTTCCTAACTAGACACAAGCGTATTCATACAGGAGAAAAGCCATATCACTGTGATATCTGTAGTAAATCATTTGCTGTAAAAGGTGACCTAGCTAGACACACCCGTATTCATACAGGATTGAGACCATATCTCTGTGATATCTGTGGTAAATCATTCACTGGAAATAGTGACTTAACTAGACACAAACGTATTCATACAGGAGAAAAACCATATCACTGTGATATCTGTGGTGAATCATTCTCACAGTTAAATAATTTAACTATACATGTACGCATTCATACAGGAGAGAAGCCATTTCTTTGTGATATCTGTAGTAAATCTTTCTCTCAAAATCGTCAATTAACTCAACACAAACTCATTCATACAGGAGGAAAACCATATCACTGTGATATTTGTGATAAATCATTCTCTACTGAAAATAACTTAACTGTACATGTATGCATTCATACAAAAGTGAGACCATATCACTGCAATATCTGCGGTAATTCATTTTCTGTAAAAGGTGACCTAACTAGACATAAACGCATTCATACGGGGGAGAAGCCATATCACTGTGATATCTGTGGAAAATCATTTTCTCAGAGTGGTAATTTAACCATACACAAACGTCTTCATATACATGAGAAGCCATATCATTGTAACATCTGTGGTAAGTTATTCTCCCAAAAAAGTCAGTTAAATATACATGTTGGTGTTCATACAGAAGAGTAACTTTGTCAATATTAAAAATCATTCTATATATAAAATAAAATAACTTCATCGTTTTTACATCCACTTTTTCCATGCTGACATGAGACTACTTGAGACAGTATTCTACAGCCAATTACTTTTCCTGGTGAAAACCCTTACTTTATTTTGAACTTAACTACTCTCAATAATATTCATATAGGAAGAAAAAAAATTTGCCAAATCCGAAACAAAAAGGGAGATAACTCTAGATAATTGTCACTGGATACAGATGGTATCAGTTGCTTGTGTGTAAACAGCTAATTGATACTGTCTGTATCCGGTGCCAGTTATCAAGAGTTATCTCTCTTTTTGTTTCGACTTTGGTGAGACTCATAAATTCAAACTATTAATGGATTGGCAGTATCGGTAGAGGGACGGACGCCATGCTTTCCAGCATAGTTACGTCCCTTTACGATCTGAGTTCAAATCCCGCCGAGGTTGACTTTGCCTTTCATCCTTACGGGGTCGATAAAATAAAGTACCAGTAATGCACTGAGTAATTGCTGGCCTTGTGCCTAAAGTAGAAACAATTAATGTTTACACTGAACTGGTAAATATATATACTTTGTAATTTGTTAATATAACTTACTTCAATATGAGTAAATTCTTTGCCCATTCAGTAAATTTGTTTTTTCACTGGTTATTCCGTGATTTTCTGGTATTTCTGTCAATATAAATTGACACATCAATTTTGAAAATCTTTGTTTTTCCTGAAGAAATGTGGCAAATAATTTGATGCATTATCAGTGTGTTTACATCAATAATACAATTATTTTTAATGTTAATTTTGGACGGGGGAGGGTCGATAGGAGCTTTTAGTCGTGCCATGATATGGCAACCTCTTTAGTTTTGGTGATCTACACAATAAACACTCCCAGTACATGCTGTAATGTTGTTGGTGACAGGAAGGGCATCCAACTGTAGAAATCTTGCCAAACAAAGGATTTGGAGGACCCTCACTTGTGTCAAAGACATGACAACTTCTCCTGTACACTTAGTAGAATATAAGATAATATATGTGAGATACAGATCCCTGACCTCTCTGGAGATCAGTAGCTCTGCTTCTGGTCTATGTAGACCTGTCCAACAGTTGCTAGCAGGGAAAGCAGATGTTAAAACAATGGCGGAAATTAAAACATTTGTCGAAAAATAAATGTTTTTGAATTGATTGATATCTTTGGTTAATTTTCTTTAATATTATATTATGCTTTGTAATACTTTTGTCTTCAGTTATCCTGACTTTACACAATTTATCACTTTGTTAGATTATTTTGATTTGCATAGTTGCAGATAATTATAATACAGTGAGCTTATCCATATATTGATATACATGACTTAAGTGGATACCTCCATTTTTAATTCAATTCTTTTGATAGTATTATAAATTCAATCTGAGTAATTTGTACTTCTGCTGAAAATCAACAATCTACATTTATCATTGATTTTTTACCAAATAAATTCTTTCAAAATTATTTATCACCTGTAGATATGTTTTAGCATTTTTATGATGTCCATCTTGGTAACTACCAATGTACTACATGGTATTTTTTTCTTTTACCATTTTGATATCATCCCAGCTAAAATTGACTCTGCTTCTATGAAAAAAAAACACTCTAAATTAAAATCTTCTTATAAATTTTATATAAGAACCATAAGTTTATTTAAAGGGTTCCTATTTAAACTAAAATCTTCCAACATAATTTTATATAAGTTACTATCCAAGTATCCCTCCAAATTCTTTATTAATTAATTGAAATACAGTGTTTCTATTTATATAAGAATTATATGTCAAGTTATTTTCTTAGTAATGAAATAATTTATAATTAATTAAAAAAAAGAAAAGTAAACCATGCCTATGGAGCATATGATCAAGATGAGGTCACTTAAACCTGTCTGATCTCAGACCATGACTACCCATTCAACATATGCCTGCATGGAAAGCAGATATAAAAACGATGATGATGGAGGTACATTTTCCTAGTCTTTACATATCCTATGTCTTAGCTGTCAGTGGATCCACCATATATTCTAACCAACTGAGCTCGAGTGGCTTACACTCTCATAAAACAATTCACTGAATAATTTATCTTATCGGATATTATATTGATAATGTTTCGAGACATCACTACCACTTTCTATCTCACACTACCTCTTTCTCACACATTCTACTTCTTTCTTTCTTTCTCTCACATACACACATCTGTCTATCTATTTGTCTTTTTTCCATTCCATTCTTTGATCCACTACCACCAACATCCACCACCACTTTTAACACCAGAAAGACCATCACTATCACCAACATCACCACCATTCATCATCATTGTTTAACATCCATTTTCCACGCTACCATGGATATATATTTAAGGTGGTCATATTGGTGATACAACAAAAAACATCCATTCCACCCTTTAAGGTGGTCGTGTTGGTGACATGACAAAAAGCATCCAGTTCACCCTGTATGGTGGTCTTGGTGACACGACAAAAAGCACCTAGTCCACACTAAGGTGGTCGTTTTGGTGCCATGATAAAATGCACCCAGTCCACACTAATGTGGTTGGTGTTAGGAACACCATCCAGCTATAGAAACCAAGCCAAAATACAGATTTGTATGAGCATGTTGGTCTTGAGTTCTGACTTGTCTTATAATGTGACAACTCGTCTAACCCATGTTAAGATGGGAAAATGAAGGTTAAACGATGATGATATATATGTAGGGTTTGGGCATAGGAAGCGCATTCAGCTGCAGAAAACTTGCCTAACAAAACGTCAGGAGGACTCTTCAGCTCTCTCAATGACATGCTAACATCATTAGTGCCGGTGCCATGATTAAATGCACCTGGTGCCCCCTGTAGAGTGCAGAAATACATGTAAGTGAGAAGCGGGAACTCAGTCCATCTGTGAGATCAGTAGCTCTGATTAAGTACTGATTTGGTTGGTGACAAACTTTGCTAGCAGGACAAACATATGATGATGCTATATGCATGTGTGTGTGTATACACTGACCCATACGAGCATGGAAAAATGGATGTAAAAATGATGATGGTATATATATATATATATATGTGTAATGAAGACTGTCCACTACCTTAACTTGAACTTAAATACATCTAGAATAAACCAAAGTTCTCCACAAACTCACATGTAACAAATAAACCTACATTTTACCTCACTCATCAGACCCATCCTGCACAAGGAAAAGTAAAAATCACACACATCCTTCTAAACCATGTCCAACCCTCCCAGCAAAACAACCAGACTTGCAACAATTATTGGTATGGGGATGACAGGCTTCATTAGACTGTAACCATCATATTATATAATTTCTAAAATAATAATCTATAGTGATTACAACCCCATTACACAATTGGCCATGCACCCACACATAATCTACCAGAAATATTCCCTGATCATCTTTATATATATAAAAGCGAGGATGTGTGTGTGTGTGTCTGTGTACAACTTTGGATACCTAAGGCTTTTACAATTACCAACCGAATTTGACCAAATTTTCTGTGCACATCACAAACATTTTTCCAATCGAACCATGTTGAGCAATACAAAATCGATATCAAAATTATCGGTAGCAAAATTGATGTAAGGGAGATAACCAACTTTATTGACAATCCTTATAAAAAAAGGGAGATAACCAACTTTATTGACAATCCTTATAAAGAGACTGCTTATTTTGACAGGTTGGGGACAAATAATGTTCTTCTTTTACTTCCTAGCTGTATATTCTTAGCATAATTTCAAACCCCGAGTAAATCTGCTAGTACCCAATAAAGCCGATCTGACATTTAGACATCCATCGAAATATACCACAAGATCCTCTACTCAGAACCCAGGCAAACTAAACCTAAACACTAGAATCACCAATTCACCTAATATAAAAACTATCTCACTTAACAAACCAAAATCTTTGTAATCACCCATTAACTTAATTGAAAGCCTAACCCACTTAATGAACAATTAGAATTGATCAAACTAATGGACTGAAGCCACAGGCCTAGCAAATGTATGACAAATTAAAGTGGAATATATATTTACACTTAACAATATGAAACCACCTGCCACTTTAACAAACCATAGAAAAAGCCTACATGTTAACTATAAAAATTGGCTGTCCATGGGAACTTCCCTATGCAGATGATTTGGTTCTTATAATCGAATCCATAAAAGAACTAGAAAATAAGTTCTGACTATAGAAACTGAATTTTGAATCAAAAAGTCTGAGAGTAAACTTAGCCAAAACTAAAGTGCTAGTCAGTAGGAAAGAAGATAGGACCCTGATTCCTTCAAGGAAGTGGCCCTACTCTCATCATCATCATCATCATCAACGTTTAACGTCCGTCTTCCATGCTTGCATGGGTTTGGACGGGGGTTTTCCCACTTGAGGCAAGAGTGTTTGTCTTGCTCGCATAGGACTATCTGGCGGGTTTTCTACAGCTGGATGCCCTTCCTAACACCAAGCACATTTACAGTGTGGGGCTGGGAGGTTTTTACCGTGTTGCCTACACGGCCACATTACAGCGTGGACTGTCTGGCAGGTTTTCTACAGCTGGATGCCCTTCCTAACACCAACCACATTTACAGTGTGGGGCTGGAGGTTTTTACCGTGTTGCCTACACGACCACATTACAGCGTGGACTGTGTCTACACGATCTCATTTGTTTCGGCCTGGATGTTGTGGCACCAACATAACTTTACATTGAAGGGGCGGTGTGGATGGGGTGGGGAGGGGGGTGTATTTTGTTAGAGATGCCTACTGGCTGTAGTAAAAAAGGAGTAGGCATGAACTCCATATGGTGTACACAATGTAAATCTTTGGTACCAAAAGACTAACAAAAAAAGAAGACTTTGTATGTAGATGTACAGGAGTAATTGAAGGGGAGAGCAGCAGTGATATAAACCTCTTCAAGTCACAGGAAGGATCCATTAAAGTGGTTGTCAAAGAAGTTTAGAGAGCTACTCCCACTGTTGACAAAAGATTCTCTCTACGTTCAAAAAGATGACTGATTGATACCTATGTGCGAAGTCTGATGCTGCATGGTAGTGAAACATGGGTAGTGACTGCAGAAGACATGTGTAGACTGGAGAGAAATGAAGCAGCCATGATTTGTCGGATGAGCAATGTAAATGTGAGAGAAAGGCTGAGCTTGAATGAACTGAAGGAGAAGCTAGGTTTAAGTAAAATCTGAGGTAGTGTGTATGAGAGAAGACTGCATTGGTATGGGCATGTGAAGCACAGAGATGATGATCAATGGGTGAAGAAGTGTCAGGAAATGCCAGTGGAAGGAAGCTGCAGTAGAGGTAGACCAAGAAAGACCTGGGTAGAAGTGGTGAGATCTGACCTCAAATCACTGAGACTCACAGAGGAGATGATGAAGAATGCAGTGAGTAGAATGCTGTGCTGAGAAAGACTCATCCAAACCATGCAAACGAGGAAAAATGGACATAAAACGATTATGATGATGATACATATATATGAATTTGGAACTTTTCCACTGTTGTTTTGCATTCTTTAAAAAATAATTTATTCATGTTCTTTTTTTTCCATTCATATTCTTAATTATATTGCATTTATTGTATATGTGTGTGCAACCTGCTCAATTGCTGCCATATCCAGTACACCTGCCCCCTTTCTACTACCTTCCTATTTGCTACCATCCTATTTGAATACCTACCCACTCCCTATCTGGCCATCTACCCACTTTCTATTTGATTCTTTCTTAAACTCATACGAATGCACAGAGTAGACATGGGCTAGATGGGGTCCCCATAAGCTACAGATAAGGTAGCTTGTCTAAGAGAGCAGTCAATCCAAATTGATAAGACTGCATGGAGTAGATGTGAGCTTCTGTCTAAATTAAAACTGACACAAGGTAGAGAGGACTTTTCAGTCTGTTGAGACAACCTCTCTAGTGCTGGTGGCATGATGAAATGCATCCAGTTCTTACTGTAAAGTGGTTAGTGATACAAAAGGCATCCAACTGTAACCAGCACTGAATATAAGATTCAAACTTACAGCATGTACGGGGTGTGTTTATCGCGTAGATCAATCACCAATACTAAGGAGGCTTTCATGTCCTTGACATGACTGAGCGGTCCTACAGCGTTCGGTTTAGCAAGATTTCTACTGCCACTTTATGCACATCACTTGATCATGAAGTAGCCGTATTAATATCTTGATTCCATGAAACTTGAACACCAAACAAGATATGACATGTATCCCTTCAAGGTGGTGCCTCAGCATGGTCGAAATATAATGATTAAAACTAAGAAAAGAATAAAAGAATTTATATATATTTCTCTGAAAAGGCTGAAACATTGCAGCTATGATGTAAGAAAATTTAAATAACGAAATATAAATGAAGTTTGCTACATGCAGTGATACTTTTTCAGTAGCCAGTTGGTGCATTTAGCAACTAACCCAGGCTTTGTTGTTCTTTAGGCCTAAGAGGGTAAACTTTCAGCGATAGTAAACATTTTGGTTGTAGCGACAGAATATTGTAGATGTAACAATAGGTTTAGTATTATTTTCCACTTTGGCATGGCAGATGTAGTGGTAATGTTGTTGGCTTGATGGGTGATTCTGTGAATTGCTCTCTCCCATATAAGCGCTGTGGGAATGTTTATGATAAATGAATTGAGTGTCTTAGTGAGTTGAGATGTGTGGCTGTATTCGTTGTAGTAGACAGTAGTTGAAAGTTAAAGGTTGATAATAAAACTGCCATTTACAATATCCAATGAACAATTATAAACATCGCTACTATAATAAATTTTATGAAGAAAATAACTTACATCAAAGCTGATTTGACAACACAGTGAATTGTGTGTTATTTTTGTGTGGTTGGTTTGTAGTCTGACAAGATACATTGAACTAACCTTTATCGGGGTACCAACTCTGTTGAGAGGGCTGGAGTTTACTTGCCAGAGCAACTCTGTTAAGTCTGTCTCATTCGAGAAACGAGAGGAGAATGTGATGAAGAAAGTGTTATCTCAAATAATCTCAAGTTGGCCAATTTCTTCAGACTGATTGGCTTCAATTTGAGATAAAGAAAAACTGAATATCGCGTTGTTTAGGTGTCAGTATATGTGGAGAGATTTCGCTTCAAACTGTCAAAGTGTTAGTCACTCTCTGATAGGTTTGTGGTCAAACCTGTAGCAGTGGTGACTTCTGGTGTTTTTATCTCCAGACCACCTCCCTACTTACTAGTGTTGGGGCAAAGTTGGCTATTCCAATATGTCTCCCTTGCCTTCCTCTGGAGCAACGTCTTCTCCATTCTGTTCACTGGGACCACAAAGTGGCCTCCACATGGGTTCCCGCACATCAGAGAACGTTGCCCCACTCCATCCAGGTTATATCACTGGGGTAGTGATGTAAGGGGCTCTTCAGAAGAAAAATACATAATATATATTCATTAGTTTGGACATCAAAGAGATAAACATCTAAAATTTTATGAGAATACGTGGGTTAGATTACAATATTCTACAACCAATTAAGGTATTATAAGCCCCCCCCCCACCACCACCACCACCACCACTCAATTTCAGTGGGAATTTTTTTGCCTTTTTTTTTTTTTTTCGTCTGTTATTAACGAATCTAAACTTCAAGATGCTCGCAATCGACTTTTTTCCCGGATTAGGGTTAGGTTTAGTGTTTCCGTTTAACGAGGAAAAAAGTCGATTGCGAGCATTTTGGAGGTCAGATTAGTTTATAGCACATGTAAAAACCGAAGGAAAATAATTATTCTCCACCAACGCGAGGTGGGTGTAAATCTGCGAAACTCCGATGGTCTTTCCGCTTTTTTTGTCCCTACTTTTTCTACAAAGCCAATCGTTTCTGATTGGTTTGAAGGTCATATTCGTTAATAACACGCGAAAAAAAAAAAATCGTAGAGAAAACTTCAAGGAGGCCCTCCGTTTCCATAGAAAAAAAAGTTGATTGCGAACATCTTGGAGGTTAGATTAGTTGATAGCACACGAAAAGCCGAGAAAAAATAATTTCCCATTGAAACCGAGTGTGTGTGGGGGTGGGGGGTCTATAAATTTACCTCAATGAAATATTTTAAGACGAATTCGGAATAAAAAAAAAAAACTAAGAATTACAACAAAAAATATTATAAATACATGTGTGTATATATAGCTGTTAATGTGCGTTTCTACGTTGACAAGCAGGCACGACCAGCTCGCTATATAAAAAGTTTGGTGGTGGTGGTGGAGTCACTTCACTAGAAAGTTTTTGGTTTTAAATCACATAACATTATTTCCACGTGTTCCAACAGTCGGTGCGAGTGAACGGCCCTTAATCAAGACTCTTTATTGTTGTGAAGTAGAATTGTAGGAGCCATTCATGGCAACTAATTTATCTTTATCTTTTTGGTTCTGTCTCTTATTAACTACTGTTTTAGCATCACAACCTGATACATGTCGACAAACAGACGGCAATTGTGATGAAAGAGTCGCCGATGATCACGGGAAACTTAAATACCACACAGGTGAGTTAAGATTTAGTATTCCTTCGGAGAGGGTTGTACAGACGACTTAAAATAACCGAACTGCTTTATTTTAAATTTATCGAAACCCGGCGGAATTTGAATTCAGAACAAAAAGTGCCAAGTGCATTTGGACCCAACAAACGATAATAATTTTTTTTTCTGTAAAACTACACGAAAAGCAATTAATTAATTAGTCTAAACATTTTATAGAAGGCATCTAGGTTCTGCTGTCCAAAGAGAATTTGGTAAATTTATAAATTTATCGAGAATTATTTCGTGTAGAAAGAAGATAAAAAATATTTGATTTAAATAATACAAAATATGAGAGATAACCTTCATATCTCAAGAAGAGGCCCTAATATTTCCATAGAATGACATACACAGTTTAAGTATTGATTAATAATTTTATAGGGAACGGCTAATGTCGATTGAATCGGTCCAATACTTGATTAGTATATGTTATCGATTAGGAGTGAGGAAACGTAAAGTTGGCTCCCAAAACAACCGCAACACATTTTGTCTATCCCTCTCTCTCTGTATATATATATATATATATATATATATATATATATATATATATAAACATCGAGATTAGTTTAGGGACGTATAAGAAGAAAGAAATGTAATAAAAATCTCCCCTCCCAACCAGTAACCAGTAAGACATTATTCACATCAGACTACTGTTGGTATACAAAAGTTCGGCTCATTTAAACTGGCAGCTTAGAAATAAATATTCTTCTATCTACGTTTACATTTTTCAGCAAATCAACACATGTAGCTAAAGAGAGTGAGAAGCCGGTGGTTATATATATACACACACACACACACACACACACACATGTTTATGATTAATCAATGAAGTAGCTTCTACGTAATCGCTCCACCTGTTAGAAATAGCAGCCAATATACCAACAAATCACACTCTACCTTCTTGGGCATAACTAGTTAACTGCCCTCTTTCCCAAATTTGTTTCCTTATAACTTTCTAAATAATACATATTGTAAATGAAATTTTGCAGAAATACATTTTCTATGATGTAGATTACGAATTTTGATATTTTTAAAAATCTATCTTTTTAGTAATTCTTTTATTATTGTATATATTTCCTTTCGTTAATTAATGCCTTCATTTACTGACTTCTTTCGATTCGTGTTTGCATTAATCCTAACATAAACTCGGATATTTGTTCATCTTCCAATTTCATATTGTTAATTTATAATTTTATAGGTTCTCGCCCTCCTTCCTTCTCAAATATATTTCTTCTTCTTCGCCCACTTATTCCTGAGAGGGTCGTGGGGGCAGAGTTCTTCTCAAACACTCCCTCCAGCGGTTCCTGTTAGAAGCAACCGTCTCCAACTGATCCGGCTGGATCTTCAAGCATGACTAACCAAGCTCATGGATGTTACCCAACTATCTTGCTCTGGGTCTCCTACCTGTTGGTTTTGCCCTTAAAATTGGTCTAGCGATTCTTTGCTGAGACATTCTAACCACATGTCCAGAGAGGATCGGAGCTGTGATCTCTCAATTCGGAGAAGTAGCGGCTCTATCTGCAGTGACTCTCTGATCTCTGAGCTACGCACTTTATCGAGTAACGTTACTCCAAAGACCCTTCGGAGGAATCCCACTTCGGCCGCTTGTATTCGCGATCGTATTCTTTCGCTCATTACCAAAGATTCATGACCATGGGTAAGGGTTGGCACGAAAACCGAATTGAAGACAGCAAGTTTTGCTGTTGCACCTACCTCCCTTCTGATTACTGAATGCTGAAGCTGGCACATTACTGCACCAGCTTTTGCAATTCTTGCACTTAATTCAGCCTCTTACCTTCTATCACTCGTGAACACGGCCCCAAGATACTTGAACTTCTCTACCTGCTTCAGTGGTACTCCATTCACATGTAGCGTACACTCTGCAGACTTCCTTGAGAGGACGAGTGTCTCAGTTTTCGCAGTACTGATTTTCACTCCAGCCACGCAGCACTCTGCATCAAACCTATCAAGTATTTGGGCTCTGCCAGGTTTAAATGCCCAAGACTAGGTGTTTATCATTACGGCATGCCAACGACACAGGATGTAAAGGGCCCATTGATGGATGAAGAGACAATGTTGAAGGAGGGGGGTTGAAATGTACTTAATTTAATATTATAATAAGATTTCAATCCAAAGTTTGAATTTAAATTTGAACACTTTACTAGAGGTGGTTTAGGGTGGGTTAATATTTAAAGGGTTAAAGGAAAAGTACCATGTAATGTGAAATAGTCCTAAAAATATAGGGTGTTGATGGCTAGAATGCTTATCTGCTCAGAGGTGGCCTATACAGTAGGAAACCTGTCTTAATGTCAAAGGTGTACAATAAGTTTCTATTGTATTCAGATGGTTATATTTTATTCATTTTTATTTTTAAAAAAAATCTAATCTGTCAAACTACACAATGCTGGAATTTTCTCAGCTGTTCGTGTCAGCAAATTTGTTTCACCTCCCAAATTTTATTTAATCCATACTTCCCATCACTCCATTTGTGTCATTATTATTTATTGGAAAATCCCGGCCCATTATGGTCTGAGTTCAAATCCCGTCAAGGTTAACTTTGCCTTTCATCCTTACAGGGTCGATAAAATAAAGTACCAGTAATGTACTGGGTAATTGCTGGCCTTGTGCCAAAAGTAGAAACAATTATATCTTGGAAAATCAGGAACATCATAAGTAACAGTTTGTGTGATATTGGTTTGTTCTGTGACTTGTTGGATACGGACATTGCTTAATGGTCACTTCACAATCATAATCTTTTCAGTTCAATCGGACTGCATTGTATTTTGGGCAAATGTTTTTATTCATAGCCTCAGATCAACTCAAGCCTGTGAATGAAATTTGGAAGATCAAAATTGTGTGGAAGCCCATTGGATGTATTGTATCTGTAATATAATCATTCAGCCATGTCACAGTTAAACTGAAGCTCTCTGAAAATAATGTTACTGGTATACATGTCTGTGGAATACTCTGCTAATTGCATATTAATTTAATGTTGAATGAATAATTAAGTATTAATAGGCTTTTATGATATACTGTTCTTTAGCCTCAGGCCAGCTCCATGCAAAGAGATCTATGGTTAAAAGCATTCCAGTTATAGCCATATTTATTTTTCAAACCACAGTGCATCTAGCAATGCTTTATATAATGTGTTCTTTTCTAAAACAATGTGGTTTGATTTGAAGTATTTTGAGTTGCAGATTAAGCAACCATGTGGAGGGTCCCTCAAAAACTCATAATATATTGGAGAAAAATGGTGCATTAAACACATTACAACTGTGATTCTCAAACTGGAGATCAGCATCTCCTGTCCAAGAGGGTCATGTAACAAGAGCTGTCAGTGCCTGTGGGCTGGGAGAAACAAGGACACTTTTGGCACCCTCACCAGAGGAAGGTTTGTGGGGTGGGAGTGATCTCCCCTCACCCACTCACCCTGCTATGCTTCTAGTCATGACATGACAGATTATTTAGTGGGAATTAAGAAATAATTCTACAAATATGCTGCAAAGAGAAATGAGATAAGATTAGATTCAAATACAATATAGTGTAAAATTGAGATTGGAATTAAGCTTAAAATGCTTTCCACAAGAGTACAAGATGATGAAGGATCACTAGAAATAGCAGTAAATTCTCCTCCACCCACCCAACCCTTTCTATTTTCGGAAAATAAGTCAACAGTTAGCTTGATGGAGGTCAGATTATTTGAAAACACACAGAAGACTTTAATTATCTATTTTATTTGGTGTTATTAGCACTCAATGTACAAACAAACTTCCTTTTTATAAGGATATAAGATATATGACTGATGTGTTTACCATAGTTTTTAGGTGTGTTGTGTGAATTCTCTGCAATAAGATAAAAATCTATATTCTCTTTGTCAACTGAAACTGAAACATTTTTTCATAAAATAAAAGCAACATATCTAATTGTCAATAGATTATGTATGAACATTGCAGAATATATGAAGTAGATAGAAATACTATATTATCAGTTCACATGGCATATAATTTTGTTAGTGGTTTAGTTGAATGAAGCAAAACCAGTTTTTATTTCAACAATCCCCAAGCTGAAATACTGGTGGGGTGGAGAAAGCAAAATAGAGCAATAAGGAACAGAAATCTAATTTTTCTACCCTAGGACAAGTCCATTTTGATTGAGGGGAGTAAAGCTAAAGGGGCGATATTACTGGTCTCTATACTGTTGCACTCTAGAACGTTCTACTTATTGAAATTTGACAAAGAAGCCCCTACATGGCTGCTTAACTTACTACAAATAACAGACAAAATTTTCCTCAAATCACACAATGTTATATTGAAAAGGAATGAGAGAAAAACATGGACAATGTAAAACATTATTGTCCATGTAACACAATGGCCATAGTTGGAATGCCTTGTGATCCTAGGTGTTCTTGATCAGAGTTCACCTGGAGCTAAACAATATTTATTTGTGGGATTCATTTTACCAAAGCAATACAACACCCAGAAAGAATGAAACCTACCCATCTAATTATTGTAATAATAATGTTCTTATATCTAAGAAAGAACCCAGATAAATTAAAAATATTTTGTGCATGTGTTATATATGTATCATCATCATCATTTAACGTCCACTTTCTCTGCTAGCAAGGATTGGACAGGTCTACATAGACTACGTCAGTATTGAAATGGGGCTAGGGGTCTGTATCCCACTTAGATATGATCATATTGAGTGCAGAGAAGTTGTCATGTCTTTTGACACAAACTGAAGGGTCCTTCTAACCCCTTGTTTGGCAAGCTGTAAAGTGATGGGTGACAGGAAAGGCAGCCAGGTGTAGAAATCTTGCCAAACAAAGTGTTTGGAGGGCCATCAGTTGTGCCAAAGATACGATAACCTCTTCTGTGCATTTGGTAGAATGTGAGACCATACATAAGCGAGATGCAAATTCCTGGCCTGCCTGGGAGATCAGTAGCCCCGCTTCAGTACTGACTTGGTCTGTATAGACCAATCCAACTCTAGTTAACAGGGAAAGCGGATGTTAAAATGACGACGATAATGCATGAAAGGCACTCCCAAAATACTCTGTAAAATGATTGGCTTTTGGAAAAGGTACAGCCAACCATAGAAACCATGCCAAAATATGGAATGTATGAACAAGACTTGTCTCCTCAACCTATCTAACCTGTGGGGCTACATCAAACATCATTGCTAATATTAAATGTAACGTGAAGACATACACACACATGCCTACGCACTTGAACAAACATTGTTGCTAACATTAAATATAAAGTGAAGATATGCACATACATACACACACACACACACATACATTCACTTGCAGATACATACGCAGACATACAGACACACACAAACACACACATACAGGCACATGGACTCACACATTGACATAGACACACTACCTGATACACACATACAGACACATGGACTCACACACACATTAACTGACACACATACACATACTCACTGACACACACAGACATAGACAGACGCATGCACACACAGACACACAGCGGAATGTCCTCTACGAAATCTGTTTTGATTCAGGAAAGGAAATATCCTGTTGAGAATCAACTTGTAGATCTTAGTGACAATAGCTGTGAGTGAGAGGCCTCAATAATTTTTAAATAGTGCAAGATTTCTCTTCTTTGGAACTGTAATTCCAAGCCTTGTAGAGTTCAAGGAGGTGGGAGAGAGAGATCTTGTCCTTGCAGAGAATCATTGATGAAATGAACCATGGCAATAAAGATTTTGAATAATTTTTGTGGACTTTATGAAAGCATTCGACTCAATCAACTAAGACGTAATGTTTGAATGCTTAATGGCATTCCAGAGAAGATAGTTAAAACAATAAGAGCACTATACACCGGTATGAAATCATGAGTCATAAATCCAGTTGGAGAAACAAAATTTTTCAATATAGTGGCTATGGTTCTTCAAGGGGATACTCTAGTTCCTTTTCTTTTTATAATTTTTCTGGACTACATCCTACTTATTTTATTAGATGGTAATGAGATGAAGGGATTAATGCTTAAGCCCAGAAGAAGCAGAAGATATCTTGCTGAATTTGTCACTGATCTAGACTTTGCTGATGATTCGGCTCTTCTCTCAAACTCAGTAGCAAATGCCCACTCTCTCCTTCATTTGCTGGACTCAGCTGCTGCTCATGTTATACTGCAATGACTCAAAAACTGAGTTTATCTCAACAGAATCTGATATTAGCATAGTTACAGTAAACAGGAAAGCCTTAAAGCAAATAAAAGATTTTAAGTACCTTAGTTCCTTCATAACGAACTCAGAAAAGGACTTCCAAATACATAGAGTCGTGGACTGGAATGCATTTCATAAGCTGAAAAAAATTGGAAATCTAATATTCCAAACAAACTTAAAATTAGTCTGTTTAGAATAACAGTAGAGCCAATCCTTCTCTATGGTTCTAAGACTAGGACCTTGCACTCCTATCTACAGAGCCGTTTAGATGGATGTTACACTACCCTTCTGAGAAAGGCTCAAAATATTCCTTGCAGACCCATCCCACACTTAATGATATATATATGGAAAAATATGCATGACTGATTGAATGTTGTACAAGTTTTGCTGGTCACTTCTTCTACATAAAAGAGGAGATAGTTTCAGACCTCTGGTTGTGGATCTCCTCTACCAGAAAGCTCAGGTACCAGGATACCATAGCAAAGAGACACTGGAGTTGACAAGGAAAATCTACAAACCTTGTAGTGCTCGTTGTCTTGCCTAAGGGTGATGGATAATATATAACAGACATCTAATTCCAACCATCTAATTCCATTTCTCTTCACAACATTCACTATTGGTTCTCTTCTTATCATCCTCTGCACTTCATTGTTTGTTTTCCTCTCTCTCAGTGATATTCTACCAGCCCATTCTCATTTCCATTCTTTCCAGCCTTATTTGTTTCTCCATCCTTATCACCTTTATCTTGCTCTCATACATCTTGACACTTTTCATACATACAATATACACCTTTCCTTTCCATTAACACTTCTCTCCACATAGCTCCTGGAACTTCTTCCATGCACGTCTCTCTCTCTAGATACTATTGTTTTCACACCTTCCATCTTCACACCAATCCCAACATCCAGCTTAACATCCTCTCTATATGTAGTTCCCTCCATATACACTTAAATATAGTTTCCACATTATTTAATAATCCCTTCACACCATTACATTTGTGACATACCCACCCAGTGCATATCATACATTTAATGGAGTTCACTCCAACACTCTTCTGGCACACTGCACACAGCCATATTCCTGTTCTTTCACCACATGTTTTACCACTTACCATCAATTTTATTTTCCAATATTCACGTTCAATGTTTCTTCTTTTAACCTCAACACCTTCAGCCTTGGTTGATATTTCATCTGTTGAGCTCTCCACCCTCTCACTTTCAGTCCCCAGACAACTAGATGGTGCTGTGTAACAACCTCCTTGTATCAGATTACCTTTGTAACATGAAGGTTCTTCCTATCTTACCCACATATCATCAGTTAGTCAACTGTTAACAACGACCCATCCAGTGTGTACATAATAAGTTTATTGTCTTCTTTCTGGAATTAATTGTTACAGATTGACATCTCAATTCCATCAGCAAACTCTTAAATCTTTTCACCGTTTTCATTCCTTACACCATACTCATAACCTACATGGACCCCTCAGAACCATCCATTCTCCTTCCCACGTGTCTATTCAAATCCTTTCCTATCATGATAACTTCTTTGTTTTTTATGATTTCAATCATCTTTTCTATTGCACACCAAAACTTGTCTTTCTCTTTAATACTCTGTGGGGTATATCTTGAGGTAATGTTTACCAACAACTTGCCAATCACCAGTTTCACCATCACTCACTCTAGTCACATTCATCACAGTCTACAAACTCTCTAGAAATCAAGACACCAACATCATGTTCGCCTTCCAGACACCCTTGCCACACAAACTTGTACTTTTGTACTTGCCTTACCCTTACCATTCTTGCACTACTTCCCTTCCATCTTGTCTCCTGCACATATGTCCATTCTTCCTCTATTCAGTGCCTCTACCTCTTCCCTTGATCTGCTTGTCTTTGTTCCTTACATTCCATGTCCCAAACCTATATCAGTCTCCACAAAGAACATCAGGCATTTGGCCATCATAAATGGACTAAATACATAATCTTACCGTAAATCCCTTTAGTTAAATATGAGCAAAATATATCATTGTTATCATCATAGTTTAATGTCCATGCTTGCATGGATTAAATCTGCTGTTATATTGTGAGGTTAGACAGGTGGCACCAGCATGACCACCTTACAGGGTCGACTGGGTGCTTTTTGTCATGGCACCAGCACTGGGAGAGAACTGGTGTAGAGCATATATGTATATATATATATATGTACATGTGTACCTTTATCTGGGTTTATATTAGCACTTTATGTCCTGTAACTTAACAGTTCAACAAAAAGAGGTTGATAAAATAAGTATCAGACTAAAAAAAATAGGTACTGTTTTTTATATGATCACCTAAATCCCTCGAAGGCATTGATTGCTCCAGCATGGTCATGGTCTGACTAAAACCAATAAAAGAATTCATACTCAGCCATATGTTATTAGTAGTATCACATTTATAATTTAGGTAGAAGAGATAATATCTAGAGCACAGCCAGGAGCTACTTGGCGACCAAGACTAGCTGGTGATACCAGAGCATATCGCCAGCCTGGCTGAGGTTCATACCAGCTGAAGGGAAATTGTAGCCGCCTATGTAACTACCAAATGATGATATATATATATACTGCTTATTTCAATTGTCATGTAGGGCACAAACAGACAAATGTATGTATAAGTGTGTATATATATATACATACACACACATATATATATAATCTGTAAGACATAGGTCATAAATACAATAAATACAAATGTTTTGCATAAAGGAAGCGAGATAAAACCAGTGAATACAATCTCTGAAGCATATTGTATTTCAGAAATTAAACTTACAGCTTCAGGTCAAATTTCCTCAACTCTTCATTTGATACAGATGCAGTGTCTTCCTGCCACAAGTCTTTCACATCATTACATTTCAGTTTGCTTTCATTATTCCAACATAGATTATACTTTTTTAAAAAAGTTGCTCAATATGAGAGATAGTACACTCTGTAATATGATAGTGTGGGTGCCATGATAAAATGCACCCAGTACACTCTGTAAAGTGGTAGTGATAGTGCCACAAAAAATGCATCCAGTACATTTTGTAAAGTGATAATGCTGGTGCCACGATAAAATGCATCCAGTACACTCTGTAAAAGGTTAGCACTGGTCCATGATAAAATGCATCCAGTACACCCAGTAAAATGGTAGCACTGGTGCCATGATAAAATGCATCCTGTATACTCTGTAAAGCAGTTGGGATTAGGATGGGCATCTAATCATAGACACCATACCAAAATGGAACACAAGCAACATGTAGTCCTCTGACATATCTAGTCTTAGCCTGTGACAACTCATCTAACTCATTCCAGAATGGAAAACATGAATATTTTAATCTTTTTTTTTTTCAAAGTAAATTTTTTTTTTTAATACAATAGTGTACAAAAAGATGTGAGAGCTAATTTATGTTATTATTAGTAGTGAGATGTTACTGTATAATAATTGTACTATTGCGTACCATTTACATCTGTAGAATTATACTTCTGACCCTCCTTTTACTAACTTTGTATCTAATAGGAAAAGTGAGCTGTCTGATCTGGTTGTCATTTACCATATTTCTAAAGAGAGAAGCTGCCAATAGTTTTCAAATAAAAATATACACTTTAAAACAAACAATTTTGTATCATAGAACAAGGATCAGTTTCAGACATTTTGGTTTTGGTTTGAAAAGTATTAAATAAGTACCAGTCATATACTGAGTTGATTCAACTAACTATCCAACTCCATTCCCTCAGCAAAAGTTGACCTTGTGACTTGTCAGAAAAAATCATGATTTTAACATTTTGTTGTTTTGTCACTTTACTAACAATCACTATAATAATCAAATAAATTCATAGTTTGTTGAGGAAATCTTGTCATCTGATTTCTGTATACATTCATCTGTCCTCTAACAAGTCTAAACATTGTCACAGTAGTTACTGTTTGGACATGAAATTGTCAAAAGGATGTCATACATTACTCCTATTTGTTTACATGAGGTCATTGCATGTAGACAGAAGCTGGTGACATTGGATTAGTTAAATTGGTGAAGGTGGTGTTATATATACATTTCCGTTGTAATTTGATCAACAATTTTCATGACACTAATGTTTCAATATGCAAGAAAAATTGTTTTGGTTAAAACAAGATATATGCTTTTTCATAATCATCATTTCAAGATGTCTCTACCTTCCCCCACACCATGAGTAAGCTGAGATCTTTTTATTTCAACATAGTATTTTACAGCCAAATTCTGTTGACGCCAACATTTACCTCACTTGGTTGTTTGTTTTATTTTTGGAACACAACAAAAGGCGCTCAGTTTATACTGTAAAGTGGTTGTGTTGGGGCTACAGCAAAAAGCACCCAACCCACACTGTAAAGTGGTCGTTTTGGTGTCACAATAAAAGGCACCGAGCCTACAGTGTAAATATGGTTAGCGATAGGAAGGGCATCCAGGTGTAGAAACCAAGCCAGAAACAATTCTATGTGAGTAAGACATGGTCATCTGATCTGACTTGTCTCACAACAGGTCAACCTGTCTTACCCATGCTAGTGTGGAAAATGGACATTAAATGATGATGATGATGATGATAACGTGGCTCCAACCTGTCTAGTCTCAGATCGTGACAACCTATCCAAACTATGTCAGCATGAAAAACAGACATGAAATGCTGATGACGGAATCATCATCATACGTCTATTTTTCCATGCTTGCATAGGTTAGATGGGTTGTCACATTATGAGACAAGTCAGGTTAGGTGACCACATCTTGCTCATACAAATCTGTAGTTTGGCTTGGTTTCTATGGCTGGATGCCCATTATAATGAAAACCATGTTATAGTGTGAACTGAGTGCTTTTTTATTGTGGCACGAAAACAACTATCTAACTGAGTGGACTGGGGGCTTTTTCATCATATCACCAGCATGACCACCTTACTGGGTGCTTTGCCTTTTCATGTTAGCAGCGGGACCATCTTGCAAGATGGACTGGGTACTTTTTTTTTTGTGTCACTTGCTACTTACTGCACCTGTGTATCGACCACATATAAAATGTATGTTCTTTGCTAACCTGTTTGAGATCCCATTACATCTTTTGTGTACCCATAATTTGCATTTGGGACAAATAATGGAATTTCTACCTGTTCCTTTCCTGCACACTGAGCAAGACCATGTGGGCCCTGTTTTCCTTTCTAAAGACTAGGATTTTAGTCTTTGTCAAGTTGACTTTTTGATTCTAGTTCATGCTCCCAGATTTGGAATTTCTTCTCTAATTCTACCATAGATTCAGCTATAAGTGTTAGATCATCTGCATACAGGAGTTCCTACAGTCAGCCAGTCTTAATTTCCTCTATTATAGCCTACAGGATGATAAGAAACAAGAGCGAGCTAAGACCAGAGCTCTAGGGGATACCTACCTGTATGCTAAATTCTTCAATATAGTCATTGGTAATCCTAACTTTGCTAACTATTCCTCTATACATGACTTGTACAGCCTTCACAAGCCACTCATCTAATCCTAGTTTTCTTAGAGCTCACCAGATTATGGCATGGGGGACTCTGTCAAATGCTTTCTCCAGATCAACAAATGCCAAGTAGAGCAGCTATTGAAGTCTTTATTGTAATAACCAAGGATTTTCCAGCAATATGCTGTACATGTATAATAAAATTACATCTATAAAATTAAACAAAAATTACTAAAAAATGTATTAGCTTATTTATCACTGTTTCTCATGGAACCCCTAGCAACCTCTTATGGAACCCTAGGGTTCCGGGGAGCACTGGTTTAGAAATGCTGCTCTAACCACTGGGTTAAGTCATCTTCATCAATAAAGAGTATCAACCTGAATTATTAGTTTCTTCATTATAGGCCAACTAATGTTTTGTCATTGAATTTGGTTGTGTATGTAATGTGATTGATGTGATGTGTGTGTTTGACTTCTATTTATTTTCTGTTTGGTTGCTTTGTTGTCTTATGCATCTCTCTGGCACTTAAAAAAAAAACAAATTGTAATGCACCTGGCTATAAAATAAACAATCTCACCCTCATGTATAAAATTGTATTTCCAAAGAGAAGAATAAATGCTAGTATTCATTTGTTATTTGTTTGTTTTTTCATGTGCATGTTTGCTATTATTTTCTTCACCACTTATTCCTGGGAGGGTCCTGAAGGCTGAGTTCTCAGATTCATCTTCCAGAGCATTGGTTCCCAACCAGGGGGCCATGGCCCACCAGTGGGCCATAGCAAGTTATTGGGGGAGCCATGGAAGTTACTAAAAATCACAAAATTTCATACATAAAAAAGAAGAGTAGTTTCCTAACAAGTTTTTCTTTTTCTTACTTCAAATTTTTATATTCAACTTTTTATCAACTTTCTACCTTTTCTAATTATGATTTTACTTCACTTGATAATTATTTAAATCTGGATATAACAATTTATGTTTTAGTAAATAAACTTAGTAAAGAAACTTATTTTTATAACAGGATATATATTATTTATTTTAGTAAATTTCTCATTTAAAACTGGATATAGAAACTATTTTTATTTATTTTAGTGAATTTCTGAATGTCAGAAAAACAGAAAAAAAGAAAGTATGATGATTCATATCTTCAAATGGGATTTGTTTGCATGCAAAAGAACAATATTGATTTGCCTCAATGTGTAACTTGTTTCAAGGTACTGGGAAATGACTCTATGAGGCCTTCTAAGCTCAAATTACATCTTTCAAAATGTCATCCTGAACTACTTGGAAAAGATGAATCTTTTTTTAAAAGGAAATCAGATGGTTTAAAAAATCAAAAGCTTGATGTAAGTGAGACCAAATTCAGGAGACCACTATTTTTGAAGCTTCCTATTGTGTTGCTTATCTGATTGCTCAACAAAAGAAGGCACATACGATTGCTGAGGAACTGATTTTGCCTTGTGCCAAAGAGATGGTTAAACTTGTTGTTGGAGAAAGTGCTTCAAAGAAGTTAAATGATATATCCTTGTCAAATAACACGATAAAACGAAGGATAAATGATATATCGGAAGATTTGAAGGATCAAATCGTTGAGCAAATTAAGGATTCACCATGGTTTGCATTGCAGCTTGATGAATCAACTGATGTTTCCATGTGTTCTCAACTCCGTCTTCTGTCGCTATTTGTTTAATGGTCATATGAAAGAAGAGTTTCTTTACTGTCATTCGCTGGAGGGCACAACGAAAGCAGTTGATGTCATGGAATCAATTTCTACATTTATTGACAAGCATGGAATTCTTTGGCAACGTCTCATAGGCATAACAGATGGAGCACCAGCAATGCTTGGATCAAGGTCTGGTTTTCAAACACTGGTAAAAGCTAAAGCACCACAAGTAGTAGGAGTACATTGCTTCATACACAGGGAAGCCCTTGCATCAAAATCATTGCCTCAAAAATTAAATAATTTCTTCAAAGACATTGTCAAAATTGTAAATTTTATCAAATCATCAGCTCTGAATACTTGTTTGTTCAAACAACTTTGTGATGACCTGGGAACAAAGCATACAAATCTTCTTTACTACACAGCTGTCCGTTGGTTGTCAGCTGGTCAATTTTTGGAAAGGTTTTTCTTGCTTCGCAATGTGGTGAAAAAGTTTGTTGAAGAGTAAAAGTAGCAAGATATTCTGGAAAAATTTCAACATGATCAATTTGATCTTCTTGCTTATCTTGTTGACATTTTCGACATACTCAATAGTTTGAATTTAAAGTTGCAAGGGAAAAATTGCAATATTCTGTCATATACAGATGCTATCCGTGCTTTTCTAGGAAAATTAGTATTATACAAGCAAAGTGTTCACCAAGGTAATGTTATAATGTTTCCAAAAATGACATCTATTCTAAATGGAGAGCAACTCCCAATGACCACAGAACTTGAAATAACTGAGCATCTGTCACAACTTGAGGATGAGTTTTAGAGGTACTTCCCAGTTCTAAATCAACAAAATCTTGAGTTGACAAGAAATCCCTTTCTTTGTGATGTGGAAGTTGTACCAGAAGCTGCTCAAGAAGAATTCCTTGAACTAATTAACGACTCAACAGCAAATAATTTGTTTAAGACAGAAGAATTGAATGAATTCTGGTGTTCTATGAAAGTGTCCTACCCAAGAATAACTGCTATGGCGATCCATGTGTTGCTGCCATTTTCATCTACTTATCTTTGTGAGAGCGGGTTCTCTGCTATGCTAGCAATCAAATCAAAGGCAAGAAACAAATTGGCAGTTGAAGATGACTTGAGGTGTGCTCTTACCTCTATTCTTCCAAGATTCCAGAAACTAGTTGAAAACAAATGTTTTTCCACCACTCCCCCACACACCCTAGGAACTTTCTTCCTACCCACTTTTCTCCTGAAGGGCTTATGCCTGAAACGTCGTTCCCCTTCCCCCACTCTCAAATAAATTCTTATTCGTACTGCCTCTTTGTTTTTGTTCCCGTCCAAGTTTTAACTATATATATATAAAAAAAAGTGCAGGGCGATAAAAATAGACGGTAGCCATGGCGTAGGCAGACCCAGAAAAACCTGGGACGACTTGATAAATTCCAACCTCACACATTTACACCTCTCAAAGACAATGTCACTGGACCAAGATCTTTGGCGCTACACAGTCATACAGAAGACCCACCTTACCTAAGTACAAAGCGAAACCTACAGTCAGTAGGCACCTCTAACAAAATACCCCCACCCACCCCATCCTATCCACACCACCCCCTTAAATGTAAAGTTATGTTGGTACCACAACATCCAGTCCGAAACAAATGAGGTCGTGTAGGTGTCACGACAAAAAAAAAACACAGTCCACGCTGTAATGTGGCCGTGTAGGTAACACGGTAAAAACCTCCCAGACCCACACTGTAAATGTGGTTGGTGTTAGGAAGGGCATCCAACTGTAGAAAACCTGCCAGACAGTCCTATGCGAGCAAGACAATCACTCTTGCCTCAAGTGGGACTACCCCCGTCCAAACCCATGCAAGCGTGGAACACGGACGTTAAACGTTGATGATGATGATGATATAATGAAGGAAATGTGGTAAGGAACCAGGTGGACCATAACGCACCAAAGTACTCAATACTTAGGGTAGTAGAGTGGGTAATAGGAACGAGTAGGACCCCGACGGCTGAGCTCAAGCCGTTTCGATGGCTAATTCTGAGTCCAGAATTAGCCGTCGAAACGGCTTGAGCTCAGCCGTCGGGGTCCTACTCATTCCTATATATATACATATATACATACATATATGTATATGTGTGTATATATATATATATATATATATATATGTATATATAGGTTTCGGCCAGTATTGGCCCAGGCCATGTCTAACTTAATAGCACCACCTGGTGAAGTCTTACAAATCAGTGTTTGGGCACCATGGCCCACTCGAGCAAAGAGTTACTGTTTACGAAGGCATATCCGGGTGTAGGAGGCTTATCCGGGATTTCTTGAAGGAATTTATCCAAAGACTTCTTGAACTTGATGGGGGTCTGTTTCTGCTTTGATGTGTTTTGGTGTAATGTTAAAGAGTGCAGGGCCAATTGAGGTGAAATAATTGTGCCGTATTGTTGTTATGTGATGCGAGTGGGATTTTTGTCGTGGGCGGATAGCACGGGGCCCAAGCCTTGGGTGTAGACTAAAGATGGTGCCAACATCATTTGGGCTAAGCTGATGGAATATTTTCCACATCATACAGATAATGTAGCGCTCACGGCGACGTTGAAGAGAATAAAGTTTGAGCTTTTCTAATCAACCCCAATAGTCAAGGCCTGTCATACCAACTATCTTTTTTTGTAATTGACCTTTGGGGTGCTTCAACTTTCATGATACTTTGCTTCGTGTGGGGTGACCACAGTGGACAACAGTATTCAAGGTGGGGTAGGGCAAAAGTGGAGAAGAGAAGGACAACAGTGTGGATATCTCTCGACTGGAATGTTCTGAGAATCCAGGAACACATTCTGCGGGCCATATCAACTTTGCTGTTTATATGAGTGGCCCAGCTTATATTGTTGTCCACAATTACTCCCAGGTCTCTGATGTTATTATATATATATATATATATATATAAAAACAAATAACGAAACGAAATTAAATTTCGTTTCGTTTGTAACTCACTTTTGTATGACTGACGCTTAAACAATTAAGTTAAAAATGTACATCCACATATGTATACTGAAATACTAGTATGCATATGAATACACATACGTATACATATGTAGATGTACCAAGTTTTTCACTGGTCACTTTACTGTGAGTGTCCAGCTATTCTGTATGTAAACACACAGACAAACCGGTTTTTAGAGTCATACTGGTTTTTGAGGAAACACCTTTCCTCTATTCTCCAGAAAGCCAGACAAGGAATATTGAACTAGTTTCGTTGTTGTTACAACTCATCAGCAATATTTACCTATTTTCCGGCCTTTCTGGAGAATCGTAAAAGCACATATCGTTATATGCTTTTTCTATGAAAATTAGTAGTGGGCAGACTAATTTGCATAGAGCGTGAGTACGTACCGGTTCAACGGAGACGATAAAAACAAATAACGAAACGAAATTAAATTTCGTTTCGTTTGTAACTCACTTTTGTATGACTGACGCTTAAACAATTAAGTTAAAAATGTACATCCACATATGTATACTGAAATACTAGTATGCATATGAATTCACACACGTATACATATGTAGATGTACTAAGTTTTTCACTGGTCACTTTACTGTGAGTGTCCAGCTATTCTGTATGTAAACGCACAGACAAACCGGTTTTTAGAGTCATACTGGTTTTTGAGGAAACACCTTTCCTCTATTCTCCAGAAAGCCAGACAAGGAATATTGAACTAGTTTCGTTGTTGTTACAACTCATCAGCAATATTTACCTATCTTCCGGCCTTTCTGGAGAATCGTAAAAGCACATATCGTTATATGCTTTTTCTATGAAAATTAGTAGTGGGCAGACTAATTTGCATAGAGCGTGAGTACGTACCGGTTCAACGGAGACGATAAAAACAAATAACGAAACGAAATTAAATTTTGTTTCGTTTGTAACTCACTTTTGTATGACTGACGCTTAAACAATTAAGTTAAAAATGTACATCCACATATGTATACTGAAATACTAGTATGCATATGAATACACACACGTATACATATGTAGATGTACCAAGTTTTTCACTGGTCACTTTACTGTGAGTGTCCAGCTATTCTGTATGTAAACACACAAACAAACCGGTTTTTAGAGTCATACTGGTTTTTGAGGAAACACCTTTCCTCTATTCTCCAGAAAGCCAGACAAGGAATATTGAACTAGTTTCATTGTTGTTACAACTCATCAGCAATATTTACCTATCTTCCGGCCTTTCTGGAGAATCGTAAAAGCACATATCGTTATATGCTTTTTCTATGAAAATTAGTAGTGGGCAGACTACTAATTTAATTTCGTTTCGTTATTTGTTTTTATCGTCTCCGTTGAACCGGTACGTACTCACGCTCTATGCAAATTAGTCTGCCCACTACTAATTTTCATAGAAAAAGCATATAACGATATGTGCTTTTACGATTCTCCAGAAAGGCCGGAAGATAGGTAAATATTGCTGATGAGTTGTAACAACAACGAAACTAGTTCAATATTCCTTGTCTGGCTTTCTGGAGAATAGAGGAAAGGTGTTTCCTCAAAAACCAGTATGACTCTAAAAACCGGTTTGTCTGTGTGTTTACATACAGAATAGCTGGACACTCACAGTAAAGTGACCAGTGAAAAACTTGGTACATCTACATATGTATACGTGTGTATATTCATATGCATACTAGTATTTCAGTATACATATGTGGATG
>OZ024742.1:71735435-71770435 GCA_964016885.1 Eledone cirrhosa | reverse complement strand
GTTATTGTTGTGTGGTTAGGTTCTTTTGCAGTCGCATGGTTTCAAGTTTTATCCTACTGTATGGCAATTTGACCAAGTCTATTCTACTATAGGCATGGGTTGGCCAATGAAATTTGGTAGGTAGAAACTCTATAGAAGCCCATCACACACACATGTATATGTGTGTGTATCTCGGCATTGATACAAGTTGTCTCACATAAACAATACATTTGGTGGCTCAGCACCTCGACATGTGATGATCAGTGGAATACATCATTTAAAAATATGTAAATGTTGGCATCAGGGTAGACATCCTGCCACAGAATACTGCCACTTTTCTACAGTATCTTGTCAATGTGGAAAAGTGAACATAAAAACAATGGTGATAACATAACTCTATCAGTTGACCTCTTCAGTGTTGATTAGAGTGGCAGGCTATTCACCAACAGTTCAATCACTTCACACATGTGAATTACAAAAGAGGCAACTTTATTGATAAACCTACTCTCAGTTTTCTTAATGACAATATTAGTTGTTTGTTCTACTGAATCTTCAACTCACAAATTAACATGTAAGTATTCCTCATGTAATTTTCAAGCCAAACAAGTGTGGCACAATATTTGACAAGGTTAGACCTTAGAAATATAGCTATAATCTATTTCATGGGCTTCCACACAGTTTCCATCTATCCAGTTTCACTCCCATGTCTTGGATTAACCCAAGGCTACGGTAAAAGCCCATCATGTCATGCAATGAAATTGAACCCAGAACCTCATGATTGTAAAGCAAATTTCTTAACCATTCAGCTGCATCCCAGATTCAATTACGGGTAACCACAGTTAGTAAGGTACTCAATACATTTGTTGAGTGTAAACATCAAGTTTAATATAGAAATCATCAGGCTTTCCTGATGATTTCTTCTGAATGAAACAGTTCTAGTCCTGTAGAAGCCATATATATATATATATATATATGATGATGATGATATATATATCATCATCATCATCATCATCATCACCGTTCTACGTCCGTTCTTCCACGCTAGCATGGGTTAGACGGGTTGTCCTGTTGTGGGCAGTGTCTGGTCGGCTGACCATGCCTTGCTCATACAGGAACTGATTTGGCTTGATTTCTACAGCTGGATGCCCTTCCTAACACCAACCTCATTTACAGTGAGTGCTGGGTGCTTTTTCGTGGCGCCTACACGTCCACTTTACAGTGTGGGCTGGGTGCTTTTTTGCCGTGGCACCTCCACGAACACCTTGCGGTGGAGGGTGTGGGGGCATATTGTCTATATGCTTCAGCTTGTACCCATGGGAGGTCGGGTACTCTGTATTACTGCGTGACGCCAGAAGTCACGGTCGTGTGTCATTGCCTTTGAGAGGTGTAATTGGGTAAGGTCGGCTTTTATCACCTCATCCCAGGTCATCTTGGGTCTCCCCACTCCGCGGTTTCCATCAACCTCTAGTGCTCTGCACCTTTTTATGCAGCTGTCCTTCATACGCATCACATGTCTATACCAGCGCAACCGCCTCTCCTGCACACAGCATTTGATTCCTCTTATGCTCAGTCTCTCTCTCAATTCATTTATGCTTTGTCGTTCACGTATATTACTGTTACACATCCATCGGAGCATGCAGGCTTCGTTTCTCTCTAATCTACGTAAGTCTTCCACCTTCAGCGCCCAGGTCTCACTACCATGCAACATTGCTGTTCGGATACACGCATCATACAGTCTGCCTTTCATTCTGAGGGAGAAGCCTTTTGCAGCTAGCAGTGGTAGTAGTTCCCTAAACTTCTTCCATCCCGTTCTTACCCTAGTTATTCTACTTTCTGAACACCCACCTCCGCTGCTAATTCAGTCACCTAGGTAGCATAAGCTGTCTACTGTTTCTACAGAGCCCTCCCAGAGATTGGTGGTACTTGTTTCCTGTGGCTGTTTGCTGCTTTCTGTCTCAGCACAGCTGCTGCATGTGAAGCCTACATTCTTAATTAAGCTTCCTGAGATCCCGCTACATCTCTTGTGTACCCATTGTTTGCATTTGGGGCAGAGAATGGAGTTCCTACCTACACCTTTCCTACATACTGAGCAAGGCCATTTCCATGAGGGGATCTGGGTTCTGTTTTCTCGTCTACTTACAAGGACCTTAGTCTTTGTCATGTTGACTTTGAGACCCTTTCTTTCTAGTCCCTGCTTCCAGGTTTGGAATTTATTCTCTAGTTCTACCATAGATTCAGCTATGAGTGCGAGGTCATCAGCATACAGGAGTTCCCATGGGCATCCGGTCTTAAACTCCTCCGTTATTGCCTGCAGGACTATGATGAACAGGAGGGGGCTAAGAACAGAGCCCTGGTGGACCCCAACCTGTACGCTAAATTCCTCGCTATACTCATTGCTAATCCTAACTTTGCTGACTGCTCCCCTATACATGGCTTGTACCGCTTTCACAAGCCATTCATCTACTCCTAGTTTTCTAAGAGCCCACCAGATTACAGCATGTGGAACTCTGTCTAAGGCTTTCTCAAGGTCGACAAATGCCAAGTAGAGTGGCTTACTTTTAGCTAGGTACTTTTCCTGTAATTGCCTCACAAGGAAGAGGGCATCAGTGGTGCCTCTTCCTGGTACAAACCCAAATTGCATCTCGTCTATTTGTATATATATAATACATTATAAAGAAAGAAAAAACATTAGACATAAATAAATACCTATTATTTCTTCACATTCTCGTATTTGTGTATATATATATATATATATATATATATATGTTGGCATGGTTTCTAGGGTTGGATGCCATTCTGAAAGCCAACCACCCTACTGGGTGAATTTTATCCTGGCACCAACACTTCCACCTATCTATGCAAATTTATTAATGTTAATACTGGAGTTGTTGAGTTACAGAAATCTAAATAACAACAAATATTTACTCTCTCTCTCTCTTTTCCAACAAACTACTATAGCAAAAAAATCTCTCTCTCACCATTCTTATGATTGAACCTACAAAAAGTCACCATCTTTTTAATTACATTATTTTTCAGACAATAAATGGCAGAAATACTTAAACCTAATAGAGGAAGCTAATAAGAATTACAAAGCTTGTGAACAGACCAACTGTAGCTGCCATATTCAGTAAGTTTTTACCATTATTTTTCGGTTTTCAGTCAATTTATCAACATATTTTATTGTTCTTGTACTGGAAAATACTGTTGTTGGTGTAGCATGTTGGTTGTTACAAAAAGGGATAGTGTGTGTATATATGTCTGTATGTGTGTATATTTACACATGTGAAATGGATGCAGACACAAGTCATGAAGAAATACCTTGACTAACCAGCAAACTACAACATATTTTATTATATTTTATTATCATTTGTTTAAATTATTTTTTTATATGTGAACAATGATATTCCAAGTCATTCTACCCACTGTTAAGTGTAAGTGAAATATTACAATACTATAGATATCACTACAATGCCCACACCAATGTTATAATACTATAGATATCACTACACTGCAACTAACACCGATATTATATTACTATAGATATCTCTACATTACTTCCAACACCAGTGTTATATTGCTATACGTTATATACAGTGTAAATAGCCGCTACATTCTGTGATATTATTCTATATCTCTTCTTCTTTTAGGGTTCTAGATGATGATCTTTATATATGGGAGCATGGGAAGAAGGGTATTAGTAAAGCAGAGATGAAAGCAGCTAAAGAAAGGGGTGTCTATTACCAAATTGCAAGAAACCAGTTGTATCGGGAAAAAGAATGTATGTTCCCATTCCGGTATGTTTTTCTTTATTCACAAATTTTACTCATATTTTAAAAATATAATTATGTTAATATATGTATGTGTATATGTATATATACATAGCGGGATGAAGTGGTCTCTAGTTGGCACCCCCCCCCCCCCACTCCTCCTACATCTTAATTACTCCAATCCTTCCTAAATATCCCACCCTAGACCTACCTCTCCAACGCCTACTCTACATACACACACCCACTCCACAATTTCCCTCATCTGATGCATCTCTCTTGACCTACCCATGTATACAAGTATGGAAACTGCAACACGCTCTCTCAAATTGCTGCTGGGATGGCTGAAAGCTGTCAGTTGGCCATGCTGGTGACAACAAGAGCCCTTAGTTCACTATGTAAGGTGCTCATGTTGATTTCATGACAAAAGTGCACCTAGCCCTGCCTGCAGGGTTGGTGTGCTGGTGACATGACGAGTGGGTGCCCAGACACCCCCTGTGAGGTGGTCAAGTTGACATGACAGGAGGCACCTATCCCACCCTGTAAGGGAGACATGTTGCTGGCATGACAGAAGGTGTCTGGTCTGTGGAGTGGTCGGATTGATAGTAGGACATGACAATAAATGCCCAGCCCACTCTGTAAAGTAGGCTAGACAGCACCTTAACAAAAGCACCAAGTCCAACCCGTGACATGGTCATGCTGGAGATATGACAAAAAACCTCCAATCCATACTGTATAGTTGTAATTTTGGTGGCACAACAAAAGTGCCCAGTCCACACTGTAAATAGTCATTTTGGTGCCTACTGCTACTACTACTACTACTACTACTACACCCACCCTTTGTACCATGACTTTAAACCCCAAGGAACTTCTTTCCTCACATTCTACCCCAGGGAAATTCCTCTATTGTTTCCTCTCTTACTATTCTTCCTTACTCCCCCTTAAGTGATTTTACTTGTACTGTGACAATAACCTGTAAGGTGGTTGTGCTGGTACCAAAATGAAAAGGCACCCAGTCCAATTTATAAGGTGGTGGTGCTGGTCCCACAACAAAATGTACCCTGTCTACTTTGTAAAGTGATAGTGCTGGTGCCATAATAAAAAGTACCCTGTCATCATGAAAAGTGGTAGTGCTGGTTCCATATGCTATGCAAGCATGGAAAATAGATATTAACCGTTTGGCATTTACATTACTCTATGTTTACTACTGTATTTTCGCAGTATAATTATCTCACATAAAATCGAATCTACGAGGTTTTGATATTATTTATTTTGAGAACAATATCTTAACATAAGTATGAGCAGCTGATTACAGCCGGTTTGAACAGTAAGAGGTGAGAGAATTCTGGCCAGATACAGCCAGTCTATGTTCTGGGCTTCTATCCTCCTCAATTTCAACTTTGTCTTTCATCCTTCTGCAGTCAGTAAAGTACCAGTAAAATACTGGGGTTAATATAATCGCCTTTCCCCTCCCTGCTAATTGCTGGACTTGTGCCTAAATTGGAAATCATTAAGCTGGTATTTGGAGTGTTGCTTATCAAAGGTTCTTGCATAAAATTATTATGAAAGATTTATATATAATTATTAAAACTTTAAAGTAAACAGCTTAATATCATAGAATCTTAGGCAGTTTCAGGTGGTTTAGTATCAAATGATTAACACTGCTATATGGCCATCTACTTTTAGACAAGGGTCCATATCTATCGTTAATCTACTGCTGACAACCAACAAATACATTTTGTCTTATTTTCCTCTCTGTTTTTAGTTGCAGTGGTGTAGAACATTTTATAAAGAAACTACTGAAAGACCTTCCAGACATGGAAATGGTGATCAATGTACATGACCACCCCAAAGTGAACAAATTTCTTGACCCTTTACCTGTCTTCTCTTTCAGTAAAGTGGTATGTGGTTAATCTTTTACTTTTAGTTATTTCCCTCTTATTATATGAAAGTGAACATGCTCCATTGAATGTGTGATGTTAGTGTGCAGGAACAACAAAGTATGAGTGAGTTGAGAGAAAACTGAGTATAAGAAGAATCATATTCTGTGCAAGAGAGAACATTACACTGGTATGGACATGTAATGCAATTGGATGATGATCACTGTGTGAAGAAGTGGAAGTTAATTTAAAGAAGAAAATGACCAAGAAAGACATGGTAAAGGTAGTGAAAGTTCACCTCAAGAAATAACTCCTCATAAAGATGGAAAAAGAAACAAATGAGATGCTGTACTTGTCTAAGCCATGCAAGCTTGGGAAAATGGATATAAAAATGATAATGAATATGTGTGTTTTCCTTGTTGTAGACCACAGTTGTGCTCTTAAGTTACTGAAATTTTGCATTGTTGTATATTTTTTAAGGAGAAGGTCATAGGCTATGTGACATTATCGGTAATTTGTTCTTTTTAGATACAAAGAGAAAAACAAAGAACGTTGGATACCCTGAAATTCTGCAGTAGACATTGGGAAAAGTAATTCAATTAGAGTAATTATGTAAATTAGTGAAGTATTCTGAAAAAAAAAATTGTTTTTCTAAAAAATAGAAAACATGAGTAAAATTTTACTTTAAATTAATTTTATTCAAATGTTGTTGAGTCTGTCTGTTGGACTTGAGATTAACTCATCATAGACTGAGGTATTGAATATAATGACACCCTTTAGTATTCAGTTCATTCTGACTGAGGTACATCTAACAGCGAGAGCTGATGTCTACATCTCAGCTCACCAATTCTCTTGAAAGATATACGAAAGTGTTTGGAGATCAAACAACTGATCTGGCAAGGATAATGGACAGTGCACTTCATTGATGCACACCTGATGCTCTTCTTACTGAGGAACTACTTTGCCCTCTCAAAACTTCTCTTTTTGCTGTGCGGTATGTTTTGTCATCTTTGTATGTGACATCCTAGCAAACTTTATGCCACCATCACCACTGGAATGTAGATTTTGACAACACTGGATAGCAAAAAGCAAAACTCCCTGTGGATTTTGGTGGCCTCAGTCTCTGCGCATTGCCAGCCCACTTGTTAACTATCATCTCCAGCTGCACCATCATCAGTGAGGTTTTCTGCAAAATGAGAAAACCAAATGTGAACTGGGAACTAGTGTTAGCTTTAGATGTTTGAGTTGATGTTGGCCTCCCTATCCCTCAGTATGTAGGATACCAACATAACTGGAATGACATTAAATGTCGTTCAACATGCATGCAGATTGAGTCTTGCCTATCTATGGTCTGCCTTGTAACCAAACAGCAGTGTATGGCTCAGTTTGGTGCTCTCTACAGCAACTGGTACACCTGTATTGGAGTGGATCTGTGCCTTGTCATCCACTCTCCTATCACTACAATGCAGGTTGGTTCCCTCTGCATGTTGCTTTGAATGACAACAGAAGGGGCTTTGATGTGATCAGTTTCTTATCACAACTGGAGCCTGTCGATGTTGGCTGTTGTGGCAGTAGGTGCCCAGGCAGGTAAATCTCTTATCTGGGATACCACATACTCTGTTACATTCTCTGGTTCAAATCTGACACCACCACCTGTAACATATAGGAGTGGAGGATATCCAAATACCATGACTTCACTGCCTGCTTTCTTTGCATTCTGGTCACTATCAAGACCTCCAGTGTCCTTGGCCTTTTTCTTCCTCAAAATTAGGAGGAGTGCATCCTGCATGAGGTGGAATGGCTGATGCTAAATGTCCCTGGCTTTTCTCTGTGGCAATGCTTTCATCATCTTGTCTGCGCAGCGCAGCTGAGATATACTGCCCAGACAGGGGTGTAGAGTTTGCTGCTTCCCTTCCCACTTTTTTCAGTATTTAGTTTTTTCCTCCCTAAATTTTGTCCTTCTTTTCTCTTTTCATGTTTATTATTTTTAAATATTTCATCATTATCTTCATTTTGCATCCCTTTTCCATGCTGGTGTGGGTTGAAAGGGGTGGCACAGTCCAAGACCAGATGGATTAGTGTGATCAATGCTGGTCATACTGGGTGCATTTTTCATGACATCAGCACATGCCAAGCCAGACTGTGAATCAATTTCAATTACCAAACTCTGTCATTATGTTTACTTTTAGGGTTACAGTGCTTGTACTGGTCGATGGTCCTTTTGTATTATGGCATATCACCAGTCAACTCGGTCCCATGTCATTATGAAATTCAGTTCCTTAAGATCATTCTTCCCAATGTCATCACATCTTTTCTTTGGTCTATTCACTACTTCTTGCAGACTGAATAATTACTTGGAGGCCTTCTTTAACAGTAGTATTGACTGGTTATTTTTAGAATAGTAATGAATGTATTGTCTTGTTGAACTTAGTTACTTTCATGTTCCAGTTAGGGGCTGATATTTTCTTTAATTGAGGTGAGGACAGTAATATGTAATTAACCCTTTTCTTTCCAGTACACTCTGTAATATAGTAGGGCTGGTGCCATGATAAAATGTACCCAGTACACTCTGTAATATGGTAGTGCTGGTGCCACTCTGAGTACACTCTGTAGAGTGGTGGTGCTGATACCATAATAAAATACAGCCAGTACACTCTGTAGTCAGTGTTGGTGCCATGATAAAATGTACCCAGTCCACTCTATAATGTGGTTGGCATTAGGAAGGGGATCTAGTTGTAGAAATTGTGCCAACATGGAATGTATGAGCAAGGCATGATTATCTGACCTGTTATAGTCTCAGAACGTGACAACCTATACAAGCCATGCTAACATAGAAAAGAGATGTAAAACAGTGATGATGATGGTGATGATGAAGATGATGATAATTTCTAATAAAAGATGCTATAATTTTAAAGGGATTTTATAATATAACTAACTTTCTCATTATTAAAAAATGGAATATAATTTAATAAAAGTTCTAACATAAAATTATGATAGCATGTTTATAGATAAATATAAATACTTTAAAACAGTTTCTTATCATAGGACCAGGGGTGATTTTAGGTGGTTTAGTATTAAAAGGGTTATACACGTGGATCAATTGATTCTACACTTTTTGCTCCAGTTTTGTAACTTTGTATTCGTATTTGAAATTGAAATTTTGAAAAAATCCTTATTGTTAAATTTTTGTATTTATAATTTAGGTGAGTGAGTATTGGGACATAATGTATCCAGCTTGGACATTTTGGGAAGGTGGCCCCGCTGTCTGGCCCATCTATCCAACTGGCCTAGGAAGATGGGATCAACAAAGGAAAATTATTTCTCAGTAATTACATTATTTTTTTTTAAATTGAAACTTATCCTGGTATAGCTCTCTTAACTCTTGTCTGACTGTCTCTCTCAATGTGTCTGTCTTAATCGATGTCCGTTTGGTCTGTCTCTCAGTCTGTGTTAGTCTGTTTATCTAACTGTCTCAGATTGTGTGTCTGTGTACACCTACCTCTCTGTCTATACTTAACATTGCTGGTGTTGGAACAGTTGAAAGTCAGACTGTTTATCATAGATTTCTGGAGTTATTAATGAAACCATTCTTTGTCCAATACTTGCTAGCAAAGAAAATGGACATTAAATGATGAAATGATTATGCTGTTGTCTGTTTGTTTAGATCTTTTGCCCCTTATGTTTTAAATCTTTCCTTTTATAAGTACATCTGTTTATATTATTTTAGAAAAGCTGCTAAACATCCTTGGGACATGAAAGTTGACAAGGGTTTCTTCCGTGGATCTCGAACTAGTTCTGAGAGAGATCCATTGATTTTGCTGTCTCGAAAGTTTCCAAATTTAGTGGATGCTGAATATACGAAGAACCAGGCTTGGAGGTCTATTGAGGTATGATGTAATGATAATTACTCTCTCTCTCTCTCTATTCTTGCTTGTTTAATAAGTGATCTTTAAAGAATATCAAACATGCTTACTTTATGAAACAAAGATTAATGTTTACAGAAAAATTAGTTTTCCCTTTTCTCTAGGATTTCATTAGGAGTAATTTCCAACCTGTTATTTATAAAGTAGACCTTCACTTCAAAATATGGACAATTTTAGCAGTCCTGTTGCAGTGATAGAAGAACTTGGTTCATGAAATTTGGGACTTGAAAATGAAATAGAGTATAAATTCCTTGATTTTTGTGAGTTTAACAGTCAGTTGTTATATATATACTATACTGATTACTCATTAACTAGTTACACAGTATACGACAGACCAGCAAGGTACAAAACATGATTTTTCAAACAAGAAGAAAATATTTGAATTAAATGTTTTTATTCATGCAGTCAGAGACAATATATGGTAGAGAGGACACAACAACTTCTCTAGTGCTGGTGCCATGATAAAATACACACACTCTCTGGTGAAAGGAGTTGGTTTTAGGAAGGCAATCTAGTTGTAGAAACCATGCCAAAATGGAATGATATTCAAGAGGTAGACCTCTCGTCCATCAAGGAAGGCAGAAATTCTGCATAAGAAGTCACTTGGACCATAACAACCTGTCTAACCTATGCCAGTATGGAAAACAGACAAAATATGATGATGATATTTTGGCTTTAAACAGTAATTATTTTCTGCTTTAATTATGTATAAAAATATAGATTTTTAATTAGGAATTTTGTTTGATTGCAGGATACTTTAGGTAAACAGCCAGCTGAGGAAATGAGGCTTGAGGATCATTGTAAATACAAGTTTGTATCATAACTCTTCTCTTAATACACTACAGTCTTCTTCTTTCAGCCCATCTTTCATTGGAGATGACTAAACTCATTCAGAGGTCATTTAGTGCAGTATGGTTGTAATGTGCATGAATGACAAAGTATAGATGAACCGAGAGAGAAACTGGTTATAAGAAGGATTCATATGTAGTGTGTAAGAGAGACGACTGTGGTAGTATGGATATGTGATATGCATGGATGATGATTGTTAGGTGAAGAAGTGCCAAGGAGTCACAGTAGAGGAAGACCTAGAAGACATGAGCGCAGGTGGTGAGAGCTGATCTCAAACCACAAAAAATGATGAAGGACTTGACAAGTGGCGAGATGCTGTGCTGAAAAAGACCTGTCTAACCCATGCAAGCATGGAATGGCAGACGTAAAATTATGTTGATGATGAAGTTAATGTATTATTATATTGCAGTAGATTTATTACACTTATCTTGTAAGTTGAAGGCTTAATAGTTAATATATTCTGACTGATATATCTATATTTGTGTATATGTATGTATATATATATGTATTTATATGTGTGTATATATGTGTGTGTATGTGTGTATATATGTGTGTGTATGTGTGTATATATGTATTTATATGTATGTATGTATATATATATATATATAAATGTAAATATGCTTTTTTATATTCCAACAGATATTTATTCAATTTCCGAGGCGTGGCTGCCAGTTTCCGTTTAAAACATCTTTTCCTCTGTGAATCTTTAGTCTTTCATGTTGGGAATGATTGGTTGGAGTTCTTTTACCCATCTCTCAAACCATGGGTTCATTATATACCAGTACCAAATGATATGTCTAATGTCAGGTAGGTGAGATAATTTGTCTGTATGACATATATAGCAACATTCCTCTGTACACTGAACCACAGTGGCAGTTATTCCCTGATGAGATACACTTATGTCTGAAGTTCATTAGTATAATCTCTTTTTTTTTCTCTGTAGAGAGGAATGGTGTAAAGTGATAACACTTCATACTCTGTTCTTTTCACATCAAAGGCTTCTAGTTAAAAAATGGTAGTTTTATATAGCTTTAGTTTACTTCTAAATCTTCAAATACACAGTGTTCTATCATAAATATTTATTGTTAGGTTATATTTGTATTTCACTGTGAGATTAACTGGTCTGAAGTTCCACCCTTTCAATGGCCATTGTTATGCTGCTTTTAATTGACTCCATCCCTAGTGTATCACAGGTACTTATTTTATCAATATTGGAGAGTTGGGTGACAAGGAGATTATGTTCTGAATCAATAACCAAACAAGATGAAACTTAACCCTGCCATTTCCATATTTCTGTTATTATTTCATTATTAAGATGGTAATGTAACATATGGTTCTTATATAAAATTATGTTTGAAGATTTTAATTTAAACAAAAGCCCTTTAAAATGATTGGTTTTGTTTCACAGAACCAGAGCTGGTTTTTAACCAAAGTTGGTATTAAAAGGGTTAAAGACTGTTGTATAGTAAATGTTTTAGTACTTCAACCACTGTAATTTAAGATAGAGGAATTATCAAATTTTTAACAAGAAAAAGACAGGAAATTCATATTTTTAAAGCAGTTATTTTTAGAATTATATACCTTCCCTCAATGAATATTATTTCAATCATTTCAACAAATACAAGACATAATTTCATGCATGTTTCAGTCCTGTTAGATCTCAATGAAGCTTAAATTTCACTGTATTTACTGAATTAGTGGTGAGGAATCATTAATTAAATGTACAATATTGTACATGAGTAGGTGTCAGAAATTAGCATATCTAAAAAAATAAACCACGAAGATTAACTACTAAGATTAAGAATGCTAGGAAAATTATCTGGAGATATGAAGGGCATCCAACTGTAAAATCCATGCCAAAATTGGAACACATTTAAGCGAGACATGGCTCTTGATCCATCTAGGAAGACAATAGCTTTGATTAACCCTTTAACATTTACATTACTCTATTTTTACTATTGTATTTTCATAGTAAAGGCTTTATTTCACATAATTCATCATCATCATTTCATTTTACGTCTGCTTTTCCCTGCTTGCAAGGGTGGGACGGGAACTGATGCTGGCTTGATTTCTACAGCTGGATGCCCTTCCTAACACCAACCTCATTTACAATGAGTGCTGGGTGCTTTTTTCCGTGGCACCTACACATTATCTCACATAATATCGAATCTATGAGATTGTGATGTTATTTATTTTGAGAACAATACCTTAACATCAGTATGAGTGGCCAGTTACAGCCGGTTTGAACAGAAAGAGGTGAGAGAATTCTGGCTGGATATGGCCAGCTTACATGCTAAAGGGTTAAATACTGACTTGGTCTGTGATGACCCATCGGACCCAAGCCAGCATGGAAGAGTGTACATTAAATGCTGCTGATAATAGATTAACTTGGTTTATATGCTGTATTTATCAATCAGATAATTTGATGTAAGTACGACTATACACTTTGCTCACAACACAATGGCTGTAGTAAAATTTCAACTGAACAAGCATGATGTCTATTGTAGTCTGATCTGAATATATTAAACAGTCTAATCAGAACATATTTATAAAGAAGAATTAAACCAATCTACCTGAAGGAAGTAATACTGTGTTTCTTTTCATTTATACCATTACAGGGAACTTTTAGAGTTTGCTCAGGAAAATGATAACATAGCTAAAGTGATTGCCGACAGGTAAGTAATGAATTCACACACACACAGATGCATGCATAGACAGACGCAGACATGCTCAGACACTCAGACACAGACATGGACATACTCTCTCAGAGAGACAAACACTCTCACTGAGACATGGACACTCACTGACATAGACACATGTAGACATACAAACACACAAACATATAGATATACACGCAGTTCAGTATTTTAAAGATACCTGGCTTAATTTTGTTACCCCTAACCATCCAGTTGATAAGAAACTACATCTTTAGGTACAATCATCATCACCATTGGGTACTATAGTCCTTCTACCTTAACAATCGTCATCACCATTAAGTGCTACAGACACCCTACCTTAACTATCATCATTATCATTGGTTATTACAGTCCCTCTACCCCATACTGCGTAAAGTTGTCAGTGACTGAAGAGACTATAGTGTTGAAATAACTGTTCAGTGTTGCCAAGTACATCATAGTCTGTCTAGCCCCCAGTTCATTCTGTAAAGTAGTTGTTATTAAGGGCATCAAGCCATAGAAACCCTACCAAAATATTGAATGTATGAGCAATACAGGGTTTTCAAAACAGGCACATATCATATTGACCTTTTTTACTCATACCTGCATGGAAGTATTTATATGTAAAATAATTGTCTGTAATTTAAATTACACAAGACCAACAATTTTAGGGAAGGTTAAATTGGGTTCTAGGAAAATTCCCAGGTGGAAAATTGCCAGTGTGGAATATTGCCATTGACAAATTAAAAGACACACACACACACACTCACTCTCTCCAAAGCACTGTCAGATAAATAGATTCAAAACCTTAAGTAAAACCTAAAGCACTGGCAATTTTCCGTTCACAGATTAAATTAACCTCAGTGCATTACTGGTGCTTTATTTTATCAACCCCATAAGGATGAAAGACAAAATTAGCTTCAGTGGAATATGAACTTGTAACGTAAAGGGACATAACTCTATGCTGCAATGCATATATATATATATATATATATAAAATATTGGTGGTGATGATGGTGCCATAAGTTATATGAGTCTGCTATCTAGTATATTACCAATTTTTATGTCATGCGCTCTTTTTTCTTGGCCAAATATCTTGGGATTTGATCTCGCCAATTCTTCCCAGTCTTCATGTCACCCTTCACTGACAGCACCTGATGTTTTCACACAACATTCATCATTTGTTCACATCCTATATCCATACAAGGCCAGTGAAAAATATGGATAACAAAAGTATAACTTGAATATGTCTTTATCATACTATATATCTCTTCCAACTCTCCTGCACTCGCCTTATCATACTATGAATTTCTTCCAATTCTTCCACACTGTCTTTACCTTACTATAGATCTCTTCCAACTGTCCCACACTGTAAATCACATCCCACTCTCCTACACTGTCCTTACCATACTATACATCTCCAGCTCTCCCACACTATAAACCTCTTCCAGCTCTGCCACTCTGTCTTTACCATACTATATATCTCTTCAACCCTCCCACACTATCTTTACCATACTATATATCTCTTCCAGCTCTCCCACACTATCCTTACCATACTATAAAATCTCTCCCATTCTCCCATCTGTTCCACACTGCCTTTGCCATAATTTATGTCATCAGTTTCACTATACACAGGATAAAGCCAGATATTTGCACATGTGAATTAGTATGATCAATTTAGATCTTGTCCTCATATTTATGGTGTCTGCTGTTTTAAATGGTGACTGGCTGATAATATCTGTGTCAGTTTACTTTGGTTGGATTTGAACTCAGAATGTAAAGAACAAACAAATATCTGTGTCAATTGAATTTGGTGGGATGTAAAGTGTTGAACCAAATACAGTAAATCATTTGTGTGATGTTCTAATGATTCTGCCAATCCTATAATAATAATTTTTGACTCAAGACCAGAAATTTAAGGTATTTTGAATCATTATGGCTGACAATATCTGAATCAGATATTTGTAATTACTGTGGATGCCTTGGTTTAAATGGCTTGACCCCACCTCCAGGTGTACACCACCACACTCAGGATAAGATATGTGCATCTAGTTATATAAAACCTGCAAAAAAAAAATGGATCTTGTTCAATCCATGCAAGCATGTAAAAAAGAACACAATGATGATGAGTTTGATAACATTATAGTTTGTTTCGTTTTGGTTACAGGGGCCGTAAACATATCTGGAACCATTTGCGGATGAAGGATATCACATGTTACTGGAAGAATCTTCTTCAACGTTATGCCAAATTGTTCAACTATAAACCTCATTTTAACAAAGATCTAATTCTCATCAAATAGACCACAACATTAGCTATAATTATAAATAATATATCTCATAATAGACAAAGACTTCTTAAAATATTGTTATATAATTTTTCTTCTAAAATAAAAATATTTTCAAAATGACAAAAATAAAAAAAATATTGCCTTTTTTCTATATGAAATGTTTAGTTTTCTTTTGCCTTGCTCTTTCTTCTATCTATTCTGTCAAACATGAGGAAGGGCAATATCCATGACCTTTTTTTTCAGGTGCTTGAGATGATAGAATTTATAGTTGGATCTGTTCCAAACACTTCCAAAAGAGTGAACTCTTGTGGTGGTGGTAGTGGTGTTAAACTAGGGGATAGATGAGTCTTCCACCCATGAACACGGAATGCAAACAACTGGAACTGTTCTGCCAATCAACCATGCTGGATCGATACTTTATTTTATTTTATTGATGAAAGGCAAAGTTTACATAGGTTGGATTTGAATTCAGAATCCTATAATAATAATAATTTCTAATATAAGCATAAGAGGCGGACTTCAGTTGATTAAATCAACTGCAGTACTTCACCGGTACTTTATTTTATCAACTCTGGAAGGTAAAGTTGATCTTGGTGCAATTTGATCAAGGCCACCTTTTGGCTAAACAACACCCCATCTGGTGAAATATCCCATATATCATCATCAGCATTGTTTTTTAATTCTGTTTTTCTATGCTTACATGGGTTTGTTGGATCCTTTTCAGCACTGCATCTCCTCTATGAGTTTCAGCAATTTGAGATCAGCTCTCACCACCTTTGCCAAGGTCTTCCTTGGCCTACCTCTACTGTGGCTTCCTTCTGGGATTTCCTGGCACTTGTTCACCAAATGATCATCCTCCAATCTCTGGCTTTTTCTCACATTTACATTGCTACATCCAAGGAAGCATGGTTGCTTCATTTCTCTCCAGCCTATGCATATCTTCTGCATTCATTCTCCATGTTTCATTACCATGCAACATTGCAATTTGCATATAGGCATCATACAACCATCCTTCTGAATGTAGGGAATAACTCTAAACTTCTTCCATCCTATCCTTATTCAAGCTATTTTGCTCTCAGAACACCCTCCTCTGCTGCTAATTAGGTCATCAAGATAGAAGCTATCAGCTACTTCTATGGATCCTTTATGTGATTGGAAAAGGTTTATATGACTGATGCTCTTCTTGTCGATTACCCCTGTGCATTTTCTACATACAAAGTCTTCCCGTCCAGTTAGTCCACCTGTTATCCTACTACATCTCTTGTGTAACCAGGATTTACATTATATAGAGTTAATGCCTATTCCTTTTCTACATATTGAGCAAAGCCACTTTCCTGAAGGAATCAGGGCCCTACTTTCTTTCTTACTTACTAGCACTTAGTTTTGGCTAAGTTTACTAGATGGTAGCCACAGAGTAGGCAGACCCAGAAAAACCTGGGACGACTTGATAAATTCTGACCTCACACACTTACACCTCTCCAAGACAATGTCACTGGACCGAGATCTTGGGCGCTACACAGTAATACAGAAGACCCGCCTTGCCTAAGTACAAAGCGAAACCTACAGTCAGTAGGCACCTCTAATAAAATACACCCCCGTCCCACTACCCCCCACCCCTTCCTATGTAAAGTTATGTTGGTGCCACAACATCCAGTCCGAAACAAATGAGGCCGTGTAGGTGTCACGACAAAAAAACACACAGTCCACGCTGTAATGTGGCCGTGTAGGTAACACGGTAAAAACCTCCCAGTCCACACTGTAAACGTGGTTGGTGTTAGGAAGGGCATCCAACTAGAAAACCTGCCAGACAGTCCTATACGAGCAAGACAACCAATCTTGCCTCAAGTGGGAAAATTACTGTCCAAACCCATACTAGCGTGGAACATGGACGTTAAACGATGATGATGATTTACTCTGTCCTTTTGATTCCAAATTCTGTTTCCATAGTTGGAATTTATTCTCTAGTTCTTTTATGGATTCAGCTATAAGGACTGGATCATCAGCACAAAGATGTTCCCATGGACAGCCAGTCTGACACTCTGTTATGACTTGGAGAAGTATGGAGAACAGAACCCTAATGAACTACCTGTACCTTGAATTCCTCACTAAACTTATTACCTATTCTCACTTTAGTTACTGCTCCTCTGTACGCGGCTTGCACTGCTCTTATAAGCCATTCTTCACCTAATTTTCTTAATGACCACTATATAATAGATTGAGGTACTCTGTCCAAATGCCTTTTCTAGATCAGCAAAAGCTAAATATAGGGTCTTATTCGTGGCTAGGAATTTCTCTTGTCTTACTAAGAAAAGGGCATCTTTTCTCCGGCATAAAACTGAACTGCATCTCTTTTCCTATTTAACTTGGTCCATTAGCTTTACTCTGCTGTAGTTGCTCCTTTCTAGAGCAACACTTTTATCCTTGTAACAATTTATGATCGTACAGCTGCACCAGTCACTGGGTATGACTTTGTCCTTTATAAAAGCATAACTAAACATTAACAAGGTGTTTAATGTGCCATACTACAGTTTTCTGTCATTCACCACACTGTGAGGGTGGGGGGAAGGTTAGTATTGAATACATTGAACCCTTTTCTTACCAACACTAGGAAGATTGTGCCAATGACACAACTGAGAGGTCCTCTTAACCCTTTTAGGCATGGTTTCTACAGTGGGGTCTTTTTCCTATTGCCAACCACCTTACAGGGTGTACCTGCTGCATTTTCATGGCACCAACTATAGAAACATTGTTGGTCATAGTTTCAACTGTAGAACCCTCTCTGCTCTGTGGGGTTTGTGGCGGGGAGCAATAGGAGAGGAAGATAGGCATGAAGTTATAGCTGTGTGGTAAATTGGCAGCGTGAATGATGAGTTTGGGGATAGGGGATGTAGGTGGTTTGTGGTGTATGGATGGTGTATTCAGTAGTGCGCAGGTGTGTGGTGATGGAGAAATAACTAAGGGAAGGGAGTAAAGAGAGTAGCTACTAGGGTGCAATAGTGAAGGTATCTAAGGGTTTTAGAGGGGGGAGTAGGTGTGGGGGGAGCATAGTGGTAGGATGGGTAGCCGCTAGAGGAAGTGGAGGGGACAAAGATGAGTTAGGTTACATTATATGCTGTTGACCAGATCTTTAGCATCATGGCATAATGCCAACCCTTCACAGCCTTTTGTCATGTGTTGTAAGGCTTAGTTCAAGGTCAATCTTCACTAACTCATCCCAATTTTTTGTGCGTCTCCGAGCTATTTGGATTTCTCTGCATTTCTTTATGAAACTACTATTTTCCATATGCTTCACATGTCTATACCAATACATTCTTTGTTGTCAGCTTTCTAAACTTCTTTGAGCCTGTTCTGGTCCTGGCTAATACACTTTCAGTGTATCCTCCCCCACTGCTAATTAGATAGCCAAGGTAAAAAAGCTGGCAACAGAAGGAATCTATTTCACATATGCTCTTAGTGCTTACATCTCCTGTGCATCTGCCACATACAAAGTCTATCTTTTCTCTGTGTGCATTTGTATATATTATTATTATTCGAGTTAGTAATAGAATAATTAAGCTTAGATTAGTTGTAGGCAGGAGGCTACTGACAATCATCTCTGCCTATGCTCCCCAGGCAGGCCTAGGCAAAGAAGAGAAAGACTGCTTTTACGAGCAATTTTTACAAACAACCGCAATGACAGAGGACGGAGACATCGTTATGCTAGCAGGGGACTTCAATGGTCATGTTGGACAGCTCCAGGATGGTTACACTGGGGTACATGGTGGGCACGGTTACGGCTCAAGAAATGAAGAAGGAGTGAGACTTCTTGAATTTTGTGATGCAAGTACACTGACTATTTGCAACACAAACTTCCAGAAACCTGCCAATCACCTAATAACCTTCAAATCTGGCGAGCACATAAGCCAGATTGACTTCTTACTAGTTAGGCAGGGGGACAGGCAGATAGTATCTAATACCAAGGCATACCCTGGGGAAGAATGTACCCCACAGCATAGGTTAGTCGTTAGTGATATCTCAGTAAGCAAGAGATGGAATGAGACATATAGGAAGGTGTGAAGAAGAAAGGTCTGGAAGCTAAAAGACCTTTCACTAAAATACAAATTTAGGAAAGCCCTTCAAGATGTATATGACGAAAAAGAAGACGATTTAGAGACGTATGACATAGATAATAACTGGAATTTCTTACGTGACAACTTACTGCAGGCTACTGATGAAACTTGTGGCTGGAGCAGAGCTCCAACCAGACAGAGAGTGACCTGGTGGTGGAACAGCACAGTAGATAAGGCTATTAGAGACAAAAGACTAGCTTGGAAAAAGGGTGGGAGTAGGGAAGGATATACAGCCGCTAAGAGAGAAGCTAGACGTCAGGTGTACTTAGCAGGCAGGGAGGCTGAGAGAAGGAGGTTTGCCAATGTTCTGCGACGGAAAGATCAGAGGCGTGCAGTGTTCCCCATTGCAAGGCAGTGTGTCAATGCAAATCAGGATGTTGTTGGAGATAAATGTGTCCGGAATGATGCCTGTGTACTTAGTGTCATGAATGATCAGAAAAAGAAGGCCTGGAAATGTCATTATCAGAGACTGATGAATGTGGAGAACGAATGGGAGAGAGAGAAATTACCCTAAGTAGATCCAACAGAGGGACCAGCTATTGAGATTGACGAATATAGGGTCCAAGAGGCGATTAAGGAAATGAAAAATGGTAAGGCTGCTGGACCATCGGGGATAGTTGCTGAGATGCTGAAGGCATCAGGGGACGTAGGCACTAAACTGGTTGCACGCATCATCAATCAGGCTATATATGGTGGTGCAGCAGTACTCTCATAAATTGCTACAAAGGTAAAGGGGATGCTCTGGAGAGGAGCAATTATAGGGGTATAAAACTGATGGATCAGGTTATGAAAGTGGCAGAAAGGATATTAGCACAACTAATTAGAGAAAGGGTCAAACTAGATGAGATGCAGTTTGGTTTTGTGTCTGGGAAGAGTACAACAGATGCCCTCTTCTTGGTGAGACAATTACAAGAGAGGTTCTTAGAGAAAAATAAGCCACTGTACTTAGCCTTTGTTGACCTAGAGAAGGCCTTGATCTGTCATCTGGTGATCCCTAAGAAAACTAGGTGTTGAGGAATGGCTTGTGAGGACTGCAAACTTTGTACAGAGGTACTGTCAGTAAAGTCAGGGTAGAAATGGAGTTTAGTGAGGAATTCCAGATACAAGTAGGAGTACATCAAAGTTCGGTCCTCAGCCCGCTCTTGTTCATTATAGTCCTCCAAGCCATGACAGGAGTTTAAGACTGGCTGTCCATGGGAACTTCTCTATGCTGACAATCTGGTTCTTATAGCAGAATCAGTAGAGGAGCTAGAGAATAAATTCTGGCTATGGAAACAGCAGTTGGAAGCAAGAGGACTGAGAGTGAACCTAGCTAAGACAAAAGTGTTGATGAGTAGAAAAGAGAACAAAAGTCTGATTCTGTCAGGGAAATGGCCATGTTCGATATGCAGAAAAGGAACTGGCATAAATTCTATAAAATGCACACAATGAAGATCCTGGGTACACAAGAGATGTAGTGGGATAGCAGGCAAACTAACAGATAGGGAGAAATACGTATGCAGTAGATGTACAGGGAAATTAGATAGTAGAAGTCGCATTGATAGACACATTTTTCAAATGCAGGAGGGCACTATAGAAGTGGTGGATAGCTTCCGGTACCTAGTAGATCAGATTAGCATGGGAGGGGGGTGTTCCGAGGCCATAGTATCTAGAATAAGGACAGGTTGGAAGAAGTTTAGGGAGCTGCTTTCTCTGCTGACAAAGAAGGGTTTCTCGCTGCGTACGAAAGGCCGGTTATATGATGCCTGTGTGAGAAGCGCAATGTTGCATGGGAGTGAGACATGGGCAGCAACTGCAGAGGATATGCGACGGCTGGAGAGAAATGAGGCAAGCATGCTCCGTTGGATGTGCAGTGTCAATGTGCGTGAACGACCCAGCATGAATGTGTTGAGAGAGAAACTGTGTCTGAGAGGGATAGAATATAGTGTGCGAGAGATGAGACTGAGGTGGTATGGACATGTGATGCGCATGGAGGATGACCGATGGGTGAAGAAGTGCCAGGAAATGCCAGTTGAAGGAAGACGTAGTAGAGGTAGACCATGAAAAACATGGGCGGAGGTGGTGAGAACAGACCTCAGATCGTTGAAGCTCACGGTGGAGATGATGAAGGACCGTGACAAGAGGAGAGATGCTGTGCTGAATAAAACCCGTCCCCCCCTTGCAAGCAGGGAAGAGCGGACGTAAAATGATGATGATGATTTAGCCAGCTACTTAACATACAGCGCTCTTTTAGTCTATAGAAACTATTGTATATATATACACACATATATATATATATATATATATATATACACACACACACATTATTAACAAAGAATTCTGCTTTCACCCTAAAGATCCTGCTTTAGGGTGAAAGTAGAAATTGTTTTAAACTTTTAATCTGTGGTAATAATAAATATTTGCTGTACAGTTTTATATCTATCTATCTATCTATCTATCTATCTATTTATTGTATGTAAACTTCCCCCTTTGTATTTGTCCCCTTCTTTTGTGCCCCTGTGGCTAATAAAGAAACATATCTATCTATCTATCTATCTATATCTATATCTATATATATAACAGATTGAGAAAAAGCGAGAGTGTATTTGAATACCTATAAAGATGAGAAAACTCAGCAGTAGGGCAGCCATTAAAACAGCTAAATGCTGGATTGTGCAACAGAAAAATAAATCTTTCTGCTGGTATGATGTGTGTGTGATAAAGCAAATAGCACAGATAGAAAGACGAAAGAAAACAAAGAAAAGAAAAAAATGGTACTCTCAATTAAATCATGCCAAACCATTTTGCTGGTTTGAGCATTGATGAGGGTGAAGATGTGTGTATATAAACTTGTCTTCAACATTGCCTTTCATATTTTCTTTTTCCAGTTACTTCTATGCACCAACACACTTCTCCTTGTCTTCCACCTCTTTCAATCTTTTCTATATTTCATCTACATGTCGCCTACCTTGTGGATTGTCTCTCTGTTAACCACAGGCTGCTGGTCTCCGCCCATCGTTGTCTTTGATAGCATTTAGCTGTTTTAACGACTGTTCTAGTGATGAGTTTTCTCATTTTATATATATATATATATATATATATATTCATATATATTGGATCTGATGTCTGTATTATTAGTCATCACTATCAGACTGCCATTCTGAGTTCAAATCCTGCCAAGGTTAACTTTGCCTTTCATCCTTACGGAGTCGATAAAATAAAGTACCAGTAATGCATTGGGTAATTGCTGGCCTTGTGCCTAACGTAGAAACAATTATCAAACTGCCTATATTATCGGATCTGATGTCTGTATTATTAGTCAACACTATCAGATAGCCTGTATTATCGGATCTGATATATGTATTATTAGTCAATACTATCTGATTGTCTGTATTATCAGATCTGATCAGGCATCAGACCTGTTTTGGAATTGGATCTAAACTGACATTCAATCTAATGTCTGTATTATTAGCCAACAATATCAGACTGCCTGTATTATCAGATCTGATCTGATGTCTGTATTATTAGTCAACACTATCAGACTGCCTGTATTATCGGAGCTGATGTCTTTATTAGTCAACACTATCAGACTCCTGTATTATTAGTCAACACTATCAGACTGCCTGTATTATCGGATCTGATGTCTGTATTATTAGTGATCATTATCAGACAGCCTGTATTATCAGATCTGATCTGTCTGTATTGTTAGTCAACATTACCAGACAGCCTGTATTATCAGATCTGATCTGATGTCTGTATTGTTAGTCAACATTACCAGACAGCCTGTATTATCAGATCTGATGTCTTTATTAGTTAACACTATCAGACTGCCTGTATTATTAGTCAACACTATTAGACTGCTTGTATTATTGGATCTGATCTGGGATCGGATTAACACAGCTGTTTAGCTCAGCTTAGATCTCTCTACACTACCAATATTGTCCAAGGGAAAGGCAAAAGCTGATACAACTTGGCACCATTGTTGTTGCAGCCCGTTATATTTTCCAACTGAGTGGATTATGAGCATTGTAATAGTAAAGTGTTTTGCTCAAGGATACAACACACTGCATGTTCCAGGAATCGAACTCAAAACCTCAGTCATGAGCTTACTACCCTTACAACTGAGATTTAAGGGAATTGTCATCACCATTTCTCAGGAATGTGAACACTGGTTAACGCTCCTTATACACACACCTGCTCCCAACAAACACACCTACTTCCAATACACAGTCACGTGCTCCCAATACACACTCACACACACCTACCCGCAATACACATTACACCTGTGGTTTAATTAAGGAACAAAGAAAAGAATCATAATTACATCACCTTTTCTTCTGAAACTTTGAGATAACTGCACTCCAATACCTCCTTAGGAGATAATATATTATCAAAGGGTTTCGGCTTCTGTCTGTTGGTAGTTTGCTGATATATGGGGAAAAACAAAAATAATATACATATATACATATATATCGTTTTTTTTATTTAGCAGCGCCTTGGTGAGGTAAATTTTCTATTCTAAATTTTTTTTAAATATCACTTTAATAAACTTAGCATCCTGATCTTAATTTCCTATATTTTTTAATTGTGCTTTAACAAACTTTAATATTTATTTCGTATACATCTGTGATGTATAATACATATCTCTTAAGCCAACCATTATTGGCTGTCTCTTACGCTTAAGATCTACCTCATTTTAGCCATAATGTTAATATTTAGTTTATTAGATTTTTTTTTTTATTTAGCAGTGCCTTAGTGAGACAAATTTTCTATTCCAATTTTTTATTTTAAATGTCCCATTGTTTATTAGATAATTTTTTTATTTAGCAGGGCCTCTTTTTTAAGATGCCCTTTAATAAACTTAGCATCCTGATCTCTTATAAAATATTTTTCTCACCCACCCTCCCTCACTCACCACCATAGTACAGTCCAATGAAAAAGGAGAATGCCATCTTGGAAACCTAACTGCACCCCCCCCCCCCCACATGCCAAATATAACTGATTGGAAAATAATATTCATAATAATCAAGGTCACGATGGAAACGCCCAGCCAACACCTGAATTGAGAATCTACCCTTGTCCCTCCTCATAGTGGTGTCACCCAGTCCCAGGCTCACACAATGTGGCTTCCTATCGAGTAGGGTTTGCTGCGTGGAGAGTGCCACTAGCCCCTGGCTCACACAATGTGATTTCATATTGAGAAGGGTTTGTTTCATGGAGAGTGTCCGGCTCCAAAACTGTCCCTCCTCATAGTGGTGTCATCCAGTGCCGGGCTCCAAAACTGGGGTGCCTCTGTGAGAAGGGTTCGGTGCAACCAACTGGCCTGTTCCTCCTCATAGTGGTGTCATCCAGTGCCGGGCTCTCAAAATTGTGGTTCCTGTCCTTCATCATAGTGGAGTCACACATGGTTATCCAGTTTTGTATTGAGAAGTGTCCGTCACATGGAGAGTGCCCAGTTTTGAAACTGGGGTGCTGCTGTGAGAGGGGTTCAGTGCAGCCAACTGGCCTGTCCCTTCTCATAGTGGTCTCACCCATTGTCGGGCTCCGAAACCATGGTTCTGCTGTGAGATGTGTTTGTCGTGGCCAACTGGCCTGTCCCTCTTCATAGCAGTGCCATCCACTCCCAGGCTGCCAGAATTTGGTTTCATCTGTTGCATGGACAGTGCCCGGCTTCGAAACTGGGATGCCACTAGCCATTTCTAAACAAAGCCTGCTTTGTGTCTCCCTATTTATATACATATATATACCTGCTATGGTTATATAGCTTTTAATTGAATGGAAAGAAGCATGGGTGGTGTGTTGGTGTAATGGTAACACAAAGCAAAGATGCAGGTTCGTGTCCCATGTATGTCAATACTCATCCTTTTTTCCATTCAGTGTTTTTAAAAACATCCCAACTAACACTAATTTTATTTAGTCAAATACGGCGTACGCACATGTTAATACCTAATTTTCAAATTCGCTAGCCGTTTCTATACAAAGCCTGCTTTGTGTCTCCCTATTTATATATATATATATAATAATAATAATAATAATGAAATTATTGTGTAAAGTGTTCAGGTGCACTACAACTCGTCAAAGGTGCATGTATAGTACATAGAATAATATACAAATGTCAGGGAAGTGAATAGTGTATGAGTCATGATATACATGTGTGTATGTGTATGGAAGGGGAACATTAGGTGTAGTGTTGGCGAATCTTGGGAAGCATGGAGGTTTTAAAGGATGCAGGTAGTTTGTTCCATGCTTCAGCAGCTCTGAGCGTGAAAAAATGTTTCCGAAAGTCATGGGAACTGTGCTGTTTTCTGACTTTGTGGGCATGCCCACGTGTGTTAGACACATGGAAATCAAAAAGGAACTCAGGGTTGTTGTTGGCAAGATGGTTAAAAATTTTGTGGGTGTTTACCAAGTCAGTTGCCAGGCGTCGGAGCTTCAATGTATCCATGCGCAGAGAAGCAAGGCGTTCAGAGTATGGTAGATGCCTGATGGAGGATATTTGCTTGGTTGCACGTCTCTGAACAGTTTCCAGGCGGTCAATGTTCTGAGCAAGATAGGGGTTCCAGATTCCAGACTGGTGATGCAAATTCTAAGTGTGGCTGCACCATAGCTATATACAGCTTTAAACAGATAGCTGGAGAGTGGCTGACAATGGTCTTGCTGAGTGATGCTAAGACACCCTCGGCCCTCTTGACAATTTTAGAGATGTGCTTCGTCCAACGCAAATCGCTGCTGACCGTAATGCCCAGGTCATGTTCACAAGAAGACTTCTTAATATTAGTGCTGTGGAGGGAGTATGTGGACGCTGGGTTTTTACACCCAACATGCATGGTGGTGCACTTGTCCACAGCTAGCTTGAGTTGCCGGTCTGAGATCCATTGTTGCATTGTGTCCAGGTCAATTGCAGGCAAGATCTATAGTGTTCAGGATCTGTCCTTTTTATCTCAAGGTACAGCTTGATGTCATCTGCGTACTTTAGTACTGTGGCATTCTTTAAGTTGGCATCTATGTCATTAATATATGCCACAAACAGATCCCTGTGGTATACCAGATGACATCTCATATGGTGAGGAATGCTGTCCCAGAACCGTGACTACCTCTCTTCGACTGAGAATGAAAGACTTCAACCAGTTAAAAAATATATATAATGTTGTTTTAGATCATTATTCACCAGTTTGCAAATGGCAAGTTAGAGAAGTGTGGAAAAGAAAAAAAATTTAGATTTTAAGCAAGGTCATTTATATTATTCTCTCCAGATTTATTTTATTTTATCATTACGTTATTTTTGGTTTTTCTTGTTTTTTCCCAAGCAGTTTGGATTTTGTTTTTTGCTTTACAAATAAAAACAGAAACAAAAGACAGAAAATAAAAAATAAAATAAATAAATAAAAAAACTAAAAGCTACAATCCTTGTAGATCTTTGTTCTATGTACCTGTGTATATATGTATGCGTGTGTGTGTATGAACAGGCATATGTATGAATGATATTTGAATGAATTATATATGTATTTTATATATATATATATTATATATACAGGGTGTCACAAAAAATGTACTCACATCTTTGAAAAAAAATTAGGTTAAATTGTAAAGAGCTTTTATATGCTTCGATTCGGAGTAACCTATGAACTAGATAGTGTGTATATATCTTTTGGGACACCCTGTATGTATATATATGAGTGTGTGTAAATTAATTTATATACACTCACACTATTATACATATATATATAAGTATACATTTATGTACATATATATATATATGTATATATATACACACATATTTACATGTATCTAAACATAAATTCACATACATATATATTAGTGTGTGTATGCATATGTGTGTGTGCGCGCGCGTGTGTTTGTAGTAAAACTGAGTTTCTATAATAGTTCACTGTGTGAGATTAATGCATAACATTTGGACAGCTTCTGATGACTAGATTTCAAAGTTATCCAATATAATCATTATTGGAATAAATAAATAGTGGTGGAGATGGTAACGGTGGTGGTGGTAGTAGAGGAGGGTAAGGGTGGCTGAGAGACGTTAAGTTGCAAAAGAAAGACATACAAGGGTTTTCGTAAAAACAGGGAAATGAAGCAATGCTGGAGTGAAACTGAATTGTGTCTGGCAATGTTTAGAAAATATAGCAGAAGGAAGGTATGAGGAGATAGATAAATAGACAGATAGAAAGATAGATAGATAGTGAAAGAAAAGCTTTGAAGTTTTATCAATTTTCTTTTAAATTTATCAAGCAAAGATTTTGACTTTGCATAGTTAATTGTTAGACAAGAAAGGTCACATGACTGTATCTAATTGTCTATGTTGATGGTTAGTCAAGATCACATGACTGTATCTAGCAGTCTGTTGATGGTTAGACATCACATGACTATCAAGCAGTCAATGTGATGCTAAGATAAAGTCACATGACTGTATCTAGCTGTCTATGTTGATAGGTTTAGAACAATTGACAAAACATATATTGTAGAAAATGGAATTATCTGACATGACCAAAATACCTTTAAATCTTCTACATACTAAGTTCCTTCAAGTCCTGAATGAAATGCATGTTAAAACTAGTACATCAACAATATTTGTAACACACACACACAAACTGGAATGCATGTTACACACACACACCTGTATATTTATGTTACACACACCTCTATATTTGTTATATACACACATACACACAAACTAGTATGTATGTTCAACATACACACCTGCATATTACACACACACACACATGTGCATAGTAAAAAATAAAGTTTCTTTATATCTGGTGGGCCGTTGTTAAAGCCACACACACACACACACATGCATACATATATACACAAATGCAATTTCCTTCATACAAACATATATATATAAAACCACGCGCATACACATTATCTGAATAATACTATTAATAATAATATTGTTAGATATCACCAAAGACTGGGTCTTTGATTTTGTTTTTGCCATATCCTTGGCAACAACACCCATTTAACTGCAGTTAGGGCCTTGGAGGATTTATATAGGGTGGTTTTATTTGAATTGTTAGAATTTGAAGACACTATAATTGGTAAATATCAATCTTTTAACTAATTAGCAGGAACAACACAGTACAAAGAAAAACTAAATTGAAAATGTATACTGAGCTATTTAAATGCAAGTCTATTTAGTATTTATAACACTTTAGAACAGTGTGTGTTATAGATCTTTATACATATAGCCAAACCAAAATCTAAAAGGAATAAGATAGTATTGTTAAATCTCATTGATATCTGGGAAAGCAATATCAGATTTAGAGAATATGAATATCTTAAACTCCTAGAGTAGCATCAATGCTGCTTTATGATAAGATGACTTGAAGATACATGCATATCATTATTTAATGTTTGTTTTCCCTGCTATATGAGAGAGTAAGAGAGATAGTGATGAGATGTGGCAGTGTTTATACCTTCCTCTACAGTATAACAAGCATGACTACAACTCTAAATCAAAGCTGAGAACTGATCATTACATGAAGGTGAAAAATACCATATATAAAGCTTCTATGCTATATATATATATATATATATATATAAAACAGATATACCTTGTAGGGATTTTTGTTTATTTTCATACATGCACATTTTGATTTGATGCTGAATTAATTCCAATATATACTGTTGGAGCACAGCAGAAATAGAGATTACAGATGTGCCATAACAAGGTGGTAGGGTATAATAGAGCAGGCTAGAGACATTTCTGATATGATTGAACTAAATCTTGACGTCAAACTTCACTCTAAGCAAAGCAAGCATGTATTATGAGCTAGAAACTGTTATAGAATTAGAGGGTGATATGAAAGTCAAGTAATCACCGTTACTCAACAAGTGACGACTGTAACAATATATAATAAGGATGACAGAGGGTTTCATATACCATATTCTTCCATGTATACCACACAGTTTTCCTCACTTTTTTGTGGGTGTGTGTAGTATATGCTATAACTAAATGCTTCCAGCTCTGTTCTTGAGAAAACAGGAAACTGTATTAAGGATCAACCAACACCTACTACCCTTGATTTTGATCATACTTTTTCTTATGCAATATTATCGATATTGAGCTTTTCTATGATGAAACGCTGGATTCTAATAGTTTAACTTCATAGTCTTCTGGAAACTAGCCTTTTCCACACATTTTTCTGATCAAAGTGGAGATGTGTCCAATACATTGAATAATACAGTATGTGAGAAAGCTGTAGAGATATGTGGTATGGCAGTGAAATAAAAACATTATAAAACTGAAGCAAGGTTATGATCAGTGGTGTATGGTGTTGGTGAGTGTGTGGATTTGGTTGGTGGGACCTTTGGAGCTAGTGTATGGAGGAGATGCAAACACACACAAAGTAATTGTAATCTTTAGAGACAGTGCAAGGGACATAACTCTTATTATAAAAATAAATTCCATTGCTACTCCAACATTGAGTGATTAACAAAATTTAAGATATTTAATTTATAAAATAGCAGTCCAGCCATGATACAATGGAACTATTAATATAAAGCAGCAAAATAATCAAAGAGAAACAAAACTGCCATTAACACACACACGGTCAAACATGACTAACTAGAGTGGGGTCATTTTGGGAGTATACTTTTGACAGTGTTGATAACATTGGATAAAGTTACATAGGAAAAAAAGTCTATAATTTTGAAATTTTGAAATTTTATGGTGATTATATAAAATAAATAGTTATTAACTTAATCTCTGATTAAATAAAAAAAAAATAGTTATAATTAATAACTCCATTTTGCTAAATTGATTGATAACATTGATCATGCTCAAACACTGTAAATACAGATGTTTTTATATGTATATTCCATTCATCAAAATAAGAGCCAACCTGCACCCCACTCCCTTTCATATATATATATATATATATATATATATATATATATATATATATATATATATATATGTATGTATATATGTGTATGTATATATGTATGTATGTATCAGTTTGTTATTTAATTCAATGAGAATATTTTTGGTATGCTAAGGGTGATGGGACAAACTATCTTACATATGTGTAGGCAGAGAGAAAGCTGACAGAACTGCAGTTAAGTAACAGCCTACATGTTAGTTCTCTCCCTCACTGCACTAGGCTAATAATCTTATGGCTATTTCATCATAAACCACTACTATTCCAACAAGAAAACCGAAGACAGACAATTGCTGGATAAGGTTGATTACTCAAGCCCAGCACACGGATGGGGGTAGGGGGCGAATGCACCCCCCCCCCCAAACCCAACAACAGTAAAATAATCCATCAGTGATCTGAGAAATATCTATAAAACATTTTCCTAAATCAATGTTATTTTTTTTAGATAAATCATTGAGTGTTAATTGCTCAGGGAAGTAAATTATTACTGATTGTAGCAATATTCTCCAGAAAAGAATTAATTTCTACACAGAACAACATAAACAATTATTTAAACAGAGTTATTGAATCTTAATTCAATAACTCTACAGATCTGTCATCTTGTTTAAGAATTAGGCATGATAAATAAATATATTGCACAACTCATCACTGCACCACTGTCATATCAGCACTCTAAAATAATTTTAAGCATTCTTAAGTATTAAGATGGTAAATATATCAGTTGATAACTTTTACTTAGGACCCAAATATAGAAACAGCTTTTCGCTGTTAGAACACAAGTTGTGAGTGTGTGTCTTTCTTAAGATATTTCAACACAGGACTGGACTGGTTAAACAACATGAGCCAAGTGTAGCAAATAAATGTGTAAAGAGAGAGAGAGAGAGAGAGAGAGAGAGAAAGAGAGAGAGAGAGAGAGAGAGAGAGAGAGAGAGAGAGAGAGAGAGAGAGAGAGAGAGATAGAGAGAGATTTTCTGGTTTTTGGTAACAACAGAAGTAAAGTGGTTAAGCATTTTTATAACTTTCAATGATCAGCATGGTAAATAAGCTAGTAGAAGATAAGACTGGCTTTAAGTGATAAGACTGACATAATCAGACTTACTGATTCCACTAAAGATAACATATACAAACCATTTAAAAACTAGAAATCTTTGTCTATATTAATTGTTCCTGATACAGCATTAAAGCTGTCAGAAGACAATTGTCACAGATATTGGTGTATTGCTATAGTTACTACCATCTTAAAATCCATTAATAGGGGGACATGTATGTGTAGCTTTTATTTCTATCTCAGTTGTCACCAGTATTATCCAAGAGAAAGAACACTAATAATACACTAGGTATTGTTGTCGTGCCTACACATATACAGGGTCTTAATAAAGTCACTTAGATATTTGAAAGTCAAATATTATGCTTAGACTTTAATAAAGTTGTAAATACCTAATACCTAGGTGGCCTTTGTATATGCATGTGTTAGAGCACTGTATTCTTAAGTAAGACACTTTATTTCATGTTGTCCCAGTTCACTCAGTTGGAAAAAAATGAGTTGCGACTTCACTAGTGCCAAGCTGTATTGGTCTTTGCCTTTTCTTTAGATAATATCAGTGACATGCAGAGGGGGGCTGGTATACATGGGCGACTGCTGGTCTTCTACAAAACATCTTGCCCAAAACTGTGCCTTGGAGAGGAACTTTCTAGGTGCAAAACTCATGGCCATTACTGACTATAGTGATTTTTACCCTTTCTATATATAATTTAATTTAAGTGAAAAACCAAATATAATACTTCAAATCATCTCTCATATATATATATCAAAGTTAGAAATATATTATCAATTTAAAACGACCATAAGAGAATAAATACGGTTCTTTGAGGAAAAAAGATTAATTTTCCATTAATACCTTTGTCTCTCTATATATATAGACGCACACATACTTATGCTTGGTAGACAGTGATACCATCAGTATAAATCGAAATAAAGTTTGGCAAGATATTTAATGATTAGAGGGAAATGGCATGTCAGGGATGTGGTGATGGATGAAGAATATGGTAGTGTGCAGAGAATTGGTTTTGATGATGATGACACACTGTACACAGGAATTAAGTCATTAAACGAAAAGAAAAGTGAGAGATGTAAAAGAAAGGAGACGAAATGAAAAAAAGTGTGATACCAAAGATGAACATTTATATATGAGGGGACAGTAAGGCTTGCCTGTGGGTAGGGATTATATGTGGGGACAGTAAGGATTGCCTGTAGGTAGGGATTATATGTGGAGAGAGTAGGGATTGCCTGTAGGTAGGGATTATATGTGGAGAGAGTAAGGATTGCCTGTGGGTAGGGATTATATGTGGAGAGAGTAAGGATTGCCTGTAGGTAGGGATTATATGTGGAGAGAGTAAGGATTGCCTGTGGGTAGGGATTATATGTGGAGAGAGTAAGGATTGCCTGTGGGTAGGGATTATATGTGGAGAGAGTAAGGATTGCCTGTGGGTAGGGATTATATGTGGAGAGAGTAAGGATTGCCTGTAGGTAGGGATTATATGTGGAGAGAGTAAGGATTGCCTGTGGGTAGGGATTATATGTGGAGAGAGTAAGGATTGCCTGTGGGTAAGGATTATCATATAGCTTGATCAATCTAAATGAACAGTAAGCAGTTTGTGGGTACAGAAACTTTGCAGGAAGTATGAGATAGTGGGCTACAACTATGCGAGTTTTATCATCAAGGGAGCCCAGCCCTGTTTTAAAATATATATTAATAATATAGCTATGAAACATGGCACTTATATCAAAATTTAGAATATTATAATTGTAATTAAATACATTTCTTTTTCTTTGGGTGTCACTTCTGTTTTATTGGCCTACATTTATCTATTTTTTATTTTAATCAAATTTCTTAAAAGCAGGGGCTGGGAAGCTCCAAATGTTCTCTAGTCATTTTAATCCAGTCATGCTCACATGTTTAATAGTAATTATGTACATTGTATATATCATCATCACAATTTAACCTCCATTTTCCATGCTAGCAGAGATTAGACATATATATATATATATATTGAGTATCTGCGGTACAGAGGCCGGGAAGACTACAAATCTGAGTAGTATTTGATGCATGGAGAGATGCCTAGTGGGCATATTAATGAGATAGTAGTTACAAGCTGAAACCGCCTGAGCTTAGCGCAGGCATTGGCAAAATAACTTTATTGTACCAATAAGTCACATGCAGTGTAATGTGATGGTTATATAAATATACTATAGTTTTACAAACTGTTTTACTAACAAAGTGTTTATATCTGGTACAGTTAATTCAAACAATTTTGTTTCTTTCTCTCCTTCAATTACTTAAGACTTTCCCTCTCAAAAAAGTTGTTATAATTTGCTTAGTGTATATATATGGTGTTACCGTTAGTATATAGGGCGTGAAATTATTTTAGTTGTAGCCCAATTTATAATGATGAATTTCTCACAGGCCTACTGCAGGAAAAACTTTGCCTACATCTCTTGTAGCATAGACATTATGTTCAGCTAAGTAAACAAACACAAAAATTACAATGATGGAATACTTCTTTATGGCTTGAAGTTTTAACTTTATGCATATGTGTATGTGTGTGTTAACTTTGTGTATATGTGTAAAGTGATGGATGAGAAAACATCACTTTGTGTAATGAGACAAAATTTTTATAAGTGTTCACTCACAAGGTCCTCCCAACCTATAGACTAAGCAGAGAAATAGAAATAGAGGTATTACCAAATAAATAATAATATAGAGAAAAAAATTTATAGTAAACAATTCATGACATCAAGTCTTTTTATAGTGTCTACACATACACACACACACACATACACACAAACAATGCCCTTCTGCAAATTTTAAAGGTCTATAGAAAAGGATCATTGCTTATCTCTGGGTTCCCTTATCTTATCCCATATGAGGGGCTTAACTCAGCATTATCACATGACAAATGGCTCTGTTAGTGTCAGTAATGCCAATGTTTTTACAGCAGTGAATTGTACCATCTTCTGTTAACTACAGCTAGGTATACTGTCATCACGAAATAACTACCTTGACCACATACATAATGCAAGATATGCTATAGATTTCTTAGTAGGTTGTCCACTACCTCACTAATTTCACCACACATATATACACACTCAAATTTAATATATGTACTGAGAAAGAAGAGTTGATGTTAGTTACTGTCAATTTGTATTTCTTAGTACATAAATTGAACATTTAACTTTACATACCACATACCTGTAATATCGGAGCTGTGATCTCTCAATTCAGAGAAGTAGCAGCTCTACCTGGGGAGACTCTTTGATCTCTGAGCTATGCACTCAAGCAAGTAACATTACTGCAAAGACACTTCAGAAGTACCCCATTTCAGCCACTTGTATACATGATCATATTCTTTCAGTCATTACCCAAGATTCATGACCATAGATAAGGGTTGGCATGAAGACCAAGCTGAAGATAGAGAGTTTGGCTTTTACACCTACCCGCCCTTCTTCAGATTACTGAATGCTGAAGCTGGTGCAGTAATTTTTGCCTTCCATCACTTGTGAACACAGATACTTGAACTTCTCCACCTGCTTTTGTAGAACTCCATTCACATGTAGAGTGCACTGCGCAGGTTTCCTTGAGAGGACAAGTGTCT
>OZ024742.1:71662935-71732935 GCA_964016885.1 Eledone cirrhosa | reverse complement strand
CCTTCTCAGCCATGTGTTTGCACAGACTGTCGATTGCTTTGTACAAATAATGATAGTTGTCCTGCAATAGAAATAATAGACATGTTAAAGTTGATGCATTTCAGATATTTCTACTATTTTTATACTCAATCTTCTACTAATAGCCAACACTTGCTTGCCCTACTATTCTATTACTCTATTTGCCCTCCACACTTAAATTTATACTATCCCCTTTATCAATTCTTAGCACTCACTCTTCTAGTCAACCTCTCAGTCATGTTTGTTTTGAATGAACAAAGACTACATAAAGTGAGGAGATCTCTTTATTCTTGCAGTGGATATGGCAACTTCTCTAGTGTTAGTACCATGATACAGTGCACCGTTCACTCTGTAAAGTGGTTGATGATCAAATGGAGACAACATAAGGATAAAAGGACTTCATTCACGTCAAAGACTTGACAGTCTCACTAATACTGGTGCCATGTTAAAACACACCCAGTACACTGGAATATGGTTGGTGCTAGAAAGAGTATCCAGCTGTAGAAACCATACCAAAAATTGGAACATTAATGTGATAGAAGTCTTCTGACCCATTTCGGAGGATATTAACTCCAAATAAGAACTGACTTGGACCTTATCAAACCATTCAGCCAATGATATAATGGAAAACAAACATATGTTGAAGGTGATAAGAATGATGATGATGACAACAATAGCATGTGTACAGTGGTAATTGATCACCAATATTTAATCTCCTAAAATACACAGCTACTCCTACAGAAACAAATACATGTATGAAGCTAAGATGCTACAATTCAATGTGTGATACCCCTGATCAAAACATCTAACACTTCTCTAAGTTTGTTGAACTGAACAATAAAATGTGCTCAAATCCTACCTCACAGTCGAGGAGAGCATTCATCTGTTCAAATACCCCCAACAACCTCATCATCCCATGCATGGAAGCATAGAACAACTAGATGTAAAACAGTACAAAAACAAGCATTTTAAAGTCATTCTCCTTGCAGGACTCATGATAAACTTCTCCATTTTGTCCTATTGCTTGCTCATCAATCGCATGGTTTCCATTTTCTCCTCCTTCATGTTTAGTCATCTTCCTTCCCCTACTCCCTTCAATATTCATTTCCATCATTCCTCTCACCAAGTCACTTTCATTCTTCTTCAACACATGACACAGTCATCTCATTCACAACATTCATCACTGACTCTATTCCCATTATCCTTTGCAATTCATAGCTTGTTTTCTCTTTCAGAAATATTTCACTCATCCACAAGAACATTTTCATTCTTTCCAGCCCTTTCTATTGTTCCATGTTCATCACTCCCATAAATCATGGCACTGCTCACACAGGCAGCATACACCTTCACCCACTACTTTGTTAGCACATTAGATATGAAACAGTAACCAATGAAATTTGAAATGATAAAATTATGACAAGCTGAGTCAGTCTACTTCTGGAACAAGTCCAGGAGCATTTTACTTTATTTTTATAACTAGTGAACTTATAAAAGACAAGAATGTCACCTCCTTAATATTTATTTGTCTAAAAAGTTTTAACTTTCATGTCCACACAAGAAAAGCAATGAGAATCTACTCCAAAGCACCACCATTGGTACATTTTAGAAATAACATATGTAGAGTAATCTCCCTTACCCCAGTTGCTTCAAGATATGACTACTACTTACCTGTTTTTATCTTATAGTTTAGTAATTATTAATATGACTATTTGGATTGTTGGCTTCATCAGCTATGACTAACACCTGTTTCTTGATACTTATAAGAAGCAACAACGACAACAAAAACATATCATAATTAATGGAAATTATTTAACATGCATAATAATTAATAATTTGTAACAGACACACGGCTACAGATTTGGGTAGAATGAACAGTTGAATACAGCAAACTCTAGCAACTGACTAGATCAGCGTTTCTCAACCTTTTTACTTTTGTGAAACCTTGGAAATAGTTTTCATGTCTCAGGGAACACCTGCATGAAAATTATTATAAACCTTTATTAATATCTCACTTTTATTATACTTTTATAAATAATATAATAACGAAGGATTTTTCGACAGTATGCTCTACATGTATAAAAAATTACGAATATAAAATTAAAGAAAAATTAATCAAAAATGTTTCGTTTCTGAATTTGTTTAGCAAGATTCTTTATCTGAAAACGTGTGCTGAAACCGATATTGTTATATTTTGGGAGGGTCATGTCGCCAAAAATGCATTAGCTTATTTATAAGTGTTTCTCGTGGAACCCCTAGTGACCTCTTGTGGAACCCTTGGGTTCCAAGGAACACCAGCTGAGAAACGCTGGATTAGATGAAAGGCAAAGTCAAATGTGACAGTATTTCAACATAGAAAAGAGTAAAGCAACTAAACACTGCAAGGTATTTTGTCCACCACTTACAAACTGCCAATCGATTATTAAATTCTTTATTTGTTTACATATTTGTTCTTTTATTTATTTAGTTTGAGATGAATATGATTGATTTACGTAGAATTCAACTTCACTTTCACTTAATACAAGGTGACTCAATATAATTTAATGTCATCCTGTTTCATTTAAATACACACTCATATATGTATACACACACACACACACACATATACATACATATACACATCATTTAATGTGTGTTTTTTATGCTTCCAACACACACACTCATTGTTTGCATAAGGATAGAAAAACAAATGAAGACAATCCTTACTTTGTTTCCAATAATACCAGTTCGCTTAAAGTGATACAGTTTAGCAACTTGGTAAACATCTATAGACTTGTCATGATGGAGTTGATCATAGAGTGTCCACAGGGCACAGAATAATGCAGCTTGACAGCCTCCATGTCTGTTTAATTGATATAAATGGAGAGAATCAGTGTAGATATAATAATACATATAAAAACAACATCAGCAGTAACTTTTAATAAGACAAACTTGACATTAACCTTTAAATACCACTAGTTGGCAATTTTACCAACAAATTAGTTCTCTCAATACATTGATGTAGATTAATTAGTTATTATTTTTTTTTATTGTGAGATTACAGAAGGTGCAGGTGAAGATAGTATTCATGCACACACAATTAATTACATATGAGCCCAGTGGTCAACTTTAAACTGTCTTGATGGTTCAAGCTGCCATATAATAATATCTACACTCTACTTTTATTAACATATCAAGTACCAAAGACATATAATTAGTAACATCTTAGCCATATATATATTTATACCAACTAGAAATTGATTGACATATATATATATATATATATATCTAAAATAAACATATGAAACAATCACAGGGAATAATTTGTAAAAGTGTGTAAGCACACATAGCTAGGTAGGTAACTAATTAAAGTTTAACTAGAACTTTAAAAATAGAAATTGATTAATTTTCCTTGTATATATTTCATTAAAGAAATATATTTCACCATCAATCGATTGGTAAACCACAGTAGCCAAATCCCGAATTTTCAACAAGGGAGAAGATTTAACTATCTGTGTTTACACAGCAAATTCAAATCTGTGAATGACTAGCAGCATGTGTTGCATTTTTTTTAAATACACACATCATACCAGCTTCATCCCAGTGGCGTGAATAGGGTGATCGACAACTAGAAATAGCAGCCGAGTCCTATCAATTTAATTTAATTTTGGATATATATACGGCGCCTTAATTGTAGAGCTAACTCAGTTGAAAGGAATTGGCTGCTATTTCTAGTTGTCGATAACCCTATTCACGCCACTGGGATGAAGCTGGTACGATGTGTGTATTTTTAAAAAATGCAACACGTGCTGCTAGTCATTCGCAGATTTGTGTAAACACAGATAGTTAAATCTTCTCCCTTGTTGAAAATCCGGGATTTGGCTACTGTGGTTTACCGACCGATTGATGGTGAAATATATACAAGAAAAATTAATCAATTTATAAGGTATCTATTTTTAAAGTTCTAGTTAAAACTTTAATTAGTTACCTACATAGCTATGTGTGCTTACACACTTTTACAAATTATTCCCTGTGATTGTTTCATATGTTTATTTTAGATATATATATATGTCAATCAATTTCTAGTTGATATAAAATGCTCGGATCTATTCATTGGAATCTTGGAGCATATTCTACAGTGGATATGGCGCATGTCTCTCTGACATGACACCCTTAATTTAATTTTGGATATATATATATTTCTTCTGATGAAGGACTAGCGTCCGAAAGGTTAAGACCCTCTTCCTGCTATATCAAGCGTTAACCTAATATATCCCTTCTATATACTGTACCTATTGTGTTGTTATTTCTGTTTACCTTTTACATACATACATATATATATATATATATATCTTAAATGTGAAGTTATGTTGGTACCACAACATCCAGTCCGAAACAAATGAGGTCGTGTAGGTGTCACGACAAAAAAAAAAACACACAGTCCACGCTGTAATAATAATAATAATGAAATTATTGTGTACAGTGCTCAGGTGCACTACAACTCATCAAAGGTGCATGTATAGTACATAGAATAATGTACAAATGTCAGGAAAATAAACAGTGTATGAGTCATGATATAATAACAATAACGAAATATTGTGCACAGTGCCCAGGTGCACCACAACTCATCAAAAAAGTGCATGTACAGTACATAGGGCAATGCACAAACATCAGTAAAATGAACAGTGCACGAGTCATGATACACATATGTGTGCATGTGTATGGAAGGGGTACATCAGGTGTAGTTTTGGCGTATTTTGGGAAGCATGAGTGTCTTAAAGGATGCAGTGTCTCGGCAGCTAACAATTGACGCAGGCAGTTTGTTCCATGCTTCAGCAACTCTGAGCGTGAAAAAATGTCTGCGAAAGTCATGGGAGCTGTGCTGTTTTCTTATCTTGTGGGCATGTCCACGTGTGTTAGACACATGGAGATCAAAGAGGCGCTCAGGGTTGCAGTTGGCGAGATGGTTAAAAACTTTGTGGGTATTCACCAAGTCCATTGCCAGACGTCGGAGCTTCAATGAATCCATGCCCAGGGAAGCAAGGCGTTCAGAGTATGGTAGGTGTCTGATGGAGGGTATGCGCTTGGTTGCACGTCTCTGAACAGTTTTCAGGAGGTCAATGTTCCGAGCAAGATAGGGGTTCCAGACTGATGATGCGAATTCCAAGTGTGGTCGCACCATAGCTGTATACAGTTTTAAATAGATGGCTGGAGAGCGGCTAACAAAGGTCTTGCTGAGTGATGCCAAGACACCCTCGGCCTTCTTGACAATCTTAGAGACATGCTTTGTCCAACGCAAATCGTTGCTGACAGTAATGCCCAGGTCACGTTCACAAGAGGACTTTTTGATGTCAGTGTTGTGGAGGGAGTATGTGGACGCTGGATTTTTCCTTCCAAAATGCATGGTGGTACACTTGTCCACAGCCAGCTTCAGTTGCCAGTCTGTGATCCATTGCTGCATTGTGTCCAGGTCTGATTGTAGGAAAGAGTTGTAAATTTCAGGATCAGTCCTTTTGATTTCAAGGTACAGCTTGATGTCATCTGCATATTTTAGTACCGTGGCATTCTGTAAGTTGGCATCTATGTCATTAATATATGCCACAAACAAAAGAGGACCAAGAACAGATCCCTGTGGTACACCAGATGACATCTCATATGGTGAAGAATGCTGTCCTAGTACCGTGACTACTTCCTTTCGGCTGAGAATGAAGGATTTCAGCCAGTCGAAAAGATCATCCCTCACACCCATTGCAGAGAGTTTTGCCATAAGTCTTTTGTGTGGCACAGAATTAAAAGCCTTAGCAAAGTCAAGGTAAACAACATCCACCCATGAGCCGCTGTCAGTGATCCGGGTGATGTCCTCAAGAAACTCGATAAGCTGATCACCGCAGCTGGAGTTAGGGATAAATCCAATGTGGCCGTGTAGATAACACGGTAAAAACCTCCCAGTACACACTGTAAACGTGGTTGGTGTTGGGAAGGGCATCCAGCTGTAGAAAACCCGCCAGACGTGTAGGTGTCACGACAAAAAAACACACAGTCCACGCTGTAATGTGGCTGTGTAGGTAACACAGTAAAAACCGCCCAGTCCACACTGTAAATGTGGTTGGTGTTAGGAAGGGCATCCAGCCGTAGAAAACCCACCAGACAGTCCTATACGAGCAGGACAACCAATCTTGCCTCAGGTGGGAAAACTCCCGTCCAAACCCATGCAAGCATATGATGATGTATTAGGATTGGTGGTCTGAAATAGCGATGTATACATAAATGTATGTATTTGGCAATATACCGTATGGTTAATTAAAAACATTTTGAAGACCATATGCTATCAGTTTTAAAGTAGTGACTATGTCACTTACTTCTTTTCTTTGGCGAAATGTTTTTAATTAAGCATACGGTATATTGCCAAATATACTATACATACATTCATGTATACATCGCTATTTCAGAGCACCAATCCTAATACCTAATTTTTGCTGGACCACCAATCGCTCTGTATAATCAGCTCCTGATTATTACTGGAATTCTATATGAATCCAGCTTCTATAATCTTCGGCGAAAGCGGGGAGTACGTTGGTCTGATGATTGCCATCATCGTGAAACAGACTGTTTGTTAGCTTCTCTCCCTTCTTTTGCCCAAGAAAAGAAATGACATAGTCACTAGTTTAAAACTGATAGCATATGGCCTTCAAAATGTTTTTAATTAAGCATACGGTATATTGCCAAATATACTATACATACATTCACATATATATATATATATAATATTTTGAGTATGTGTTGGTTGTTTACCAACACTTCAGTATGCAAGTTGGTCTGTTTACTCTGGAGTAATGTAAAACCAAGAAGTGTAAGTCAACAAGTTAACTTTGTTTATTCATATTCGCTGCTATATATATTTCAGTGATACCCATTATTCAACAGCTATGACCTCATCAGGCAGTAAGAATTTGAACAGAAAAAACAGGAAAACATAATTGTTTCTACTTTAGGCACAAGGCCAGCAATTACCCAGTGCATTACTGGTACTTTATTTTATCGACCCCGTAAGGATGAAAGGCAAAGTCAACCTCGGCAGGATTTGAACTCAGATCGTAAAGGGACGTAACTATGCTGGAAAGCATGGCGTCCGACCCTCTATCGATACTGCCAATCCACCGCAAAACATGGAAAACATAATGTTGTAATAGATTTTATGTTCAGATCCAGAGTTTGGTGTTAGTCCTCTAAGGAACTAAAAGCATATCATATGATATGCTTTTCAGTTCCTTATCATATGATATACTTTCAGTTCCTTAGAGGACTAACACCACACTCTGAATCTGAACATATCAATGGATTAACAAGGTAAAATCATGTTTTCTTGTTTATTCTGTTCAAGTTCTTACTGCCTGATGAGGTCATAGCTGTTGAATAATGGTTATCACTGAAATATATATAGCAGCGAATATGAATAAATGAAGCTAATTTTACCCTGTTGATTTACACTTCTTGTTTATATATATATATATATGCCTTTGTTACTTTAAATATAGTTTTTAAAGAATTCCCTTTTCTTTAAATCCATAAACCAATGACCTTCACCCATCCCAATCACTACCCTCTCCTACCACCAGAAAATGAATAAATACCATCATATTACTTGGACAGTTGGCTTCCTGATGATTTCTCCTGAATGAAACAGTTCTAGTCTTGTAGAAGCCATTTCTAAATTGAATATTTATACTCTGCTATGTAATGAGTACCTTACTTACTGTGTTTACCCCCGATGAACCCGGGATAAACATATATATATATATTGGTGAATGGTTGTGGGATTCCTCACCTAGCCATGTGTGAGAATCCCCTTACTGTAATCAAGCAATTATACACAATTATTCCAGGTACAAAGAACCACCACTAAAGGATCTAATCACTACTGTTAGATAACACACCTCTGGGCTGCCATTTTTAATGTGGGTACATTGAGAGATAGATCTCGAGAAATTGTGGAGTTGCTTGAGAGGAGACGAGTGGATATATGCTGTGTTCAAGAGAGATAGAGGGGTGCCTCAGCAATACTACTCACAGACAAACAACATGGTTAAAAGCTGAGTAGGAAATGATGATGGAGTAGGTGGGCAGACATTCTACTAGCTGAGAAATGGATAAATAAGGTAATAGAGGTAGTTAATTTAAGTGATAGAATTATCAAGGTTATAATGGTCATAAGCAATAGAATGATCACAATTATCTCTGCCTAGCTGGACTGAGTAAAGAACATAAGGACTGTTTCTATGAGGAACTTTACAGGTAACTGCAGAGGCAGATGGCAAGGACCTAATCATCTTTGATGAAGACTTCAATGGACATGTTGGACAGCACCAGAATGGCTATACCAAAGGACACGGTGGCTATGGTTATGGCTCAAGAAATGAAGAGAGAATGAGGCTCCTGGAATTCTGTGAGACAAATGAAGTAACGATTTGTAACACTAATTTCAGGAAACCTGCCAGCCAAATGATCACCTACCAATCTCATAAACACACAAGCCAGATTGACTTCTTACTAGTTAGAAAATGGAATAGACAGATGGTTATGAATGTTAAGTCCTTTTCCAGAGAAGAATGCACTGCCCAACACAAGTTAGTTATTAGTGGCATCAGAATAAGTACAAGACAAAAGAAAAAACAGGAAAATTTGGAGGAGGAAAGTGTGGAAGCTAAAGGACCTTTCAGTTAAAGCTCTATGTGATGCATATGAGGAGAGAGAAGATAAATTAGATACATATGCCATAGAGGACAAATGGAAGTTCTTACATGACAACCTACTACAGACTACTGATGAGACTTGTGGCTGAAGGAAAGCACCAGCTAGACAGAAGGTGACCTGATGGTTGAAGAGCACAGTAGATAGAGCCATTAAGGCCAAGAGACAGGTGTGGAAAGACTGGAAAAATGGACTAGCAGAGACTGGTACCAGGTAGCTATGTGAGAAGCTAGATGGCAGGCATACATAGCATGAAAAAAGGTTTGCCAATATCTTGTGACATGAGGATCAGAGAAGAGGGTGTTCTGTATTGCAAGGCAGTGTGTAAATGTGAATCAGGATGTTGTTGAGGAAAAATGTGTTTGAAATGAGCCGGTGTGCTTAGCATCACTGCTTCCCAAAAGAAAGAGGCCTGGAAATGCTGCTACAAAAGATTGATGAATGTTAAGAATGAGTGAGAAGAAGGAAGACTACCCCCAACTGACCCAACAGATGGATCAGCTATCGAAATAGACAGTTATAGCGTCAAAGAAGCAATGAAGAATGGTAAAGCCACTGGACCATCAGAGATTGTCACCGAGATGCTGAACGTGTCTGGGGAAGTAGGAACTGAACTAATCTGCAAGTTAATCAGGTAATACAGGAGGGAGTCATACCCAATGTCTGGTGTAGCAGTATAATCATTAATTGCTACAAGGGAAAAGGTGATGGACCAGGAAGGAGCAACTGCAGGGGCATGAAACTAATGGGCCAACTTATGAAAGTGACAGAAAACGTTCTAGCAAAACTAATTAGAGAAAGAGTCAAACTAGAAAAGATGCAGTTTGGTTTTGTGCCAGTACAAGACAAAAGAAAAAACAGGAAAATCAGTATGACAGATGCCCTCTCCTTCGTGAGACAGCTACAAAAGAAGTTCCTAGCTCAGAGTAAGCCGCTACAGCTAGCTTTTGTTGATGTAGAGAAGGCCTCTGACAGAGTACTACGATCTGTCATCTAGTGGTCCTTAAGGAAAATCGGTGTAGAAGAATGGCTTGTGAGAGCAATGCAAGCCATGTACAGAAGAGCTGTTAGTAAAATGAGAGTAGGAAGTGAGATTAACAAAGAATTCAAGGTATAGGCATAAGTGCATCAGGACTCAGTTTTCAGCTCACTGCTGTTTATTATAGTGCTTCAGGCCATAACAGAGGAGTTTAAGACTGGTTGTCCATGGGAACTTCTTTATGCTGATGATCTCACAGCTGAATCCACAGAAGAACTAGAGAATATATTTTGATTGTGGAAACAGAACTTAGAATCAAAAGGACTGAGAATAAACTTAGCAAAAACCAAGTGTTAATAAGTAAGAAAGAAGATAGAGCCCTGATCTCACCAGGGAAGGAACTTAGCCAAAATTAAAGTGCTAGTAAACCGGAAAGAAGATAGGACCCTGACTCCTTCAGGGAAGTGGTTCTGCTCAATATGTAGAAAAGGAGTAGGCATAAACTCTATACAATGTACAAAAATGCAAATCTTGGGTACACAAGAGGTGTAGTGGGATAACAGGCAGATTAACAAGAAAGGAAGATTTTGTTTGCAATAGATGCACAGGGTTAATTGATAGGAAGAGTATCAGTGATATAAAGCTTTTCGAATCCCAGGATTCATAGGATCCATAGAAGTGGTTGATAGCTTCCACTACATAGGTGATCTAATTAGCAGTGGAGAAGGGTGCTCTAAGAGCATAGTAACTAGAATAAGGACATGATGGAAGAAGTTTAGGGAACTACTATCTTTGTTGACAACAAAAAGTCTCTTGCTACAAACGAAAGGTAGGCTGTATGATGAGTTGACAGAAAAACTGGATATAAGAAGAATCCAATGTAGTGTGCAGGAGAGAAGACTGTGCTGGTATGGACATGATGTGCATGGATGATAATTGCTAGGTGAAGAAATGTCAAGAATTCCCAGAGAAAGGAAGCCACAGTAGATGAAGACCAAGAAAGACCTGGGTAGAAGTGGTGAAAGCTGATCTCAAATCCCTGAATCTCACCGAAGAGATGACAAAGGACGAGTGGAGAGATGCTGTGTTAGAAAAGACTCCTCCAACCCATTGTTTGGTAAACATTCTATGGCTGGATGCCCTTCCTATCATCAACCATTTACAGCATGTACTGGGTGCCTTTATCATGTAGATCCCCATCACTAGGGAGGTTGTCATGTCCTTGACCTGAGAGGTCTTCCCAGCCCTTTGTTTGGCAAGCCCACCACGGCTGAATGCTCTTCCCATCACTAACCATTTCACAGAGCGTGCTGCTGCTAAGAACGGGGGGCATGCACAGTCAAGTTGAAGCAGTGATGTTGAGAATAATTGTTAAAGAGTGCTAGTGGAAGGGGGCATGAGGGTAGGTGAGGTCACATTGTATGCTTCAGGCTGGGTCTGCTTCAGTACTGCATCATGGCCTTTAGTCATTTCTGTTGTGAGGTTTAGTTTTTTATGGTCAGTCTTCACAACCTCATCCCATGACTTCCTGGGTCTGCCTCTTCCATGGGTCTCAATCACTGGGTTTCTCTGCATTTCTTTATGCAGCTGTTACCTTCCATGCACATCACATGTCCATACTAACACAGTCTTCTCACTTGCACACTACATCCAATTCCTCTTATGCCAAGTTTTCCCCTCAGTTTGCTTATGCTATGTCGCTCATGCACACTAACATTACACATCCATTGGAGCATACGGGAGTTTAAAAATTGGTCAATTAATAATATATGTGCCTATGGCAAAAATTTCATCTAACATATTCTGGGTCATTCAAATACTTGAAATAGTTGTAATGTTAATTATATGACATGTAATAGTTGTAATGTTAATTATATGACATGTAATAGTTGTAATGTTAATTATATGACATATCATAGTTATAATATTAGTTATATATGTTTCTTCTGCTTTTATGATATGTCTTAGTTGTAACATTGATTATATGTTACACATGCATTGATGATATCTTAATAGTAACGTTAATTATGTACGTTACTTGTGTATTTATATGTCTTAGTTATATATGTTACTTCTGCTTTTATGTGTCTTAGATGGAATGTTAGTTATATATAGATATTCCTCTCTATATAAAAGACGAACATTTTTTATTATAGTTGTATAAATTTATAGTAGAATAACGTTGCAAATATGTTTTAAATTTATACATAAATAACATTATAAATAACATAACAAATGCATAAATAACACCAAAAATTGCTCACAATTGGTTCAGAAGGACAAATATGTCTAAACCGTGTACAATAATATAAATTCATGAACAAAAATGATAAAGGAAAGAAAAAAAAAAGGGGGGGGGGGAGCAATTCACCACCAAGTGTGACAATCTACAACACCTCACACCTTGGGGGTTAAGTGCACTCTTTCAGGCGAACCAACATTCTTGCAACATTACCATGGGTGATAGTGAGGCTAAGGCTCTGAAATAACCAAGCACCCTCATGGGTATCACCTGACACCTCAGTAAGGTGAGCTGCCAGTGAAGACAAGAACTTTGCTGTCAGCGGCCCAACTCCACCAAACGTCTTGAACGCCACAGGCTGAAAAAATAATTGTTTGATAAGTCCGGGTATTTCCAAATTTTATTCCGTTCGGCAGTGGAAGCAGTGACCCCCCACATTCACTGTGGTATCCATGATGTGGGAGGGGGAAAAAGAGTCACTGACTGTGACGTCCCAGATGAGACACCTACCTCTCACCCAGGGACAAAGGGTAAGATTGTCTGGTCTCTTCCCATCACTTCTGGATAAACCAGCTGACTCCAGAACTGTGGGGATATTCACTCAAGCCAGGACCCATTTGAGGATCATGTTTAACTCTGTGTGACAGGCAAAACGACCAGCGTTCAGGTGGCAGGACAAACCATGTAAACCTGTGGAGTCGAGGGACCTACCACAGTGGCATCTCAGACCTCCACAGACGTCGGCTCCCATACAAAGTGCAATGGAGATGCGGAGTTTGTCCTGACTGAGAAGGCCACCAATGTTGGCCACAGGCAGGGCATCAATGCAGTCCCTTGAGAACTTTGTGCTAGCAAAAAGTAAGCGGCACATAGAAAATTGATCGTTGAAAGTTTCCCTTGAACACAGCTTGTCCCATACTCTCTGCTTCCGTCTATCCTCATCAGTAACTGGGACTGACAATCCCAGCTCTCTCCACTGTAGTAAAGCTTTATTCAATTCCTTGGTGGAACTAGTCCAAGTTGTGAAGAAGAGAACGTCACCCACTAAAGAGGATCAAGCGTGGATGGAGGAAAGAAAGCAAGGTAGGGAGAATGAAGTACACTTACGTAAACTGAAACCTCTAAACTGTTTGGGTAATGCAGCTTTGTCGCGGGACTCTGGAGAGAGTCAGACATTGACCAAACCCTCAAGCTCACTGAATATTAGGTTGTCGAAGCGTTGGAGAGACAACGAGAATTTGTAAGAGGGACTAACTCTAAGGAAGTACAACAACTTAGGGATTGACAGATAATTCCAGAGAATAAAAAAACCTTCGAGGTTTTTTGAAAGTTGCTTGATGTTAGCCAAGTTAGATTGAAAGATGGACTTGAAGGCTTGGTCAGTAACTGGAGCCCCAAGGGAGTACGACACTGATAGGGGCGGAGCCAGAGCTCACATTTGGAACTGTTGACATGAATGTCCCTATGGCCCAGCTCCTCAAACATCGTCTTCGCAGTTGCAAGGACCTTGTCTGGAGGGTCCTCCAAGCAAGCATCAACCAAATACCAGACATTCAGATCCAGATGAACTCCCAACTTGGTGACATCATCAATGCCTAGAGCGAAAAGTACAGGTTCCAGTGGGTCACCCTGTTGGACCCCTGTGGCAGATAGGAGATGGTCACCGAAGGTGGGGTAGGAGGTCTCTCGATATGCTTGCCAAGCAAAGTGGTAAAGCTGCGGGGGCCCCCTCCTTTGCTGAACGATGACATCTTGACTGATGGAATTAAAAGCATTTCTGAGATCCAGCTTGAGAATGACCTTGGTGGTTTCGGAAGTCAAGTTGGCAAATGCTCTGGTCGCCTGAGTGGCAACCTCACAACCCAGCTTTGTACCCACCCTAGCTGAATAGGGGAAAATTTGGCAGACAGGCTGTCTGAAATCAAAGAGACATACCTTCACAGTGAGCCACTGTAGAGTGCATCCAACTGCTATGGCGTGGAGGTCAGTTTAGCTCAAAAGAACAGGGGCCGGATATAAAAGAGGACATTCTCGGATGAGAACAGGTTAATGAAATGGGTGAGGTTCTCTAAGAGCTCAAGGCTGGCATCTCCAGCCGACAAGGTGACACCATCCTTGAGGTGCTGAGGTTGAAGACCATCAATCCCTGTACCAGAACCCACTCAAAAGGATATTATCACCTTCCTGACAATAGCTGGGGTGAAGCCAGGTTGCAAATGACCTGGTGAATCAGGCCAGTGTAAGTGGTCATCCGGAGGTGCCGGAGGACGTTTCGCTCTCAGTCGGTTCAGTGACTCTGTAGTGCACTGGGCGAGGGATGAGAGAGAAGAGAGGTGGCAAACAACCCCTTTAATGTCAAATTCATTGAATTTACGCATTAGCGGCCTTCTTTAAGTTCGGCGATCGGCCATTGCTTTTATATGTCATAACTGTAAGGTTACTTTTGTTTTTATATGTCTTTGTTGTAATATTATTTTTATCTTAGAAAATATAGTAGTCCTTTATTGTCAGAACTATATAATGATATCCACCACAACAGATCAAGTCTTTCATAGAGTTTTAAATGAGTTTTCACACACGATCAACTTTAATGTTACCACACACACACACATGATCAACTTTAATGTTACCACACACACACACATGATCAACTTTAATGTTACCACACACACACACATGATCAACTTTAATGTTACCACACACACACACATGATCAACTTTAATGTTACCACACACACACACATGATCATATTTAATGTTACCACACACACACAGATGATCAACTTTAATGTTACCACACACACACACACACACACATGATCAACTTTAATGTTACCACACACACACACACACACATGATCATATTTAATGTTACCACACACACACACATGATCAACTTTAATGTTACCACACACACACACATGATCAAGTTTAATGTCACCACACACACACACATGATCAACTTTAATGTTACCACACACACACACATGATCAACTTTAATGTTACCACACACACACACATGATCAACTTTAATGTTACCACACACACACACACACATGATCAACTTTAATGTTACCACACACACACACACACATGATCAACTTTAATGTTACCACACACACACACACACATGATCAACTTTAATGTTACCACACACACACACACACATGATCAACTTTAATGTTACCACACACACACACATGATCAACTTTAATGTTACCACACACACACACATGATCAACTTTAATGTTACCACACACACACACATGATCAACTTTAATGTTACCACACACACACACATGATCATATTTAATGTTACCACACACACACACATGATCAACTTTAATGTTACCACACACACACACACACACACATGATCAACTTTAATGTTACCACACACACACACACACACATGATCATATTTAATGTTACCACACACACACACATGATCAACTTTAATGTTACCACACACACACACATGATCAAGTTTAATGTCACCACACACACACACATGATCAACTTTAATGTTACCACACACACACACATGATCAACTTTAATGTTACCACACACACACACATGATCAACTTTAATGTTACCACACACACACACACACATGATCAACTTTAATGTTACCACACACACACACACACATGATCAACTTTAATGTTACCACACACACACACACACACACATGATCAACTTTAATGTTACCACACACACACACATGATCAACTTTAATGTTACCACACACACACACATGATCAACTTTAATGTTACCACACACACACACACACATGATCAACTTTAATGTTACCACACACACACACACACATGATCAACTTTAATGTTACCACACACACACACACACATGATCAACTTTAATGTTACCACACACACACACACACATGATCAACTTTAATGTTACCACACACACACACACACATGATCAACTTTAATGTTACCACACACACACACACACATGATCAACTTTAATGTTACCACACACACACACACACATGATCAACTTTAATGTTACCACACACACACACACACATGATCAACTTTAATGTTACCACACACACACACATGATCAACTTTAATGTTACCACACACACACACACACACATGATCAACTTTAATGTTACCACACACACACACATGATCAACTTTAATGTTACCACACACACACACATGATCAACTTTAATGTTACCACACACACACACATGATCAACTTTAATGTTACCACACACACACACACACATGATCAACTTTAATGTTACCACACACACACACATGATCAACTTTAATGTTACCACACACACACACACACATGATCAACTTTAATGTTACCACACACACACACACACATGATCAACTTTAATGTTACCACACACACACACACACACATGATCAACTTTAATGTTACCACACACACACACACACATGATCAACTTTAATGTTACCACACACACACACACACACATGATCAACTTTAATGTTACCACACACACACACACACATGATCAACTTTAATGTTACCACACACACACACATGATCAACTTTAATGTTACCACACACACACACATGATCAACTTTAATGTTACCACACACACACACATGATCAAGTTTAATGTCACCACACACACACACATGATCAACTTTAATGTTACCACACACACACACATGATCAACTTTAATGTTACCACACACACACACATGATCAACTTTAATGTTACCACACACACACACACACACATGATCAACTTTAATGTTACCACACACACACACATGATCAACTTTAATGTTACCACACACACACACATGATCAACTTTAATGTTACCACACACACACACACACATGATCAACTTTAATGTTACCACACACACACACACACATGATCAACTTTAATGTTACCACACACACACACACACATGATCAACTTTAATGTTACCACACACACACACACACATGATCAACTTTAATGTTACCACACACACACACATGATCAACTTTAATGTTACCACACACACACACATGATCAACTTTAATGTTACCACACACACACACACATGATCAACTTTAATGTTACCACACACACACACACACATGATCAACTTTAATGTTACCACACACACACACATGATCAACTTTAATGTTACCACACACACACACATGATCAACTTTAATGTTACCACACACACACACATGATCAACTTTAATGTTACCACACACACACACACATGATCAACTTTAATGTTACCACACACACACACACACACACACACACATGATCAACTTTAATGTTACCACACACACACACATGATCAACTTTAATGTTACCACACACACACACATGATCAACTTTAATGTTACCACACACACACACATGATCAACTTTAATGTTACCACACACACACACATGATCAACTTTAATGTTACCACACACACACACACATGATCAACTTTAATGTTACCACACACACACACATGATCAACTTTAATGTTACCACACACACACACACACACACACATGATCAACTTTAATGTTACCACACACACACACACACGATCATATTTAATGTTACCACACACACACACATGATCATATTTAATGTTACCACACACACACACATGATCAACTTTAATGTTACCACACACACACACACGATCATATTTAATGTTACCACACACACACACATGATCATATTTAATGTTACCACACACACACACATGATCAACTTTAATGTTACCACACACACACACGATCATATTTAATGTTACCACACACACACACATGATCATATTTAATGTTACCACACACACACACATGATCAACTTTAATGTTACCACACACACACACATGATCATATTTAATGTTACCACACACACACACACATGACCAACTTTAATGTTACCACACACACACACATGATCATATTTAATGTTACCACACACACACACACGATCAACTTTAATGTTACCACACACACACACACGATCAACTTTAATGTTACCACACACACACACACACACACACACGATCAACTTTAATGTTACCACACACACACAAATGATCATATTTAATGTTATCACACACACACACGATCAACTTTAATGTTACCACACACACACACACACACGATCAACTTTAATGTTACCACACACACACACACGATCAACTTTAATGTTATCACACACACACACATGATCATATTTAATGTTACCGCACACACACACATGATCAAATTTAATGTTACCACACACACACACACGATCATATTTAATGTTACCACACACACACACGATCAACTTTAATGTTACCACACACACACACACGATCAAATTTAATGTTACCACACACACACACATGATCAACTTTAATGTTACCACACACACACACATGATCAACTTTAATCTTACCACACACACACACACATGATCAACTTTAATGTTACCACACACACACACATGATCAACTTTAATGTTACCACACACACACACGATCAACTTTAATGTTACCACACACACAAACATGATCAACTTTAATGTTACCACACACACACACATAATCAACTTTAATGTTACCACACACACACACACACAGATCAACTTTAATGTTACCACACACACACACATGATCAACTTTAATGTTACCACACACACACACATGATCATATTTAATGTTACCACACACACACACGATCAACTTTAATGTTACCACACACACACACATGATCATATTTAATGTTACCACACACACACACATGATCAAGTTTAATGTTACCACACACACACACATGATCAAGTTTAATGTTACCACACACACACACATGATCATATTTAATGTTACCACACACACACACACATGATCAAGTTTAATGTTACCACACACACACACACACATGATCAACTTTAATGTTACCACACACACACACATGATCAACTTTAATGTTATCACACACACACACACACACACATGATCAACTTTAATGTTACCACACACACACACATGATCAAGTTTAATGTTACCACACACACACACATGATCATATTTAATGTTACCACACACACACACACGATCAACTTTAATGTTACCACACACACACACACGATCAACTTTAATGTTACCACACACACACACACACGATCAACTTTAATGTTACCACACACACACAAATGATCATATTTAATGTTATCACACACACACACGATCAACTTTAATGTTACCACACACACACACACACACGATCAACTTTAATGTTACCACACACACACACACGATCAACTTTAATGTTATCACACACACACACATGATCATATTTAATGTTACCGCACACACACACATGATCAAATTTAATGTTACCACACACACACACACGATCATATTTAATGTTACCACACACACACACGATCAACTTTAATGTTACCACACACACACACACGATCATATTTAATGTTACCACACACACACACATGATCAACTTTAATGTTACCACACACACACACACACACATGATCAACTTTAATGTTACCACACACACACACATGATCAACTTTAATCTTACCACACACACACACACATGATCAACTTTAATCTTACCACACACACACACATGATCAACTTTAATGTTACCACACACACACACATGATCAAGTTTAATGTTACCACACACACACACATGATCAAGTTTAATGTTACCACACACACACACATGATCATATTTAATGTTACCACACACACACACACATGATCAAGTTTAATGTTACCACACACACACACACACATGATCAACTTTAATGTTACCACACACACACACATGATCAACTTTAATGTTACCACACACACACACATGATCAAGTTTAATGTTACCACACACACACACATGATCATATTTAATGTTACCACACACACACACACATGATCAAGTTTAATGTTACCACACACACACACATGATCAACTTTAATGTTACCACACACACACACGATCAACTTTAATGTTACCACACACACACACATGATCAACTTTAATGTTACCACACACACACACATGATCAACTTTAATGTTACCACACACACACACACACACACACACACATGATCAAATTTAATGTTACCACACACACACACATGATCAACTTTAATGTTACCACACACACACACATGATCAACTTTAATGTTACCACACACACACACACATGATCATATTTAATGTTACCACACACACACATACATGATCAACTTTAATGTTACCACACACACACACATGATCATATTTAATGTTACCACACACACACACATGATCATATTTAATGTTACCACACACACACACATGATCATATTTAATGTTACCACACACACACACACACGATCAAATTTAATGTTACCACACACACACACACATGATCATATTTAATGTTACCACACACACACACATGATCATATTTAATGTTACCACACACACACACACATGATCAACTTTAATGTTACCACACACACACACACGATCAACTTTAATGTTACCACACACACGCACACACGATCAACTTTAATGTTACCACACACACACACATGATCATATTTAATGTTACCACACACACACACACATGATCAAATTTAATGTTACCACACACACACACATGATCATATTTAATGTTACCACACACACACACACATGATCAACTTTAATGTTACCACACACACACACACGATCAACTTTAATGTTACCACACACACACACACGATCAGCTTTAATGTTACCACACACACACACATGATCAACTTTAATGTTACCACACACACACACACACATGATCATATTTAATGTTACCACACACACACACACACATGATCAACTTTAATGTTACCACACACACACACATGATCATATTTAATGTTACCACACACACACACATGATCAACTTTAATGTTACCACACACACACACATGATCATATTTAATGTTACCACACACACACACACATGACCAACTTTAATGTTACCACACACACACACATGATCATATTTAATGTTACCACACACACACACACGATCAACTTTAATGTTACCACACACACACACACGATCAACTTTAATGTTACCACACACACACACACACACACACACGATCAACTTTAATGTTACCACACACACACAAATGATCATATTTAATGTTATCACACACACACACGATCAACTTTAATGTTACCACACACACACACACACACGATCAACTTTAATGTTACCACACACACACACACGATCAACTTTAATGTTATCACACACACACACATGATCATATTTAATGTTACCGCACACACACACATGATCAAATTTAATGTTACCACACACACACACACGATCATATTTAATGTTACCACACACACACACGATCAACTTTAATGTTACCACACACACACACACGATCAAATTTAATGTTACCACACACACACACATGATCAACTTTAATGTTACCACACACACACACACACACATGATCAACTTTAATGTTACCACACACACACACATGATCAACTTTAATCTTACCACACACACACACACATGATCAACTTTAATGTTACCACACACACACACATGATCAACTTTAATGTTACCACACACACACACGATCAACTTTAATGTTACCACACACACAAACATGATCAACTTTAATGTTACCACACACACACACATAATCAACTTTAATGTTACCACACACACACACACACAGATCAACTTTAATGTTACCACACACACACACATGATCAACTTTAATGTTACCACACACACACACATGATCATATTTAATGTTACCACACACACACACGATCAACTTTAATGTTACCACACACACACACATGATCATATTTAATGTTACCACACACACACACATGATCAAATTTAATGTTACCACACACACACACATGATCATATTTAATGTTACCACACACACACACACACATGATCATATTTAATGTTACCACACACACACACATGATCATATTTAATGTTACCACACACACACATGATCAACTTTAATGTTACCACACACACACATGATCATATTTAATGTTACCACACACACACACACATGATCATATTTAATGTTACCACACACACACATGATCAACTTTAATGTTACCACACACACACATGATCATATTTAATGTTACCACACACACACATGATCAACTTTAATGTTACCACACACACAAGATCAACTTTAATGTTACCACACACACACACACATGATCAAATTTAATGTTACCACACACACACACATGATCAACTTTAATGTTACCACACACACACACATGATCATATTTAATGTTACCACACACACACACATGATCAAATTTAATGTTACCACACACACATGATCATATTTAATGTTACCACACACACACACACATGATCATATTTAATGTTACCACACACACACATGATCATATTTAATGTTATCACACACACACACATGATCATATTTAATGTTACCACACACACACACATGATCATATTTAATGTTACCACACACACACACACACACACATGATCATATTTAATGTTACCACACACACATGATCATATTTAATGTTACCACACACACACGATCAAATTTAATGTTATCACACACACATGATCATATTTAATGTTACCACACACACACACACGATCAAATTTAATGTTATCACACACATACACAATCAAATTTAATGTTATCACACACACCCACATGATCAAATTTAATGTTACCACACACATACACGATCAAATTTAATGTTGTCACACACACACACGATCAAATTTAATAACCCCCCCCACACACACACACACACAATCAAATTTAATAAACCCCCCCCCCCCACACACACACACATGATCAAATTTAATATTACTACACGTGAATAAATTTACCTCACATATTGTCACAGGTGCTTAAATTTATACTTTACCATACACTGTACACATGATCAAGTAATAAAGAATAGAAGGCAGTATGTCTAATACTAGCAATACCTATAAGAGAGAGGTAGAATAAAGTAACAGGTAGGACTTACTTGTCTATTACTATGATGGGACCACTGTTATACTGTTGATACCATTTTCTACAAGTCTCAATAAACTCAAAAGCTGTATACAGTGGTTGGCACTCATCAGGCCACTCTGTAGTGGCAATAATTCGACTCATCAGCACGTAATCATCCTGAAAGAAATATGACATAAATGAAACAACGGTTGCAGTTTGATATTAGGGGTGTAGTTTGATATTAGAGGTTGCAGTTTGATATTAGGGGTGTAGTTTGATATTAGGGGTATAGTTTGATATTAGGGGTGTAGTTTGATATTAGGGGTATAGTTTGATATTAGGGGTATAGTTTGATATTAGGGGTATAGTTTGATATTAGGGGTATAGTTTGATATTAGGGGTATAGTTTGATATTAGGGGTATAGTTTGATATTAGGGGTATAGTTTGATATTAGAGGTTGCAGTTTGATATTAGGGGTGTAGTTTGATATTAGGGGTATAGTTTGATATTAGGGGTGTAGTTTGATATTAGGGGTATAGTTTGATATTAGGGGTATAGTTTGATATTAGGGGTATAGTTTGATATTAGGGGTATAGTTTGATATTAGGGGTATAGTTTGATATTAGAGGTTGAAGTTTGATATTAGCGGGTGTAGTTTGATATTAGGGGTATAGTTTGATATTAGGGGTATAGTTTGATATTAGGGGTATAGTTTGATATTAGAGGTTGAAGTTTGATATTAGCGGGTGTAGTTTGATATTAGGGGTATAGTTTGATATTAGGGGTATAGTTTGATATTAGGGGTATAGTTTGATATTAGAGGTTGAAGTTTGATATTAGCGGGTGTAGTTTGATATTAGGGGTATAGTTTGATATTAGGGGTATAGTTTGATATTAGGGGTATAGTTTGATATTAGGGGTATAGTTTGATATTAGAGGTTGAAGTTTGATATTAGCGGGTGTAGTTTGATATTAGGGGTATAGTTTGATATTAGGGGTATAGTTTGATATTAGGGGTATAGTTTGATATTAGGGGTATAGTTTGATATTAGAGGTTGAAGTTTGATATTAGCGGGTGTAGTTTGATATTAGGGGTATAGTTTGATATTAGGGGTATAGTTTGATATTAGGGGTATAGTTTGATATTAGGGGTATAGTTTGATATTAGAGGTTGAAGTTTGATATTAGGGGTATAGTTTGATATTAGAGGTTGAAGTTTGATATTAGCGGGTGTAGTTTGATATTAGGGGTATAGTTTGATATTAGGGGTATAGTTTGATATTAGGGGTATAGTTTGATATTAGGGGTATAGTTTGATATTAGAGGTTGAAGTTTGATATTAGCGGGTGTAGTTTGACATTAGGGGTGTAGTTTGATATTAGGGGTATAGTTTGATATTAGGGGTATAGTTTGATATTAGGGGTATAGTTTGATATTAGGGGTATAGTTTGATATTAGGGGTATAGTTTGATATTAGAGGTTGAAGTTTGATATTAGCGGGTGTAGTTTGACATTAGGGGTGTAGTTTGATATTAGGGGTATAGTTTGATATTAGGGGTATAGTTTGATATTAGGGGTATAGTTTGATATTAGGGGTATAGTTTGATATTAGAGGTTGAAGTTTGATATTAGCGGGTGTAGTTTGATATTAGGGGTGTAGTTTGATATTAGGGGTATAGTTTGATATTAGGGGTATAGTTTGATATTAGGGGTATAGTTTGATATTAGAGGTTGAAGTTTGATATTAGCGGGTGTAGTTTGATATTAGGGGTGTAGTTTGATATTAGGGGTATAGTTTGATATTAGGGGTATAGTTTGATATTAGGGGTATAGTTTGATATTAGAGGTTGAAGTTTGATATTAGCGGGTGTAGTTTGATATTAGGGGTGTAGTTTGATATTAGGGGTATAGTTTGATATTAGAGGTTGAAGTTTGATATTAGCGGGTGTAGTTTGATATTAGGGGTGTAGTTTGATATTAGGGGTGTAGTTTGATATTAGGGGTATAGTTTGATATTAGGGGTATAGTTTGATATTAGCGGGTGTAGTTTGATATTAGGGGTGTAGTTTGATATTAGGGGTGTAGTTTGATATTAGGGGTATAGTTTGATATTAGGGGTATAGTTTGATATTAGAGGTTCAAGTTTGATATTAGCGGGTGTAGTTTGATATTAGCGGGTGTAGTTTGATATTAGGGGTGTAGTTTGATATTAGGGGTGTAGTTTGATATTAGGGGTGCAGTTTGATATTAGGGGTATAGTTTGATATTAGGGGTATAGTTTGATATTAGAGGTTGAAGTTTGATATTAGCGGGTGTAGTCTGATATTAGGGGTGTAGTTTGATATTAGAGGTTGAAGTTTGATATTAGCGGGTGTAGTTTGATATTAGGGGTGTAGTTTGATATTAGGGGTGTAGTTTGATATTAGGGGTGCAGTTTGATATTAGGGGTATAGTTTGATATTAGGGTTATAGTTTGATATTAGAGGTTGAAGTTTGATATTAGCGGGTGTAGTCTGATATTAGGGGTGTAGTTTGATATTAGGGGTGCAGTTTGATATTAGGGGTGTAGTTTGATATTAGGGGTGCAGTTTGATATTAGGGGTATAGTTTGATATTAGGGGTATAGTTTGATATTAGGAGTGCAGTTTGATATTAGGGGTATAGTTTGATATTAGGGGTATAGTTTGATATTAGGGGTATAGTTTGATATTAGAGGTTGAAGTTTGATATTAGGGGTATAGTTTGATATTAGAGGTTGAAGTTTGATATTAGCGGGTGTAGTTTGATATTAGGGGTATAGTTTGATATTAGGGGTATAGTTTGATATTAGGGGTATAGTTTGATATTAGGGGTATAGTTTGATATTAGAGGTTGAAGTTTGATATTAGCGGGTGTAGTTTGACATTAGGGGTGTAGTTTGATATTAGGGGTATAGTTTGATATTAGGGGTATAGTTTGATATTAGGGGTATAGTTTGATATTAGGGGTATAGTTTGATATTAGGGGTATAGTTTGATATTAGAGGTTGAAGTTTGATATTAGCGGGTGTAGTTTGACATTAGGGGTGTAGTTTGATATTAGGGGTATAGTTTGATATTAGGGGTATAGTTTGATATTAGGGGTATAGTTTGATATTAGAGGTTGAAGTTTGATATTAGCGGGTGTAGTTTGATATTAGGGGTGTAGTTTGATATTAGGGGTATAGTTTGATATTAGGGGTATAGTTTGATATTAGGGGTATAGTTTGATATTAGAGGTTGAAGTTTGATATTAGCGGGTGTAGTTTGATATTAGGGGTGTAGTTTGATATTAGGGGTATAGTTTGATATTAGGGGTATAGTTTGATATTAGGGGTATAGTTTGATATTAGAGGTTGAAGTTTGATATTAGCGGGTGTAGTTTGATATTAGGGGTGTAGTTTGATATTAGGGGTGTAGTTTGATATTAGGGGTATAGTTTGATATTAGAGGTTGAAGTTTGATATTAGCGGGTGTAGTTTGATATTAGGGGTGTAGTTTGATATTAGGGGTGTAGTTTGATATTAGGGGTATAGTTTGATATTAGGGGTATAGTTTGATATTAGCGGGTGTAGTTTGATATTAGGGGTGTAGTTTGATATTAGGGGTATAGTTTGATATTAGGGGTATAGTTTGATATTAGAGGTTCAAGTTTGATATTAGCGGGTGTAGTTTGATATTAGCGGGTGTAGTTTGATATTAGGGGTGTAGTTTGATATTAGGGGTGTAGTTTGATATTAGGGGTGCAGTTTGATATTAGGGGTATAGTTTGATATTAGGGGTATAGTTTGATATTAGGGGTATAGTTTGATATTAGGGGTATAGTTTGATATTAGAGGTTGAAGTTTGATATTAGCGGGTGTAGTTTGATATTAGGGGTGCAGTTTGATATTAGGGGTGTAGTTTGATATTAGGGGTGCAGTTTGATATTAGGGGTATAGTTTGATATTAGGGGTATAGTTTGATATTAGGGGTGCAGTTTGATATTAGGGGTATAGTTTGATATTAGGGGTATAGTTTGATATTAGGGGTATAGTTTGATATTAGGGGTGTAGTTTTATATTAGGGGTGTAGTTTGATATTAGGGGTATAGTTTGATATTAGGGGTATAGTTTGATATTAGGGGTATAGTTTGATATTAGGGGTATAGTTTGATATTAGGGGTGTAGTTTGATATTAGAGGTGTAGTTTGATATTAGGGGTATAGCTTGATATTAGGGGTGTAGTTTGATAATAGGGGTATAGTTTGATATTAGGGGTGTAGTATGATATTAGGGGTTGAAGTTTGATATTAGGGGTATAGTTTGATATTAGGGGTTGAAGTTTGATATTAGACGTATAGTTTGATATTAGGGGTTGAAGTTTGATATTAGGGGTATAGTTTGATATTAGGGGTGTAGTTTGATATTAGGGGTGTAGTTTGATATTAGGGGTTGAAGTTTGATATTAGGAGTATAGTTTGATATTAGGGGTTGAAGTTTGATATTAGGGGTATAGTTTGATATTAGGGGTGTAGTTTGATATTAGGGGTGTAGTTTGATATTAGGGGCATAGTTTGATATTAGGGGTGTAGTTTGATATTAAGGGTGTAGTTTGATATTAGGGGTGTAGTTTGATATTAGGGGCATAGTTTGATTTTAGGGGTGTAGTTTGATATTAGGGGTGTAGTTTGATATTAGGGGTTGAAGTTTGATATTAGGAGTATAGTTTGATATTAGGGGTTGAAGTTTGATATTAGGGGTATAGTTTGATATTAGGGGTATAGTTTGATATTAGGGGTATAGTTTGATATTATGGGTGTAGTTTGATATTAGGGGTTGAAGTTTGATATTAGGGGTGTAGTTTATATTAGGGGTTGGAGTTTGATATTAGGGTATAGTTTGATATTAGGGGTATAGTTTGATATTAGGGGTGGAGTTTGAAATTAGGGGTTGAAGTTTGATATTAGCAGGTGTAGTTTGATATTAGGGGTTGTAGTTTGATATTAGGGGTTGAAGTTTGATATTAGGTGTAGTTTGATATTAGGGGGTGTAGTTTGATATTAGGGGTATAGTTTGATATTAGGGGTATAGTTTGATATTAGGGGTGTAGTTTGATATTAGGGGTATAGTTTGATATTAGGGGTGTAGTTTGATATTAGGGGTGTAGTTTGATATTAGGGGTGTAGTTTGATATTAGGGGTATAGTTTGATATTAGAGGTTGAAGTTTGATATTAGGCTTTGTAGTTTGATATTAGGTGTTGAAGTTTGATATTAGGGGTTGAAGTTTAATATTAGGAGTTGTAGTTTGATATTAAGGGTTGTAGTTTGATATTAGGGGTTGTAGTTTGATATTAGGGGTTGAAGTTTGACATTAGGGGTTGTAGTTTGATATTAGAGGTTGAAGTTTGACATTAGGGGTTGAAGTTTGACATTAGGGGTTGAAGTTTGACATTAGGGGTTGAAGTTTGACATTAGGGGTTGAAGTTTGACATTAGGGGTTGTAGTTTGACATTAGGGGTTGTAGTTTGATATTAGGGGTTGAAGTTTGATATTAGCGGGTGTAGTTTGATATTAGGGGTGTAGTTTGATATTAGGGGTATAGTTTGATATTAGGGTTGCAATTTGATATTAGGGGTGTAGTTTGATATTAGGAGTGTAGTTTGATATTAGGGTTGCAGTTTGATATTAGGGGTTGTAGTTTGATATCAGCGGGTGTAGTTTGATATTAGGGGTTGTAGTTTGATATTAGGGTTGCAGTTTGATATTAGGGTTGCAGTTTGATATTAGGGGTGTAGTTTGATATTAGGGGTGTAGTTTGATATTAGGGGTTGTAGTTTGATATTAGGGGTGTAGTTTGATATTAGGAGTGTAGTTTGATATTAGGGGAATAGTTTGATATTAGGGTGTAGTTTGATATTAGGGGAATAGTTTGATATTAGGGGGTGAAGTTTGAGATTAGGGGTGTAGTTTGATATTAGGGGGTGTAGTTTGATGTTAGGGGTATAGTTTGATATTAGGGGTGTAGTTTGATATTAGGGGTGTAGTTTGATATTAGGGGTGTAGTTTGATATTAGGGGTGTAGTTTGATATTAGGGGTATAGTCTGATATTAGGGGTGTAGTTTGATATTAGGGGTATAGTTTGATATTAGGGGTATAGTTTGATATTAGGGGTATAGTTTGATATTAGAGGTTGAAGTTTGATATTAGCGGGTGTAGTTTGATATTAGGGGTGTAGTTTGATATTAGGGGTGTAGTTTGATATTAGGAGTGTAGTTTGATATTAGGGGAATAGTTTGATATTAGGGGGTGAAGTTTGAGATTAGGGGTGTAGTTTGATATTAGGGGGTGTAGTTTGATGTTAGGGGTATAGTTTGAGATTAGAGGTGTAGTTTGATATTAGGGGTATAGTTTGATATTAGGGGTATAGTTTGATATTAGGGGTATAGTTTGATATTAGAGGTTGAAGTTTGATATTAGCGGGTGTAGTTTGATATTAGGGGTGTAGTTTGATATTAGGGGTGTAGTTTGATATTAGGGGTGTAGTTTGATATTAGGGGTATAGTCTGATATTAGGGGTGTAGTTTGATATTAGGGGTATAGTTTGATATTAGGGGTATAGTTTGATATTAGGGGTATAGTTTGATATTAGAGGTTGAAGTTTGATATTAGCGGGTGTAGTTTGATATTAGGGGTGTAGTTTGATATTAGGGGTATAGTTTGATATTAGGGGTATAGTTTGATATTAGAGGTTGAAGTTTGATATTAGCGGGTGTAGTTTGATATTAGGGGTGTAGTTTGATATTAGGGGTGTAGTTTGATATTAGGAGTGTAGTTTGATATTAGGGGTATAGTTTGATATTAGGGGTGTAGTTTGATATTAGGGGTGTAGTTTGATATTAGGGGTGTAGTTTGATATTAGGGGTATAGTTTGATATTAGGGGTGTAGTTTGATAATAGGGGTGTAGTTTGATATTAGGGGTATAGTTTGATATTAGGGGTATAGTTTGATATTAGGGGTACTGTTTGATATTAGAGGTTGAAGTTTGATATTAGCGGGTGTAGTTTGATATTAGGGGTGTAGTTTGATATTAGGGGTGTAGTTTGATATTAGGGTTATAGTTTGATATTAGGGGTATAGTTTGATATTAGGAGTGCAGTTTGATATTAGGGGTGCAGTTTGATATTAGGGGTGCAGTTTGATATTAGGGGTATAGTTTGATATTAGGGGTATAGTTTGATATTAGGGGTATAGTTTGATATTAGCGGGTGTAGTTTGATATTAGGGGTGTAGTTTGATATTAGGGGTATAGTTTGATATTAGAGGTTCAAGTTTAATATTAGCGGGTGTAGTTTGATATTAGGGGTGTAGTTTGATATTAGGGGTGTAGTTTGATATTAGGGGTGTAGTTTGATATTAGGGGTGCAGTTTGATATTAGGGGTGCAGTTTGATATTAGGGGTATAGTTTGATATTAGGGGTATAGTTTGATATTAGGGGTATAGTTTGATATTAGGGGTGCAGTTTGATATTAGGGGTATAGTTTGATATTAGGGGTATAGTTTGATATTAGGGGTATAGTTTGATATTAGGGGTGTAGTTTGATATTAGGGGTGTAGTTTGATATTAGGGGTATAGTTTGATATTAGGGGTATAGTTTGATATTAGGGGTGTAGTTTGATATTAGGGGTATAGTTTGATATTAGAGGTGGAAGTTTGATATTAGCGGGTGTAGTTTGATATTAGGGGTATAGTTTGATATTAGGGGTATAGTTTGATATTAGGGGTATAGTTTGATATTAGAGGTTGAAGTTTGATATTAGGGGTATAGTTTGATATTAGAGGTTGAAGTTTGATATTAGCGGGTGTAGTTTGATATTAGGGGTATAGTTTGATATTAGGGGTATAGTTTGATATTAGGGGTATAGTTTGATATTAGGGGTATAGTTTGATATTAGAGGTTGAAGTTTGATATTAGCGGGTGTAGTTTGACATTAGGGGTGTAGTTTGATATTAGGGGTATAGTTTGATATTAGGGGTATAGTTTGATATTAGGGGTATAGTTTGATATTAGGGGTATAGTGTGATATTAGGGGTATAGTTTGATATTAGAGGTTGAAGTTTGATATTAGCGGGTGTAGTTTGACATTAGGGGTGTAGTTTGATATTAGGGGTATAGTTTGATATTAGGGGTATAGTTTGATATTAGAGGTATAGTTTGATATTAGAGGTTGAAGTTTGATATTAGCGGGTGTAGTTTGATATTAGGGGTGCAGTTTGATATTAGGGGTATAGTTTGATATTAGGGGTATAGTTTGATATTAGGGGTATAGTTTGATATTAGAGGTTGAAGTTTGATATTAGCGGGTGTAGTTTGATATTAGGAGTGTAGTTTGATATTAGGGGTATAGTTTGATATTAGGGGTATAGTTTGATATTAGGGGTATAGTTTGATATTAGAGGTTGAAGTTTGATATTAGCGGGTGTAGTTTGATATTAGGGGTGTAGTTTGATATTAGGGGTGTAGTTTGATATTAGGGGTATAGTTTGATATTAGAGGTTGAAGTTTGATATTAGCGGGTGTAGTTTGATATTAGGGGTGTAGTTTGATATTAGGGGTGTAGTTTGATATTAGGGGTATAGTTTGATATTAGGGGTATAGTTTGATATTAGCGGGTGTAGTTTGATATTAGGGGTGTAGTTTGATATTAGGGGTATAGTTTGATATTAGGGGTATAGTTTGATATTAGAGGTTCAAGTTTGATATTAGCGGGTGTAGTTTGATATTAGGGGTGTAGTTTGATATTAGGGGTGTAGTTTGATATTAGGGGTGCAGTTTGATATTAGGGGTATAGTTTGATATTAGGGGTATAGTTTGATATTAGGGGTATAGTTTGATATTAGAGGTTGAAGTTTGATATTAGCGGGTGTAGTTTGATATTAGGGGTGTAGTTTGATATTAGGGGTGCAGTTTGATATTAGGGGTGTAGTTTGATATTAGGGGTGCAGTTTGATATTAGGGGTATAGTTTGATATTAGGGGTATAGTTTGATATTAGGGGTGCAGTTTGATATTAGGGGTATAGTTTGATATTAGGGGTATAGTTTGATATTAGGGGTATAGTTTGATATTAGGGGTATAGTTTGATATTAGGGGTGTAGTTTGATATTAGGGGTGTAGTTTGATATTAGGGGTGTAGTTTGATATTAGGGGTATAGTTTGATATTAGGGGTGTAGTTTGATATTAGGGGTATAGTTTGATATTAGGGGTGTAGTTTGATATTAGAGGTGTAGTTTGATATTAGGGGTATAGCTTGATATTAGGGGTGTAGTTTGATAATAGGGGTATAGTTTGATATTAGGGGTGTAGTATGATATTAGGGGTTGAAGTTTGATATTAGGGGTATAGTTTGATATTAGGGGTATAGTTTGATATTAGGGGTGTAGTTTGATATTAGGGGTGTAGTTTGATATTAGGGGTGTAGTTTGATATTAGGGGTGTAGTTTGATATTAGGGGTTGAAGTTTGATATTAGGAGTATAGTTTGATATTAGGGGTTGAAGTTTGATATTAGGGGTATAGTTTGATATTAGGGGTGTAGTTTGATATTAGGGGTGTAGTTTGATATTAGGGGTGTAGTTTGATATTAGGGGCATAGTTTGATATTAGGGGTGTAGTTTGATATTAGGGGTGTAGTTTGATATTAGGGGTGTAGTTTGATATTAGGGGTGTAGTTTGATATTAGGGGCATAGTTTGATTTTAGGGGTGTAGTTTGATATTAGGGGTGTAGTTTGATATTAGGGGTTGAAGTTTGATATTAGGAGTATAGTTTGATATTAGGAGTTGAAGTTTGATATTAGGGGTATAGTTTGATATTAGGGGTATAGTTTGATATTAGGGGTATAGTTTGATATTATGGGTGTAGTTTGATATTAGGGGTTGAAGTTTGATATTAGGGGTGTAGTTTATATTAGGGGTTGGAGTTTGATATTAGGGTATAGTTTGATATTAGGGGTATAGTTTGATATTAGGGGTGGAGTTTGAAATTAGGGGTTGAAGTTTGATATTAGCAGGTGTAGTTTGATATTAGGGGTTGTAGTTTGATATTAGGGGTTGAAGTTTGATATTAGGTGTAGTTTGATATTAGGGGGTGTAGTTTGATATTAGGGGTATAGTTTGATATTAGGGGTATAGTTTGATATTAGGGGTGTAGTTTGATATTAGGGGTATAGTTTGATATTAGGGGTGTAGTTTGATATTAGGGGTGTAGTTTGATATTAGGGGTGTAGTTTGATATTAGGGGTATAGTTTGATATTAGAGGTTGAAGTTTGATATTAGGCTTTGTAGTTTGATATTAGGTGTTGAAGTTTGATATTAGGGGTTGAAGTTTAATATTAGGAGTTGTAGTTTGATATTAAGGGTTGTAGTTTGATATTAGGGGTTGTAGTTTGATATTAGGGGTTGAAGTTTGACATTAGGGGTTGTAGTTTGATATTAGAGGTTGAAGTTTGACATTAGGGGTTGAGGTTTGACATTAGGGGTTGAAGTTTGACATTAGGGGTTGAAGTTTGACATTAGGGGTTGTAGTTTGACATTAGGGGTTGTAGTTTGATATTAGGGGTTGAAGTTTGATATTAGGGGTTGAAGTTTGATATTAGCGGGTGTAGTTTGATATTAGGGGTGTAGTTTGATATTAGGGGTATAGTTTGATATTAGGGTTGCAATTTGATATTAGGGGTGTAGTTTGATATTAGGAGTGTAGTTTGATATTAGGGTTGCAGTTTGATATTAGGGGTTGTAGTTTGATATTAGCGGGTGTAGTTTGATATTAGGGGTTGTAGTTTGATATTAGGGTTGCAGTTTGATATTAGGGTTGCAGTTTGAGATTAGGGTTGCAGTTTGAGATTAGGGGTGTAGTTTGATATTAGGGGTGTAGTTTGATATTAGGGGTTGTAGTTTGATATTAGGGGTTGTAGTTTGATATTAGGGGTGTAGTTTGATATTAGGAGTGTAGTTTGATATTAGGGGAATAGTTTGATATTAGGGTGTAGTTTGATATTAGGGGAATAGTTTGATATTAGGGGGTGAAGTTTGAGATTAGGGGTGTAGTTTGATATTAGGGGGTGTAGTTTGATGTTAGGGGTATAGTTTGAGATTAGAGGTGTAGTTTGATATTAGGGGTATAGTTTGATATTAGGGGTATAGTTTGATATTAGGGGTATAGTTTGATATTAGAGGTTGAAGTTTGATATTAGCGGGTGTAGTTTGATATTAGGGGTGTAGTTTGATATTAGGGGTGTAGTTTGATATTAGGGGTGTAGTTTGATATTAGGGGTATAGTTTGATATTAGGGGTGTAGTTTGATATTAGGGGTGTAGTTTGATATTAGGGGTATAGTTTGATATTAGGGGTATAGTTTGATATTAGGGGTATAGTTTGATATTAGAGGTTGAAGTTTGATATTAGCGGGTGTAGTTTGATATTAGGGGTGTAGTTTGATATTAGGGGTATAGTTTGATATTAGGGGTATAGTTTGATATTAGAGGTTGAAGTTTGATATTAGCGGGTGTAGTTTGATATTAGGGGTGTAGTTTGATATTAGGGGTGTAGTTTGATATTAGGGGTGTAGTTTGATATTAGGGGTGTAGTTTGATATTAGGGGTATAGTTTGATATTAGGGGTGTAGTTTGATATTAGGGGTGTAGTTTGATATTAGGGGTGTAGTTTGATATTAGGGGTATAGTTTGATATTAGGGGTGTAGTTTGATAATAGGGGTGTAGTTTGATATTAGGGGTATAGTTTGATATTAGGGGTATAGTTTGATATTAGGGGTACAGTTTGATATTAGAGGTTGAAGTTTGATATTAGCGGGTGTAGTTTGATATTAGGGGTGTAGTTTGATATTAGGGTTATAGTTTGATATTAGGGTTATAGTTTGATATTAGGGGTATAGTTTGATATTAGGAGTGCAGTTTGATATTAGGGGTGCAGTTTGATATTAGGGGTGCAGTTTGATATTAGGGGTGCAGTTTGATATTAGGTGTATAGTTTGATATTAGGGGTATAGTTTGATATTAGGGGTATAGTTTGATATTAGCGGGTGTAGTTTGATATTAGGGGTGTAGTTTGATATTAGGGGTATAGTTTGATATTAGGGGTATAGTTTGATATTAGAGGTTCAAGTTTAATATTAGCGGGTGTAGTTTGATATTAGGGGTGTAGTTTGATATTAGGGGTGTAGTTTGATATTAGGGGTGCAGTTTGATATTAGGGGTGCAGTTTGATATTAGGGGTATAGTTTGATATTAGGGGTATAGTTTGATATTAGGGGTGCAGTTTGATATTAGGGGTGCAGTTTGATATTAGGGGTATAGTTTGATATTAGGGGTATAGTTTGATATTAGGGGTATAGTTTGATATTAGGTGTGTAGTTTGATATTAGGGGTGTAGTTTGATATTAGGGGTATAGTTTGATATTAGGGGTATAGTTTGATATTAGGGGTGTAGTTTGATATTAGGGGTGTAGTTTGATATTAGGGGTGTAGTTTGATATTAGGGGTATAGTTTGATATTAGGGGTGTAGTTTGATATTAGGGGTATAGTTTGATATTAGGGGTGTAGTTTGATATTAGGGGTTGAAGTTTGATATTAGGGGTATAGTTTGATATTAGGGGTGTAGTTTGATATTAGGGGTGTAGTTTGATATTAGGGGTTGAAGTTTGATATTAGGAGTATAGTTTGATATTAGGGGTTGAAGTTTGATATTAGGGGTATAGTTTGATATTAGGGGTGTAGTTTGATATTAGGGGTGTAGTTTGATATTAGGGGTATAGTTTGATATTAGGGGTGTAGTTTGATATTAGGGGTGTAGTTTGATATTAGGGGTTGAAGTTTGATATTAGGGGTATAGTTTGATATTAGGGGTATAGTTTGATATTATGGGTGTAGTTTGATATTAGGGGTGTAGTTTATATTAGGGGTTGGAGTTTGATATTAGGGTATAGTTTGATATTAGGGGTATAGTTTGATATTAGGGGTATAGTTTGATATTAGGGGTGTAGTTTGAAATTAGGGGTTGAAGTTTGATATTAGGGGTTGTAGTTTGATATTAGGGGTTGAAGTTTGATATTAGGGATTGAAGTTTGATATTAGGTGTAGTTTGATATTAGGGGGTGTAGTTTGATATTAGGGGTATAGTTTGATATTAGGGGTTTAGTTTGATATTAGGGGTGTAGTTTGATATTACGGGTATAGTGTGATATTAGAGGTTGAAGTTTGATATTAGGCTTTGTAGTTTGATATTAGGTGTTGAAGTTTGATATTAGGGGTTGAAGTTTAATATTAGGAGTTGTAGTTTGATATTAAGGGTTGTAGTTTGATATTAGGGGTTGTAGTTTGATATTAGGGGTTGAAGTTTGACATTAGGGGTTGTAGTTTGATATTAGAGGTTGAAGTTTGACATTAGGGGTTGAAGTTTGACATTAGGGGTTGAAGTTTGACATTAGGGGTTGTAGTTTGACATTAGGGGTTGTAGTTTGATATTAGGGGTTGAAGTTTGATATTAGCGGGTGTAGTTTGATATTAGGGGTGTAGTTTGATATTAGGGGTATAGTTTGATATTAGGGTTGCAATTTGATATTAGGGGTGTAGTTTGATATTAGGAGTGTAGTTTGATATTAGGGTTGCAGTTTGATATTAGGGGTTGTAGTTTGATATTAGGGGTTGTAGTTTGATATTAGGGTTGCAGTTTGAGATTAGGGTTGCAGTTTGATATTAGGGGTGTAGTTTGATATTAGGGGTGTAGTTTGATATTAGGGGTTGTAGTTTGATATTAGGGGTGTAGTTTGATATTAGGAGTGTAGTTTGATATTAGGGGAATAGTTTGATATTAGGGTGTAGTTTGATATTAGGGGAATAGTTTGATATTAGGGTTGCAGTTTGATATTAGGGGGTGAAGTTTGAGATTAGGGGTGTAGTTTGATATTAGGGGGTGTAGTTTGATATTAGGGGCATAGTTTGATATTAGGGGTATAGTTTGAGATTAGAGGTGTAGTTTGATATTAGGTGTTGTAGTTTGATATTAGGGGTATAGTTTGAGATCAGGGGTATAGTTTGATATTAGGGTTAAGGTTCGACATTCTCTTTAATTGCTTCAAACCAGTGGACAATGTCTGCTCTGGTACATCATTATCAAGTGTCTACAGTCTCTGTGTAAGTGTATACAGTCATGATAGTAAATTTGTCTGTGAAAGAACAGGTACTGTTATACTTGAATATATGTGTGTCAATAGAATGACAACCTCTCAAGTGTTGGTGCCATGATAAAATACACCCAGTGCAGTCTGTAGAGCAGTGGTCTCCAACCTTTTTTATACCACGGACCGGCTTCATGTTGGACAAACTTTCCATTGACCGGTAATTGCACATATATGTTATTTAAGTGTATTTCGATAAACAAAGCAAAATCTAAAAGGAGGAATTTATTAAAGTAGATGAATATTGAATATTTAAACAAATCTTTTAGAATTAAAGTCCAATATTCAACTTATCTATTATATAATTTTAAACAAGTTAATTACTTCTTTGCAGCCTGGTAGAAAATGATCCACAGACGGGTACCAGTCTGTGGCCCGGTGGTTGGGGACCTCTGCTGTAGAGTATGAGAATGTGTGGAAGTGAGATATATGCCCTGGCCCATCTGAGAGGTCAGTGGCTCCAGCTAAGTACTGACTGTCTGTGATGGCCTGTCTAACTCTTGTTAGCTGGGAAAACATAATTTGATGATGATGATTATGATGATATATTCATTTACATATATGTGTGTGTTGTTGTTGTCTTCCCATACATGTGATTATGTTACAATAAATGTAAACATCTATTAGGACATATAATGTTAGGCAGGTTCTCTCTCACCTGTGTTGATTCCATGATAAAGTCATGTGTAACAGGATCCAAGCTGGTGTCTTCTTCTCGATGAAACAATTTAAAGTTGCCAGCATCCACTTGGATGGAATCGCCTTTCTCAGGCCAAAATTCTTTACAGTCCTGTTCAATGAAACAATAAAAAGAAACATCAATTTCACAGATAAATATATTGTTATCATTTAATAGTCTAAATAACCTGTAGTTTAGCAGAAATCGTAAATCAGCAAACTAAATTTATTATTGGGGTAATTTTTCATTTTCTCACCATGGAGTTGATAAAGAAATACCAGTCATAAACAGATGTCAGCTGTGTTAATATCAGATCAGATCCAAAAGATTCCAGATGTAACCATTCAAACATAGCAATTTATGATTACATTATTTAATATAAGGCGGTGGACTGGCAGTATTGGTAGGGTGTCAGACACCATGCTTTGGAAACATTGTTTTATAGGTCTGGTCTGACAATCAGTTCCTTTCTTTTCAAGAGTAATCAACTGCTATCCTTGAGTCTTGGCAAAAGAAATCTTTGTTAATAAGCAAGTTTTGTTTATATATTGAATCAAATTACTTACATCATTATCCATTTTTGTAAGCAACACAATCGCAGCACTGTTTTGGTCCCAGACCATTCTCCAGAAGTCTTCAACAGTTGATTCCAATGGGTGCTGTGTTATAATGAACTCATCTGTACGATTATAACCCTGCAACAGACAAGTAATTAGACAATTTACACATCTTAGTCAAAATAGATCAGGGGTTAATGACTACATCACTAAACCCAAGTATCTGATAGACTACTACTGCTGCAATCATGTTACACCAGCAGAAAACTGCCCGTATGTAGTGTGCATATTGGTATTATACGCAAATATATATATGTAAATTGAAAAGTAAATTGACAATATCTTCTTATTCGTCCACGTATTACTGAGAGGGTCGTGGGGGCAGAGTCTTTCTCAAACACTCCTTCCAGCAAGTCTGTCAGAAGCAAACATCTCTAACTGATGCAGCTGGATCCCAAAGCGAGACCAGCCAAGCTCATGGATGTTATCCAACTATCTTGCTCAGGGTCTTCCTCTGGGTCTCTTGACAGTTAACTTTGCCTGTAAAATGTGTCCAGCAATTCTTTACTGAGACATTCTAACCACATGCTCATAATATCAGAGTTGTGATCTCTCAATTCGGAGAAGTAGCGGCTCTAACAGGAGTGACTCTCTGGTCTCTGAGCTATGCACTTTATCGAGTAACGTTACTCCAAAGACCCTTTGGAGGAATCCCATTTCTGCCACTTTTATTTGCAATTGTATTCTTTTTGTCTCTACACAAGATTCATGATCCTTGGTAACAGTTGGCAGGAATACCAGGAAGACAGCGAGTTTGGCTTTTACACCTACCCCCTTCTTCTGATTGCTGAGGCTGGCGCATTACTGCATCAGCTTTTGCAATTCTTGCACTTAATTCAGCCTCCTGCATTCCATCATTCATGAACACGGCTCCAAGATACTTGAACTTTTCTAACTGCTTCAGTAGAACTCCATTCACATGTATATAAATTTGAGGGACTTCTGTCCACCCGTCCATCACACAATGTGTGTGTGTAAAAGGAAGGAAAGGGATACACACATATATGTCTCTAACTTAAAAACAGTGACACACACGTCTCTAATTTAAGAATGCCGACAAACTCGTGCGTGCGCACACACACACACACACTGTCCTATTACCACTTAAAAACTTTGGCCCGGGCAAACATCCCTTCAATTTTGAAACTGTCTGGGTTGTCCATAATTGATGGGAAAAGACTTGACGGTCTTACTCTGTGCTCCTGGTTAAGAGGCAGGTGCCTTACCTGGGATGTCACAGTTAGCGACTCTTTTGCTTCTTCCCTCATTCTGGATGCAGCGGTAAGGGCGAGAGCTACAGCATCCGCAGCTGAATGGAATAAAATCCTAAAATACCGTGTTCTGTCAGCTAACTACATTATCCAGCCTGTGGCGTTCGAGACGTTTGGGGGAGTCGGGCTACTGACAGCGAGGTTATTATCTTCACTGTTGGCTCGCCAAACAGAGGTAACTGGTGATGCTCGTGAGGGCACTTGGTTGTTCCAGCACCTCGGCCTCGCCATTACCCCAGGTAACGCTGCGAACGTGCTGGCTTGCCTCAAAAATTATTAGAGAGGTTTTCCAGTGCTTCTCGCTACATTGCTATCTTTTGCTCTGGTAGCGTCTCGTTTTTCCATTCTTTCACCTGCATATTGTTCTATGGAGTCTAAGATGTGGGTATTACATGCTTGTGTATTTTTTCTCTTTCTTTTTCCCCCTTTCCTTTGTATATATTATATTTGTTAGTGTTTTCGTTCTGTAATCATTATATTAAATTTTTATACAAATGAGCTTTTTTTAAAAACAGAGTTAAACTGTGTTGTTAATAAATAAATAAAAAGTTGTACCCTCCCATTCCCAATTCACCGAACGCTATCACGACTGTATGTGTGTGTTTGTGTAAATGTATATGTGTGAATGTGTGTTTGTGTGAATGTATGTATGTGTTTGTGTGAATGGGACGTCACAGTTAGTGACTCCTTTGCTACCGTGTTCTGTTAGCTCACTACATTATCCAGCCTATGTGGTCTTAGATGTGTGCATTATGTGTTTGTGTATTTTTTCTTCCTTTTTTACGTTTTCCTTTCCTTTGTATACATTATATTTGTTTGTGTTTACGCGATTATAGTTATATACTCATACATATAGATGTATGTGCACAATCATACACGTCTGCGTGTAGAAAGTCGTAATCACTATTTCTCTCATCACAAACTCTCTCTTTCTATATATATGGTAGTTGAAGTGGTGGTGGTGACAATATACCGGAAGTGTAAAAATTTGTAACTTTGAAAAGAAGTCAATTTTAAATTATTTATAAATACGAAATTTAGTTACAAAATTTAGTACATAAATTATGTAATATTCATTCATTATTTAGTCAAAGTAATCAAACTTATTTTACAAACGGGATAAAAAAAATTTATTCCGGATGCAGTCCCGCACTCACTTTATTATAGTTTAGATTCCGAAGCAGGGGAGATAACTCTATAAACACTATGGTTGACAATAAGCTTTACTTCACATTTCAGTTGTCTACAGTAATTAAGGCATCCAACTGTAAAAACAATTTCTCCCCAAACATGATTGACTGGTGCCCTGTCTAGGGGAGATTTATCTCTCCTTTGCTTCACATCATAAACTAGGAGTAACCAGTTGGGATCCTAAGAACCTTCTTCTTTGCCCACTTATTCCTTGGAGGATGTTGGGGCAGAGTCCTCAAGCATGCCTTCCAGTGGGTCCTGTCAGAAGCAACCATCTCCAATTGATCTGGCTGGATTTCCAAGTAAGACCAGCCTTACTTAGAGTAAGACATTCTGACTACAAATCATGTTATTAAAATCATTAAATACTATTATAAATTCATTAGATGTCTCTATAACAACACATATATTAAGAGAAACAGCATATCTATCTAAAACATGTAAGTATGGATACAGGCATGGACAGAGAGGGTGTGTGTGTGTGAGAGAGAGAGAGAGAGTAAGGAGGGAATCTTAAATGCATATCAATAATCTAGCATGTGAGACAGTCATACCACACTTAAAGAAGTGTAAAGACAACAGCCTTGCTACACATCAATGGCCACTTTATAAAATAACAACTTTGTTACAAACAACAGCTTTATCAAATACAATTGTTAACTATCTCATTATTGTATTTCTTATTAAATAACACTGTATCTAAATTAATTAATCAGGAATTTCGTGTGATTTATTAAAATTATTTCATGACTAAGATGGTATTTGTAACATAACTTAAGAAAAGGTTCTTTGTAAAATTATGCTTCAAGATTTTAATTTAAATAGGAACACTTTAAAATGGGTGATTCTTTTTTGAGCAGGTTGATATAATAATGTGGAAATGAGTGGATGAGAAATAAGAAACCTAAAGAAGCAATGATAAACTAGTTTTCTGTACTTACCTGCAGGTATGAAGCATTAATATAATCAGAACCGTCAACGCCAGGTTTTACAGGCAAAAGAACCCTTTTCATATCGATAGGTAGCATCTCTTGAATACGATTCTTTGGTACATTTACAGGTTTTACAGCCTGAGAGTACTCGTGTTCTTTGGGTCTTCGGCATGTTGACAACTGAAATCAGGAATTTATCAAATTGACAATCATCAAAGAACGGTTGTACATTTTTACAAACAGAAAGAGAGAAAAAAAGAAGAAAAAATTAACACTACTGGCTGCGTAGTACAGCTCTGTTGTGTTCAACAGGGAGGATAGTGAAAACATTGCTATGGAGAACACACAGCAATACCCCCTGCATCAGTGATTCTATCTCATGGGGTTCCTCCCTTAAGCAAGATGCCTTCCCCACAATTTTGTAGAGGAAATCTGTAGTCCACTGACCAAGGACACCAGAGGCATTGATCGTAGCCAGCACAATAAAAAAAAACACAACAAAAAAATAACAGTCAGAGCCTGCTATCAAAGAACTATTAAATATTTTCAAAAGAAAAAGTTTCTAGTAAAATATTCTTGGCCTTAAAAATCTGGGTTGACAGGGCAGGAAAATATTTTTAATATGAAATTATTTAAGACATGTGAAAGTGCTCTAATGTGTGAGTGCTGGTGCCACAGTAAGATACACCCAGTACACTCTGTAAAGTGGTAGTGCTGTTACCTGGATAAAATACACCCAGTACACACTGTCAAGTGGTAGGAATTAGTACCACAATAAAATGTACCCAGTACACTGTGAGGTGGTAATGCTGGTGTCACAACAAAATACATCCAGTACATTCTATGAAGTAGTAGTGCTGATGCCAGGATAAAATACATCCAGTACATTCTATAAAGTGACTGGTGTTAAGAGGGGCATCAAGCCATATAAAGATTGTCAAAAATGGAACACGTGAGCAAGATATAGTTTTCTCAGTTACCTAGTCTCAAATCTCGACATGTCCAACCCATGCCAGCATGGAAAATGATGATGAGGAAAAGGAAGAGGAGTAGGAGTAGGAAGAGGAGAAAGATGATCATGACAAAAAGATGATAAATACTGAAGGCTGAGGTTTTGGTTTTGTTTGAACCACATTTGACAAGATGTAAAGAAGACACTATGAGTGAGAAGTGTCAAAGATCTCTATAAGAGAGTGAAATAATATTATATGCAATTGAAGATCTGAGATTCTGTAAACCTATCACCATCTGTGCAGTGTATGTACAGTTAGATTAATACAACAATTACAAGACACTTCAGATGTCAGGATTATAACAGTTTATGAAATAATTAGAGGAGGAGAAAGAAGTCTTATTCAATCAAGGTCGACCATGGGTTTTGCACCTAGAAAGTTCCTCTCCAAAGCACAGGCAAAGTGTTTTTGTGAAAGAACAGAAGTCACCCATGCATGTCAGACTTCTATTCCCTCTCCATGCCACCATAGTCATCTAAGGGAAAGGCAAAAGCCAACAAACTTGGAATTAATGATGTCACACCTCATTTTTCCATTTAAGTATACTGGAACAATATAAAATAAAGTGTCTTGCTCAAGATGTAACATATTGATGAGTGGAGAGCAACATACTAATTAGTATAGAGCTTTGATAATCTAGATCAGCGTTTCTCAACCTTTTTACCTTTGTGGAACCTCTGCATAAAAATTATTACATACCATTATTAATATCTATTTAAGGTTGAGGCATTTATTATAATAACCAAGGATTTTTCAATATGCCGTACATGTATAGTAAAATTACAACTATAGAATTAAACAAAAATTACTTTAAAATGCATTAGCTTATTTATCACTGTTTCTCACAGAACCACTAAGTTTCCAGGAAACACTGATCTCGATATTACAGAGAATCACAGCTGGTCAGTGAAAGATGTCACAGTTTGTCACTGAAGGGAGTCACAGTTGGTCAGTGAGGATAATCATAGTTTGTCAGTGAGGGGAGTCACAGTTGGAGTCCCATTCATTCTGGTTTTAAAATCAGAATGATCCTTCTCCTAAACAGATTGCTCATCAAGGTTAACAAGCTCTGTTTACGCATTTTTTTTTTACAACACAATTGGACCGTTGTTAACTCTCCTACGTTCCTCTGCCCTTTGATGGGTTTTGATTTTCATCCCACAGGGTGTCCAAAGATCAGCCTCCTCACCAAGCAAGCTTGGTGGAGTTGCTGACAACTCGACCATGGTATCTAATTGTAAAAGCTTGCCCCAAAGAGGACCTCATGCATGGAGCTTGCATGACTAACCCCCGTTTTTTTTTTTTAAGGTAAAATGACCTTAAAACACTTATTGTTATGTTGTTAATGAAATGAAGAGAAACTAATGTTAGTATAGTTACCAGGAATTGTCTTTCAAGGTGGTTTTCGCCATTTGCATTTGGTTTTTCTAAATCTTCAAAATATTTCATTATCTTTGCATCTTGAATTTCAGTATCTCCACCACCAAGAATGTATTCCACAAGAACATCATGTATAAACATATACTGGTCCTGTAACAATAAAACAAGTTTTTACAGTATTCTTCATTAAACAAGCTTTTGGTTTAAATTGCTTAGTTTTGGTAAAATATAAGATATATTTCTGTTCTATTTTGACCCTATACTCACACACACACAGCTGTAGACCCTACACACACCTTCACAGCTGTTGGTCTTACACATACACAGCTGTTGACCCTACATACACACACATACTGACAACTGTTGAACCTACATACACACACCTGTTGACACTATGCACACACTCACTCAGAGCTGTAGATCTTACACACACACATTTGTTGACCCTACACACACATTCCCAGTAGTTGATTCTACATACACACTCAGTTGTTGACCCAATACATACACTCACACAGCTGTTGGTCCTACACGTACACACACAACTGTTAATCCTTACACACCAACATACATCTGCCCACTCAACATCAACAAATACATACATTTGTTTACTTTCAATATCAACACACATTTATTCCTACTACACACCAGAATATTTTTTATTTGTCTGGAGGAAGGAGCTATGTCCATGGTCATCATAAGTCCTCTGAGACAAGTGATGTTGATGAAGAGGTAACATGGCTAAACAAAATTACATAATTCTGGATGTGAATAGATGAGCATTATATGGATAATGAGAACAGAGAGAGCTGGAAGTAGCCGGGATGAGGTGGAATGAAACTAACCAGATCTGAGGAGCAGAGGTCTAAATAGTAGCAATATAAAAGGCAGAAAGTAAAGACATTTCTATGAGATAGAAACTGGAGTGTGTTAGTGAGTAACTTGTTAGGTAGTCTTGGATATCTGCTTGTGTGGTAGCAGTACAATAGAAGGGTTTTATCTGAAATTTGTAGAGGGTTAGTAGTGGTTACGTCTAAATTATTTACTAACCCTGAATAAGCAGGTCATTCTTTCTGATGAAATCTTTGCTAATTCAAGGATATGTATTCATCAAGAAAGATTGTAAGGCTTATAATTTGAAGTCACTTTAAATGGTCTGGAAGTATGTTGTAGATATTTAGAGAGAGTAGCAAAAATATTGTTTTCTTCTATGTGTAGTGATTGTGTCTTATAATAATGAAATTATTGTGTACAGTGCTCAGGTGCACTACAACTCATCAAAGGTGCATATATAGTACATAGAATAATATACAAATGTCAGGGAAGTGAATAGTGTATGAGTCATGATATACATGTGTGCGGGTGTATGGAGGGGGAATATTAGGTATAGTGTTGGCAAATCTCAGGATGCAGTGTCTCGATAGCTAACAACTGATGCAGGTAGTTTGTTCCATGCTTTAGCAACTCTGAGCGTGAAAATATGTTTCCGAAAGTTCCAGAAGTTCCAAAGCGTTTCTCTGACACACCATTCCATCAGTTTGGCAATGCAGCTAGTAAGACTGACTGGACGATAGTTCACAGGTGATGTGTAGTCAGCCTTTTTTGAACAGAGGAATGACACTGGCAGTTTTCCACTGTTCTGGAGTAGCACTGTTGTTCAGACAGAATTGGAAGAAGCATGATAGCTGGGGCAGAAGGAAGTACCCACCACGTTTGAGAAGCAGGTACGTAACACCATCAAGACCAGGAGAGGCATGGTTGCATTTATGTTTAAGGTGACGTCGCAGCATTGCAGGTGTAAATTCCATAGTTGTAATAGAATCGGATGTTAGAGGTGGTGGAGACAGTACACTCTGGTCTTCAATAGTGAAAATGCCTGCATAGCATTCAGCAATGAGTTTTGCGCATTCCTTGGGGGTTGTCAGTAACCTGGCCTGTGTGGGGATTGCGAAGAGGACCAACTGGAGAGTGAGGCCTCTGCTTTGAGTGAACATACTTCCAGAACACCTTACTGTCAGGGCTGGTTGCTATGCGCTGCTCAAATTCAAGCACTGCCTTTTTTGTTACCGGCTTGAGATGGTTGGATGATTTATTTCGCTTTTTCCTATTGATATCTGATTTATGCAGTTTGTACTCACGTTCAGCATTACAACGTTCTTTTCTGGCAAGACGGACTGCTGCAGTCTCCCAAATTGTACTTTTGGGATGTTTTTTCTGCTTACGTGGCACCGATGCTGGACATGCTGTCCATGTTGAGTTCAGGTTGTTCTGGAGTACAGTGTTGACATCTCCAGAGTCGTAAAACTCAAGCCAGTTTGGATGTTGCAGCTCGGTGCAGTAACAGTTCCAGTCTGCTTTATTCCAGTCAAAGTGAGCAGTTTGGAGATGGTTGTGGTTTTTGTTACTGCCCATGAGGGATTAGATTTCAGGAATAGTGGTGAAGAGTAGATCCAAAGTATTGTCACCTCTTGTTGGGGAGGTGACTACTTGGGACCAGTTTGAGTCCAGCACTAGCTCAAGGAAATGGTTTGCACTTTGCGGCCAACAAAAGGTTTCCCAGTCAATCTCAGGGTGATTGAAGTCCCCTGCAATAAAAACAAAAGTGGCTGTTTTCCCGGCAGCAGCTCTGAGGATATCACCAAGTTGAGTGTGCTGATGGTAATTTGGGGGACGGTAAACGACTCCAAGTAGCAGTGTTGACATGGTCATATGTATATTGCAGAAAAATACTTCTTGCTGCGATTGATTCAAATCGACACAAGGAATTGCTGAAAAATTTGACCGAACATAGATCATTACACCACCACCACCACGATTAATGTGGTCTTTACGAACCAAGTTGTAGCCAGTTATGCTGAAAACCCCATCACAGAGTAAGGAATGTGCCCATGTTTCCGTGACTGTAATGAAGGCAGGGTCGATACTCTTGACGTAGGAGTCAAAAAGATGTATCTTATTGCATAGACTACGTGCATTCAAGGACAACAATTTGTACCTTGATTCCAGTCTATGATTATGTGCAGGGGATGACAGGTTGTTCTAATTTAGTTTCCCAGAGTTTTTCAGTTTTTTTATTGTCAGTTGTTGTGGGTACAGTGTTTTCAGACCAGCTGGTATCTGTTTTCCATGTTTCACCAGCCTTAATAAACTTCCATATCTGCCCATTATGATGTAGGCTGAAGCTTTCATGTTCTGCCGAGTTGCGGTTTAAGGAAGCTGCAACACGCAGCTTTGGACGGACATCAGGTGGAAGACCAGGGCATGTTCGGAAGGCAATCCGACTTTCACGCCTAGCTTTATCAGAGGCCAAAAGATATGAACGTGCCTCAGTTGAGTTCGAAAAAGACAGTCTAATTTAGCCTGGGTTTCGGACCTGGTCGGCCAAGGTGTAGAGCACCCTTCGGGGGAGCACAACCCAAGTCTTTTGATGAACTGGCAGCAAATGTCTGAAGATCAACTATGTCTTCTGGTACACCAATGGCAATCACTTCATAGTTTACAGATTCAGTTTATATGTTCGGCAAGAGGTACGTGGAGATTTTTTAATAAGGCACTCCAGTAAGATCCCTCATTGTGAGGTTCTACACAAATGCTTGATTTGATTCCCGCTATTTCTTGGCTTAAAGTGGTAATCATTTGCCACATTTCCTCAAACTCCGTATTGACAGTCGATTTTTGTTGTTCTTGTTCCTCTTCAACAGGCATGGTAGGGGAAGACACAGTCGTCGGTTGTTGTTGTTTTTGAAAAGTAACGGGAGAGAAAGACATGGGTTGCTGTTGTTGATGAAGTCCTTCAACAGGGGTAGTAGCAGAAGCTACGGTCGTTGGTTTGTGCTGTTGTTCAGGAACAATTGTAGAGGAAGACACAATCTTCGGTTTTTGTTGTTCAACAGCAATGGTAGAAACAGACATACAAGCCAGGCACTGAAAGAATGAATTTGGTAGCTGGGCCATTTCCCAGAGCCCATCCTGGTGTCTCTTTTTCTGACCTGGGATCTTTCAAAAGTTTGTGGCACATTGAAGGCAAACAGAAACACGACATTTGCCACATTCGACCCATCGATTTCGGATGACAGATGTGATTTTCTGGGCAATGTTCTATTTTGGAACATCGCCCAGTTTTATTGCAGACTTCATCCATGGATGTCACAATAGCTATTTTGTCCTGTCTGTTCATCCATACAGTAGAACAAGATGTAAATGTAAACAAATAAATATGCTAATTCTATTGGAGAATGTTTTCCAGGTCTCTATTTATGCACTGACATACACCTGTTTCTCATACACTCCAACACACACATCTGTTCTTTATACTAACATACATCTGTTCTACAACACACTAACACACATCTGTTCCCTATATACACCAACACACTGCTCTCCTATATCCATATCTCTTCTATGTAACTTTTAAAAAAAACCTATGCAGATTTAGCTGACCTACAAGGTTGCATCCTCTAGGGGTTTCTCAGGTGTTTTAATAATAGGGATTCCAGTCTTACTATGAAAAGCAATGTGAAATAAAGTACTTTGCTCAAGAACATAACATGCAACAAGGTCCAGGAATTGAACCTTCAACTTTATGATAGGAAATCCAACACCCCAAACACTAGGTCGTCACATATCTCCATTATGGGTTGTAGAATGTATAAAATAACAAAACTGTGGTACCACTTTTTTCTACTTACCTCAGTTTGGACCAGAAAGTTTCTCTGTTGTCGAATATGTAAGAGAAAGCCAGCCACATTGACTGAGCTTTTCTCTTTTATCTGCTGCATCATACTGTCAATCAATATATAGGTACCGGTACGCCCAACACCAGCACTGAAACACAAACCAAAAAGTAGCATAGTCACTATTTGATGAACCAATCAAACAACAGTGAAACTCTTCAGTAATAGCCTAGTAGAGCAACCTAATACAATGGGACATCCTACCAGCATATTCAACAACTTTTCTCTCAATTACCAAAATCAGCAGATATATCATCTCCTTCACATCCATTACTAGTGCCAGGATGAAGTTTCTCCTCCAGCTCATCCTGTCTAGCATTACCATGTGAAGTCCCCTTGCCTCAAACCCGGCATCATCTTCAAGAACATCATTCAGTAAAATGTTTGGTTTCCCAACTCATCTTGGTTTCCAGGAAAGAATTCTACCAGCAGGGTTCATTGAGACGTTTCACATGTCCAGTTAATACAAGCCTCTGTCAGGAGGCAATGATGTGAACAGTAGAGTGATTTATTTGCTGTGTGTGCTTTCTCAGTATTCGTGTGTATGTATCATTGATCTTCTTTGTGAGTGTTTTTGTTAATATCCATGACTCACATCCGTAGAGGAGACTGGACTCAACCATTGCTTTAAATAGCCTCATTTTCATTATTTTCTTGATCAGAAATACTCAGACCTTCGACAGGGAGTTGAAGGCTCCCCATGCCTTGAATATCCTGGTGTCTATATCATGTTCTGTGTTCATGGAATTGCCAAGGTATAAGAAGTCATCTACTACTTCAATCTTTCAACCATCCAGTGCATGTATTTGGTCATTTGATATTGCAGTGTATGAGATGCAAGAATTTTGTTTTGTCAGCATTCAAAAAGTGTCCACGGCAGCCTCCACTCTGTGTAGCACTTCCTCAGCTTCTTTGGTGGAGTTTTCCAGGAGATCTATGTCATCTGCATAAGCCATTTCAGGTAGAACTTCATGCAGATGTTTGGTATATTGCTGACTTTTTAGCATTGTCCTGTCTGATGGTGCAATGTCATTATACAGTGCATAATCAAGGCAAATCACAAAAAGGAACAGAGTCAGAGGATTTCTTTGGGGGAGTCCGGTATTGATGGAGAATAGGTCTGAGTTTCCTTTGGGTGTCATCACAAGTGCTGAAATATTCTAATACATGACTTTAATTGCATTCACAATCTGATGAGGTATCCCAATACAAGAAGAATTTTGAGCATCATCTTTCAGTTGATCGAACCAAAAGTCTATGAATAAAATTGCTGCCTCTTTCTTTTGATTCGATACCTCCTCAACAATCCTTCTTAGAACCAAGATGTGTGAGGAAGTAGAGAGATGGACAAAATCCATTTTGGCTAGAATGTAGAAGGTTGTGGTTGCATGGTCTGATTCTATTCAGGGTAATCATATTGTAAGTCTTTGCTCCAATTTGAGTAAGAATGATGCCTCTATAGTTAGTGTAGATGAATAGGTTACCTTTCTTGGGTATTGGCACTATTCATGATACTCACCATTTCTCAAACCTGTCATCTTCAAAGTTTTCAATGCAGAAATCTTAGAAACATGTGAGCTTTGCCTGGTTCCATTGTGTTTAATGGATTGGATTCAATTGACTTTCCTCGTCCCTTCAAATTGTTTGTCTTGTTCCAAATGTAGAAACAATTATTTTTATGATAAATCAGTTTCATAGCCATGAGGTTCCAATATCGACTAAAGAAATGATTTAAATTCTATAATTCATAATAATGGTTTCTGATTTAGGCACAAGGCCAACAATTTTTTGGAGAAGGGCAAGTCGATTAAATCAACTCTAGTGCATTACTGGTGCTTTCTTTAATCAACCCTGTAGGGATGAAAGCCAAGGCTAACCTCAGCAGGATTTGAACTCATAATAAAGGTTTCTGATTTAGGCACAAACCAACAATTTTGGGGAGGTGAAAATCATATAAATTGACCCCAGTGCATTACTGGTATTTTATTTTATTGACCCTGTTAGGATGAAAGGCAAAGCTAGCCATGGCGGGATTTGAACTCAGAATGTAAAGCGATGTAACTATATGCCACAAAGCATGCTGTCCAATGCTCTAGCGATACAGTTAATAATGATAATGTTTCTACTTTTGGCACAAGGCCAGCAATTATCCCAGTGCATTACTGGTGCTTTATTTTATCGACCCCGTAAGGATGAAAGGCAAAATTAACCTCGGCAGTATTTGAACTCAGAATGTAAAGGGCCATAACTATGCTGCAAAGATGGCGTCTGACGCTCTACTGATACTGCCAAACCATAATAATAATAACTGCATGATAAAACAATTAAAATATTGAGTGTTTCTCACCTGCAGTGTACAACAATAGGTCCAGCACCAGGGGGATTGGCTGCAGCAGACTTCCGCACAAAAGTAAGGACAGGCAATGTATAATCAGGTACACCATGATCAGGCCATTCAGTATAGTGGTATTGGTAAACCACACGCTCAGCTGAGTGTTTCTGTTCAGACAATACATAGGGAAACGATTGCTTTAGTTATGTATCATAACATATTTATGCTGTATAGATCTACATACCATAACATATGGTGTGTAGATTTACACAATACACAGGGAAACGATTGATTCGGTTATGTTTCATAACATGTTATGCTGTATAGATCTACACACCATACATATGCTGTGTAGATTTACACAATACACAAAGAAACAATTGCTTCAGTTATGTTTCATAACATAAATTTACAAAATACACAGGGAAATGATTGCTTTAGTTATGTATCATAACATAGATTTACATGACACGTGCTGTGTAAATTTACACAACACACAGGGAAATGATTGCTTCAGTTATGTTTCATAACATAAATTTACACATGTGCTACGTAGATTTATAGAATACACAGAGAAACAATTACTTTAGTTATGTATCATAACATATTATGTTGTATAGATTTACACACCATAACATATGGCGTATAGATTTACACAATACAGAGAAACGATTCTTCAGTTACATTTCATAACACAGATTTACATAACATGTGCTGTGTAAATTTATACAAAACACAGTGAAAAGATTGCCTTAGTTATGTATCATAACATGTTATGCTGTGTAGATTTATACAAAACACAGTGAAAAGATTGCCTTAGTTATGTATCATAACATGTTATGCTGTGTAGATTTACACACCATAACATATTATGGTGTGTAGATTTACACAATTCACAGAGAAATGATTGCTTCAGTTATGTTACATAACATAGATTTACACAACACATGCTGTGTAGATTTACACAATAGATGTTATGGTGTGTAGATTTACAGAACATGTGGTGTGTATACTAGTGATGTTATATATTGTATATGGCAAATGTTATATATTCATTAATTATGTTTACAAAGTTACAGATTGGTGGGTGTGTTTGTTTTGGTGGGTGGTGCTTGTAATTTCATGTACGCCTAATATATATTTAAATAAAACATCAGTACCTTTACTTTTGGAACAAACTTTGTATATAGCTTTACTGGCTTCCCATGTGACGGCATGTGGCCAAGTGATTAGGATATTGGACTTACAATCATAATGCTATGAGTTCGGCTCCTGGGCTTCAGTCATATGTTGTGTTCTTGATCTAAACATGTTTTACATTGTTCCTGTATACTCAGCTGAAAATAAATACCAGCAGTAGTTAGAGGTTTAACCCTGCAAAGAGCTGGCATCTTGGCCAGGGGGAAGTCTTGTACTCTCAGTCTCTTAACGCCAAGGCAACCAGGATGACCACTGGCTTAAGGAGCTTCTGGGCTTGAGACAGACTTTAGACATTTTTTTAAAGACAGCTTGGATCAGACACAAGACTGCTACAGGAGTTAACCCTCAGTTGAGTGGTCTAGATCAATGTAAAATGAAGTGTGTTGCTGAAGAACACAAGTATTGCCAGGGCCAGGAATTAAACCTACTACTCTATGATTGTGAAGCCTAAACAGCAAATCACACACTTAAATAATGCTGTTTACTGGAATGGTTTCATGTAGATTACCTTTCGTTTCTTTGTATTCCTGAGGGAAAATATTCTGACTGTATAGTGAGCACGCGCAAATGTACTCAATAATCTCACTGACATCACACCATAGTCCTCTGTCCCTTCATTGGGCCAATACTGGTCACATTTCCTCTGTAGAGAGAGAGAGAGAGGCGGGTAAGAGAGAGAGAGAGAGGCGGGTAAGACAGGAAATATATACTTAAAACAATACAACAATACCACTTCAGGAATCTAAAAGTCACTTGACGAAATATAAATAAAAAGTAATAAAAAAAATGCATGGCCTCGATACATACAAACACATTCTCACATAAAAACATATGCATATACACACATGCACACACATACACACAAATTCACACACACACTCACAGACAAATGCACACAATCACTCACACATGTATATACACACACACATATATATATAGACACACAAACAGGAAACATTTTCAGAATAGAAAACTATCACCAAATACAGACATAATTGATGACATATAAATAATACCCAACAAAAGCCACAGTGATACAGTAGTAGGCAGTGAGAAAAGAAATATTTTGGAGCTTTCTGGAGGAAAACAGTACTCAATATTTATGAAGAGGATATATGTATATATTTTAATTGGTTTTAGCTTCGATAATACTGTGTCTGTGTGTGTGTATCTGTGTATGTGTGTGTACATATGTGTCTGTGTGTGTGTGTGTACATATGTGGATGTGTGTCTGTGTATATGCATGTGTGGGTGTGTATGCAGTGATTGTACAGAACATCGACAGAAAGTTAGAGACAAGGACTTCAACTTCAATAATCTTACCCTTCCACGTTCCATTAAGTTTGTTATCATAACAATCACAGCAGTGTTTTGTTCCCAGACCATCCGCCAAAAGTCATCGACTGTTTGTGGTAATGGTCCCTGGGTAGCAATGTAGGCACGTGCCTTGTTATAGCCCTGCAACAGACAGAAAATAATAATAACAATAATAATGGTTTCGGATTTAGGCAACAATTTGTTTTTGTCAGGATAGGGGATAGTCAATTAAATCTCCCTAGTGCCTACTGGTGTTTATTTTATTGGGCCTGTAAAGATGAAAGGCAAAAACTAACCATGGCGGGATTTGAACTCAGAATGTAAAGGGCCGTAACTTTATGCTGCAAAGCATATTGTCTGACACTCTACCGATACTACCAATCCACTACCCTGATAACAACAACAACAACAACAACAATAATAATGCTTTCTTAATAATAATAATAATAATTATTATTAACAGGGTATGTGATAAAGAAGAGAAAAAAATGATAGATATGACAGGTTAATTTGGGAGGTTAAGCAGTTGTGGTCAGTGAAAAAGGTGGTGGTAATACCAATAATAGTTGGAGTCTTGAGAACAGTGAGTAAAGATCTTGAAAAGTACATGAACCCTTTAGCATTTACAGTACTCTATATTTACTATTATATTTTCACAGTAAAGGCTTTACCTCACATAATTATTGAATCTATGAGATTTTGATATTATTTATTTTGAGAACAATACCTTAACATCAGTATGAGCAGCCGGTTACAGCTGGTTTGAGCAGAAAGGGGTGAGAGAATTCTGGCCAAATATGGCCAGTTTAAATGCTAAAAGGTAAAACAAATAGAGATTGCAATATGGATGGAACATTCATCCTTACGGGGTCGATAAAATAAAGTACTAGTAATGCACTGGAATTGCTGGCTTTGTGCCAAAAGTAGAAACAATTATTAGTGAATGTAAGATGCTTGCTAAGAAAGAGTACAAGAGAAGACACAACAACATTGCTAGATTGGTTCATTGGAAGCTGTCATGAGTACCAACTGGAAAATGTTGCTGAAAATGAACAATATAAGATCTTGTGGAACATGACCATCTAGTGTGACCATTTTATTGTGGCTAGAAAGCCTGACATTATTGTCATAGAAAGGAAGAATAACAAGGATTGTGGATATTGCTTCACCATGGTACCACATTCTAACACTTCACCCTTCACCAGCTATGTGCTCCTCTCTAGAGCCACCTCTCCAATCCCCACCCTACATACACACACTTCCCCCACCCCAGCCTACTGTCCACACTGTAAAGTGGTTGTGTTGCTGACACAACAAAAAGCGTCCAGCCCACACTGTAAAGTGGTCGTTTCGGTGACGCGATAAAAGATATTCTGTGGATGGTATTAGGAAGGGCATCCATCCATAAAAACCAAGCCAGAAACAGTTCTGTATGTGCAAGACTTGTCTGACCAGGCTTATCTCACAACAGAATAACTCATCTAACCCATGCTAGCATGGAATAATTGATGTTAAATGGCGATGATTATGATGAAGCTGATGGTTGCAACATAACAAAAATTTCTTAAATAAAATTATGATAGAAGGTTTTTTTAAAATACAAATAAGAATGAACACTTTAAAACAGTCAGTTTTTTTATAATAAAATTAAGGGTGGATTCAGGTAGATTGGTATCTAAAGGACCCTTAAGAAGCAGTTAATAAGTCAAGTTACTTACATCCACATAGTTGGCATTTATGTAATCAGAATGTTTTTGCCTACTCATTATTGGCTTCAACTGACATCTTGTGTGGTCATCTGAAAAGAAAGGTAAGACCAAAAATTATGACTGGCATAAAAAAAAAAATGGAAAATAGTATGGAAATATGGCAAACACCTCCCCTCAACTCATGCCATCCACACCCCGCAACACCATTCCCATACCATCTATACATACAAGCATGGAAGGCTGGACACTCCCCAGAACTGCCCTTCCAAGGTGCTGCTGCTGCCACGACTAGAAACACTTAGTCCTACCTGTAAAGTGGTTGTGCTGGTGACACAACAAAACGCATCCAGTCTACCCTGTAAGGTGATTGTGCTGGTACCATAATGAAAAAAGTATCCAGTCTGCTCAGTCAGATGGTTGTTTTAGTACCATGACTAGCAGAATGGCCCGGCGTTGCTCGGGATTTGCTCTAGGGTTCTTATATATTTGATATATATTTATCCTTCTCAAGCCTCGTGAAGTAAATATGTTTGTTTATATTTTGTTATTGTGTATGCAAAAATATCTGTACATGAATATATAAATACAAGTACTTAGAAGTACGGAATACCTCAACCTCGGGTTGGTATCTACATTTTGTGCTTATAAAAATTTTTTTTCGTACATTACCAGGGTTTTTTCCCGTTCGAAGAAAATCAATACTTTATCGCGAAATAAATACTTTTGTGCGAATATATATATATATATATGGAGGCACATGGCTTAGTGGTTAGAGCATTGGCCTTGCAATTGAAAGGTTGTGAGTTCAATTCTATTCTCAGACCGGGTGATGTGTTCTTTCCCTGAGCAAGACACTTTATTTTACATTGCTCCAGTTTACTCAGCTGTAGAAATGAGATGATAGGACTGGGGTCCTATCATTCCACTGCAAAGTGGTTGTGGAGGTGCCATGGCAAAAAAGCACCCAGCCCACACTGTAAAGTGGACGTGTAGGCACCACGGAACGAAAGCACCCAGCATTCACTGTAAATGAGGTTGGTGTTAGGAAGGGCATCCAGCTATAGAAATCAAGCCAGAATCAGTTCACGTCCCACCCTTGCAAGCAGGGAAAAGCGGACGTAAAATGATGATGATGATGATGATATATATATTAAAATAACAGATTAAAGTTTAAGCAAAGAATTGCTGCTTTCACCTTTAACGGGATCTTCTGAAACTAAAATAATAAATCTGCAGAAGTAAATATTTCGAAAAACGTTACACACTATATATAAATATACACACACGCAAACACACACTGCGTCATAATGACGTAATGCAGACAGCCAGACATACAGACATATTATAATGGCGCAACGTTTTATCTATGTATCTATCTAAAAAGAGAAAGACTAAGAATTATAGAGAGAGATCGCTAAATTGCCTAATGCGGTCCCTAGGGCATTGAAAATTTGCTCTAAACACTCATGGGACCATAAGTATTACATGTGTAAAGTTTGAAAACAATCGGTGGTTCTCGAGTTTTAGTGATTGGACAGACAGACAAACAGACATTTTCTGTTTTAGTAATATAGATAATGGTTGGCATTAGGAAGAGCATCCAACCGTAAAAATCAAACCAGAAATAGTTCCATATGAACAAGACTTAGTCACCTGGCCTGACCTGTCTCACATATAACAACCTGTCTAATCCATGGAAACATGGAAAATAGATGTTAAATGATGATAATGATGATATATATACACACACACACATTTGGTAGACAAGAATGCAATTCACTTCAAGCACTCAATGACATATTACTTCTTCAAAATAAGGATGACGGAGTATATTTAGAAAGACAAAAATGCGCAGATGTAGATGAGTCTTTTATTAATTGAGCCGTTATACATATTTCCATGACGATCGATATCATGATTTCTTCAGACAGCAGAGTAAAAGGTAACGTTTCCGAGGCATGATATCGATTGTCATGGAAATATGTATAATGGATCAATTAATAAAAGACTCTCTAACATCTACAACTTCGCATTTTCCTCTTTCTCTCTCTCTATATATATATTCTGCATCTAATTCACACTGTAAACTGGTAGAGGTGCCATGATAAAACACCCAGCCCACTCTGTACAGTGGTAATACTGGTGCTATGATAAAATTGATGCAGTTCACACTGTGAAGTGGTTGGTTTAGGAAGGGCATCCAAAACAAAACTTATGAGTAAGATGTGGTAACCTAACTTCAGAGCATGATAACCCACCCAATCCATGGCCACCATAGAAAATGTCTATAAAATGGTGATGATAATGATGATATATGTGTGTGTATGTGTTGTATAAAAAAGTGTAGAACCCTTCAAGTCATCAACAGCAGTGAGGATATGACCCTGACCTTAAAGTCATATATAATTTTGGTACAGTTGCCTGTCAGAGAGAATGTTTTAGTGTAGAGAACTTATATAGTTGATAGTTACTTACAGGCAGCAATATTGATATATCTGTTCTTCGTTTTATTTTCTTGTAATGCAGAAAACTCAGATTTCAGATCACACCGAGTTCGTTGAGTTATGTCCTAGAAAAATGGGAAATAAATCAGGAAAAGTAATATAAAATCAAACTTGTGGACAAAACACCAGAATGGCATAAATAAACATCACTGTTGCTAAGCTAAATAGTATTTCTATTTAAGTATTTGATGCACTGTGTTAAATATTTCCACACATTTGGCTCTATAGTTAAGGAGTTTATTTCACAATCACATCACATGGTTCTGTGTGTTGTCATGGGCAAGTGTCTTCTACTATAGTCTCAGGTTAGTCAATGTCTTGTGAGTGAAATTTGGCAGATGTAACCTAATGAAGTCTGTGGTATGAGAAGGAAAAGGAGAAGAAGGAGGAGAAGAAGAAGGAGGAGGAGAAGGAGAAGAAGAAGAAGAAGAAGAAGAAGAAGAAGAAGAAGAAGAAGAAGAAGAAGAAGAAGGGTTTATAAAGCCTTTTAAATGTAGTAGTAATCATGAAATGATGTGTTAATTTGCATATTTTTAGTGCTTATGTTGATAGTTAATTTTAATATACATTAAAGCAACCAACGTATAGATTAAATTTATATTTGTACATACAGTAGAGAGTTTAACCACAGCTGACTTGGTAAACACCCACAAAATTGTTAACCATCTTGCCAACAACAACCCTGAGCACCTTTTTGAATTCCATATGTCTAACACACGTGGGCATGCCTACAAAGTCAGAAAACAGCACAGCTCCCATGACTTTCGAGAACACTTTTTCATGCTCAGAGTTGCTGAAGCATGGGACAAACTACCTGCATCAGTTGTTAGCTGCCGAGACACTGCATTCTTTAAAACCTCCATGCTTCCTGAAATTCGCCAACACTATACCTAATATTCCCCCTCCAAACACACACATATGTACATCATGACTCATACACTGTTCACTCTCCTGACATTTGTACATTATTCTATGTACTATACATGCACCTTTGATGAGTTGTAGTGCACCTGAGCACTATACACAATGATTTCATTATTATTTTTTTAACTGTAAATAATAATAATAATATAATAATGAAATTATTGTGTAAAGTGTTCAGGTGTACTACAACTCGTCAAAGGTGTATGTATAGTACATAGAATAATATACAAATGCCAGGGAAGTGAACAGTGTATGATTCATGATATACATGTGTTTGTGTATATGGAGGGGGAATATTAGGTGTAGTGTTGGCGAATCTCAGGAAGCATGGAGGTTTTAAAGGATGCAGTGTTTCGACAGCTAACAACTGATGCAGGTAGTTTGTTCCATGCTTCAGCAACTCTGAGCGTGAAAAAATGTTTCCAAAAGTCATGGGAACTGTGCTGTTTTCTGACTTTGTGGGCATGCCCACGTGTGTTAGACACATGGAAATCAAAAAGGTACTCAGGGTTGTTGTTGGCAAGATGGTTAATAATTATGTGGGTGTTTACCAAGTCAGTTGCCAGACGTCGGAGCTTCCATGCCCAGAGAAGCAAGGCGTTTAGAGTATGGTAGATGCCTGATGGAGGGTATTTGCTTGGTTGCACGTCTCTGAACAGTTTCCAGGCGGTCATTGTTCTGAGCAAGATAGGGGTTCCAGACTGGTGATGCAAATTCTAAGTGTGGCCGCACCATAGCCATGTACAGCTTTAAATAGATAGCTGGAGAGCGGCTGACAAAGGTCTTGCTGAGTGATGCTAAGACACCCTCGGCCTTCTTGACAATTTTAGAGATGTGCTTCGCCCAACGCAAATCGTTGCTGACCGTAATGCCCAGGTCACGTTCACAAGAAGACTTCTTGATATTAGTGTTGTGGAGGGAGTATGTGGACGCTGGGTTTTTTCTCCCAAAATGCATGGTGGTGCACTTGTCCACAGCTAGCTTGAGTTGCCAGTCTGTGATGCATTGTTGCATTGTGTCCAGGTCAGATTGCAGGCAAGATCTATAGTGTTCAGGATCTGTCCTTTTTCTCTCAAGGTACAGCTTGATGTCATCTGCATATTTCAGTACTGTGGCATTCTTTAAGTTGGCATCTATGTCATTAATATATGCCACAAACAAAAGGGGGCCAAGAACAGATCCCTATGGGACACCAGATAACATCTCATATGGTGAGGAATGCTGTCCTAGAACCGTGACTACCTCTCTTCGACTGAGAATGAAGGACTTCAACCAGTTAAAAGATCATCCTTCACACCCATTGCAGAGAGTTTTGCCATCAGCCTTTTGTGTGGCACAGAATTGAAAGCTTTAGCAAAGTCAAGGTAAACAACATCCACCCATGAGCCGCCATCAGTGATCCGGGTGATGTCTTCAAGAAACTCGATAAGTTGATCACAGCAGCTGGAGTATAAATATACACATTGAATTTATCTAACTCAATGTGTATATATAAGTAATATACACACTGAATATGTATATATAAATATACAAATTGAATTTAGGTGAACAACACAGTAACTGTTGTATAGTATGTTATTGTAGGTGAACAATACAGTGTTGTGTAGTGTCAACGATAACAAAAAACAAAAGCTGGGTGACTTACATCAAATTGCTGTGAAAACCCGATGTCACTATCAGCGTGTAACATTTCCACATGAGCAATAAAATCCCGTACTGCTATAGAAGGGTAGTCAGCCTCTTCTGTGAAATAGAAGAAAAATGATTCACAACAAATAACTCAGAGAAAAATCTCAACAAATCAAGTAATATAAAGCAGGAGTTTATGGTCAACTCTGGTCCACATATTATCATAACTAGTTTTTGTGTAGTTTTGGTTGTAAATTATTACGTTTTTTTAAATATTCATGTTGAAAACACCAGTTAAAAACCAACTCTAGTTAATACATAAATGAGTGACCACTTGGAAAACTTAGAGACTATCTGTATCTTTCAATGCTTTGGTTAAGGCAGTGGGTTCATAGAATTGTTAGAGTGTCAGACAATATACTATGTAGAATTAATGTAATGTGTTATTTTCTGATCCATTCTATTTTTGGCAAGACTGAAGAGAAACAGATCAATAAATAAAGACCAAAATGTACCATAAGTTTCTGGTATAGGGATGACAGTCGGTTGTGATGACTGTGAGTGGCTAGGAACAGCCAAATAATTATATGCTGCTTGATAATATTCCCGACATGTCAATGATCTGAAATAGATAACAACATGCTTTCTGTTATTTCACACATTTTGTCTTTTATGTCAAATATTTTACATCAAACATGCATGTACCAAACAGTTTACACCAAACACACTAGTTTATCAAATTGTTTACGTAAAACATGAAAGTCAAACATTTTACATCAGACACATGAGTGTATTAAACATTTTACTCCAGACACGGCTTTGTCAAACATTTTATAAATAACAGATGAGTTCTATATGAGTTAGTGACAACACATTAGAGGCAGTGAGCATCACAAATCTAATTAAAACTACTTATGCGGTGAGGAAAAGTCATACTTGGCTCATTAACTGATATTAATTTATTCACTTTGGCAAGTAGAAAAAAAACTCTAGGCATTTAAAAAATATCATTAGACCTTTTCAGCCAAATATAGACCTCACTATATCAGTGGAAGTAGTGATGAGATAATCATTTAGTAGCTATATTGATAATAACTGAGTAATATCTGAAGAGAGTTGAGTCCAACAAATATTTTATATGAGACAGATGAGGTAACAGATTTAAAGAAGAATGATACATCATTTCTTTAAACACCAACCTAGCCAAAATTGAATCTATTAAAGACTTCAATTTTAAATTCAAATATTAGACTATCACATTATTACATGGAAGATAATATAAGATTTCAGGAATTAAATATTTGTCTGAAAGTTAGTTTAGTTTCACTCAAACCTCTCATGATGTTTAATAATTAAAACACAAAAGCAGTATATTGTTGTTTAAAATATCCTAACAAAAGGTGAAATACTCAAACATTTAAGTATGACTGTCAAATTCATTTAACCTTTTTAATACCACATTTGTAAGAAAATACACCACCTATGATTTTCAAATAATTTTGAAAACAATAAAAAAAATACAATGGATTTCGTAATATAACTAGCTTTCTTATTATTAACCCTTTAGCATTTACATTAATCTATATATATACTATTATATTTTCATGGTAAATGTTTTACCTCACATAATATCGAATCTATGAGATTTTGATATTATATATTTTGAGAACAATACCTTAACATCAGTATGAGTGGCCAGTTTGAACAGAAAGAGGGAGAGAATTCTGACCAGATACAGCCGGTTTAAATGCTAAAGAGTTAAGCTGTTGTTTGGAGCATAACTTAACAACGGTTCTTACGTAAATTATGATGGGAAGATTTTTAGATTAATATAAATACTTTAAAACAATTTTATATTGTAGAATCAAGGGTAGTTTTCAGCAGGTTGGTATCAAAAGGGTTAAAACCATGAGGTTTACTCCAGAGATTCTGCAGAAACATATCGTTATTTCAAGCAATTCTCTTTACTTCAATCATTAATATAATACTATAACCATTAATGTAATACAGATGTAACTTTAAACACTCACCGGAAACTGAGAGTCACCAAGACAATAATAAGTATGACGATGACAGGGACCATGGTTCCAGCCACTATGACTGCTGTCATGCTACCCTTCTCTTCACTATCATTTTTTTCTGTGTTCGGACCTGTCACAAGGCAAACCATAATAATAATAACAACAACAACAACAACAACAACAACAATAATGATAGCAACAAACAAAAATAATAATTAATATTTGAATTATCCAAGTATGAAGACCTGGAAAAAAAAAATGTAAGGATTGAAACAAACTTCATAATAACAGGTATCTTGAAATTATATATAAAAAAAAAGATGCAGATAAACAGAGCCAAAATGTTAAGACACACATATACACAATATACTGAAAATAGCACAATTAGGCACAGCGCATATATACATCAGGTCATCCCATCCCATAAGTAATATAAATTTTGGTTTTAGGTTTTGAAGAGATAAAAAACAAGTTATGCACTAATTTAATCAAGCATATATTCAATAACATTCTTCTTACCCTGTAAGAGATTTCATACACTATTTCTATAGAAATAAGATGGTTTTGAGGAGAAAAAGTCCTGTAGATCCATTTTAAGTGCCTCTAAAGAATTGCACTGTTTTTCATTAATAAAATTTTGCAAATAAATGATAAATCTGAAGAAGCAAGATCAAGAGAATGAAGAAGATGTGGAAACCTTTTCCAGGCACGTTCTTCCATCATAGACCATGTAATCCATTAACTATGAGGTCAGGCATTGTTGTGATGGAAAATGGCACCCTTTCGACTGATGAGAGAGTACCTTTTTTCTTTCAATATTTTATCCAATCTATTGGATTGTTCACAGTGCACTTAAGTTGTGATTGTCTGATTTTGTGACAAGGTGAGGTTTCAATGTGTATCACACATTCTGAGGATGAAGATCTTGTTTCAGATGAGTTTTTATTTGTTGTCCTGATTGAACACACTGCCGGTGGTATTTAACGTTCTTATACAGTATCCACTTTTCATAAGTTACAAGACAGTTTAAAAATGGACTCTTACACTCTCAAGAATGAAGAGCAGTGCAGATGTTGATGCAGTCTCTTTGATTGTTTTTACTCAGTTCATGTAAAATCTACTTGCCAAGCTTCAACACCATCCCAAGTTCCTGTAAATGGTGATGGATGGTTGATGACACTAAATGAACCTTTTCTGTTAACTCTTTAACAGTTGCATGGGGATTTTTGTTTCAATAGCAGCTTTCAACATATTATCAAAAGAGACAGGGTGGTCAGAGCAATGGCTATCATCCAAGTCAAAGTCCTCTTGTTGAAATTAATTTAAACATTGTTAGAACTTACGAACATTCAAACACCTTCACAATACACTTTTTGCAGATGTTTTACAGCATTTGTAGTACTGTTGCCTTTTTTGAACTCGTAAAGTATAACATGTCCTATGTGCTCTTCTGTGACTTCCATTTTCTGGAAGGATTATTATAACAACAAATTAAAACTTGTGTTTGCAAGCTGGAAATTATCTGATTGAAGCTTTTCTTTCTCCATAGTGTTTATACAACTCTGAAAAAATATTTCTAAACATGCCAGAACATGTTTTAAAAAGTACGGTGGAAAAAACAACATTACCTATGGGTGGACATTCTTCTTCTTCGTCCACTTATTCCTGTCATTGGGTCCTGTCAGAAGCAACCGTCTCCAACTGGTCTGGCTGGATCCCCGAGTGAGACCAGCCAAGCTCATGGATGTTATCCAACCATCTTGCTCGGGATCTACTCCTGGGTCTCCTACCTGTTGGTTTTACCCATAAAATTTGTCCAGCGATTCTTTCCTGAGACATTCTAACCACGTGCCCATGGTATTGGAGCTGTGATCTCTCAATTCAGAGAAATAGTGGCTCTACCTGGAGTGCTTCTCTGATCTCCAAGCTATGCACTCTATCAAGTAACGTTACTCCAAAGACCTTTCGGAGGAATCCCATTTCGGCTACTTGTATTTGCGATCGTATTCTTTTGGTCATTACCCAAAATTCATGACCTTAGGTAAGGGTTGGCATGAATACCAAATTGAAGATAGCGAGTTTGGCTTTTACACCCACCTCCCTTCTTCTGAAGCTGGAAAATTACTGCACCATCTCCTGCAATTCTTGCACTTAATTCAGCCTCTTACCTTCCATCACTCGTGAACACAGTCGTGAGATACTTGAACTTCTCTACTTGCTTCAATGGAACTTCATTTACATGTAAAGTGCACTGTGCAGGCTTCCTTGAGAGGATGAGTGTCTATTTTTGCAACACTGATTTTTATTCCAGCCATGCAGTACTCAGCATCAAACTTATCAAATGCAAGTCGAAGATTATTTTCTGTCGAGTTAAGTAACACTATCATCATCACCGTTAAACATCAATTTTTCCACGTCTTGCTCATACAGAACTGTTTCTGGTTTGGTTTTTATGGTTGGATGCCCTTCCTAAGGTCATCCAGATTTACTGTGAAGATGGAGTGTCTTTTATCGTGTCACCGAAATAACCACTTTACAGTGTGGGCTGGGTGCTTTTTGTCATGATACCAATGTCTGCAAATTTCCAACCTGGATGTGCATGTCAATCCTGTTCATGTAAATTTGACATTGGGTTTATACAATAAGGAAACTAACCACTCCCTTATACTACAACAATTTTTACATGTTAACATATTAACCAAGAAATTAAGATTGAAGATGAACTTTTTACAAAAATATTCAAAGCCATTCCATAATTTAATGGCATGAACCAAGTATAAGGTGTTGGTGACTTAAAGAGTGCAATCTGTTGAGATCTACAATCTATTGTTGAAATATTAAAAGATCTGATGAACTAACTAGTTGTGTCATCTACTATATAAACTGAACATGTCTTTGTATGATCACTTTTCCAGCCAAGATGGTCCAGCAGTCATCCGATATACCTACTACTGAGTCTATCCAACTGGAATTCCAGCTATATTGGGTTGAATATGTGATTTTTAATGATAGACATTAGAACTCTCAAGGTTCTGCTGTACTGCAAGCTAAAATGTGAAAGCTATTGAAGAGGATACCTAGAACTCCATTATAATGTTCTCATCAAATAATATCTCAATGAAGAGGGTGACTTGATTGTGGCTGCATGGGAGAAGAGAATGACTGACCATAAACAATAGCAGGGAGCTATAAAGAAAGAAGTTGTGTGTGTGTGTATATATATATATATATATATATATATATATATATATATATATATATATATGAAAAATGGCGTGCTGCATGGTTACACAAGGGTTACATATGAATAAAATTAGTCCTTCATCAGTGATCTTCAAACCTTCATTGGTATTCCTTCACTTTAAAGATCATATACCTCTGGTTGGTGCGAGCAATAACTAAAGAAAGTTATTGGGACAAGTAAAATAGGGTGAAGCGAGTGAGACATGTAAATAAACATAGATGGTAATGCAACGGAAAGAGAGGAAGAGGAGAAACAAGTCAGTGATATCTATGAACTTAAGTTCGGTGAAATCATAGACAAGAGGTAAAGACCATCCGACCTGGGTGAGATGTGAGCGAAAAAAAGAATTTCACACAGGTCAAACGGGAGGAAGTGAGAGAGGGGGAGAAGCTGAGAGTGAGTGAGTGAAAGTGTGAGGAAGAGACAGCCGAGAGAGAGCGACCGGCAGAGGGGGTAAAAAGAAGGTAAGAATTTGGTACTGTATTCTCTAACAATTAATGTTTATATTAATGCTCTGCTTATACACTTTTTGCTTGACATATAATTCTCTCGTTTGTCTTGCACTTAATACGCATTGAGTACACTATCCTCTTCACTACTGGCTTATAATTCTCACAACTAATCTCCTACCTCTCTTTCTTGATTGGTTTGTAAACATACTTTTGATATATATATACAGGGTCCAGATCCCCTCTGGGTAATGGCCTTGCTCAGTGTGTAAGAAAGGAGTAGGTAGAAATTCCATCCTATGTCCCAGATGCAAGATATGGATCCATAAAAGATGTAGTGGGATTACAGGTAGGCTAGCAAAGAATGTAGGCTTTTATATGTGGCCGATGTTTAGGTACAGTAAGTAGCAAGTGTCACAGCAAGCATGAAAAAATGTTAAATGGTGATGATGATGATGATATATATGATTATGTTTATGAGTGTTTGTATGCATGCAGGCAAAAGGCAAACAGAAATAACCAAGCAAATGACAGTACAATGAAGATACATTATTAGTTTTACACTTGGTATAGTAGGAAAAGACTCTTCACGTTTTAGATGCTAGTCATTCATCAGAAAATAGAATAAGAAATTGAAGAAGATATAGAAAGATAGAGGAGAGTGGACAGTGGCAGAAATGAAAAGGTTCCCAAGTCGCAAACTCTTGGACATATATATGTGTGTGTGGAGAGAGAGAAAGAGAGATCGGACAAAGAAATATGAGAAGTGAAAAGAAAAAGGCAAAATGAACTCACCGTAATTGTATGGAGTAGTGATATTTTCTGTGGATATGTTTAAACCATACATAAATTCTTTAGAGCAAGATAAACTCAAGTTAAATTCCTGAGTGAACTGAACCCAAGTATACACCTGGTATTTATTGTATTAATTGTGAAAGAATGACAAACAATCTTACAAATTTAGGTCACTGTAACAAACTAGACACAATCAAATGTATCATATCCACCCATTTTTGTTTCCTTTTCATACATAACATTTGTCAGTGGCCATTGTCGATTATCAAAAATACCACCATGTATTCTTATTTTAAATCTTAGTCTAATTCTCCATAAAGAAAAGCATGCATGTATGTATGTGTGAGTATCACTGATGGGTAGTTTTATGTACGAGTCCATTATAAAACGTCCAAACATTAACTGAATGAGCTACTCAATACATGTGAGTAGAATCTAAGATGTATTTCCTGAAGAATTATGTGGCAGTGACTTTAAAATTACGGCAGACATCTTTTCAAGCTATGATTAAAATTCCTTTTTGGGATCATTAAATCTTTAGCTCTGGTCTTAGGGTGTGGTGTTGTCATTTATAGGTTAATCCATAGTTGTGTATGTATATAATTCTGACTCATTATAGCAAGAACAAAAAACAAAAAAAATATTTTCCACAACTGGATCCTGGTAAAAACACAAAAATAAAAAAAAATAAAACATAAAAAATGTAAGTTTTGTATCAACTTAGCATGATTTGAACTACACTGGTTTTCTATCTTTATGGAGTACTGGTTCAGGGATATTTTCTTGTAAAAACATATCCGCCTTCTGTTACAGAAACAGAAGAAGAATAACAAGATTGTGACTTAACTGGAAGCTATGTGAGAGTGAGGTTAGGCAAGTTCCTGTTTCTATTAAAATTGGTGTCACATATTTTATTAGTTAATTGTGGTGCCAAACATGTGACCTTAACTTTACTGTAGATCTTGGTGAATGTATAATCACAGATGTAAGGACATTATCAGTGAGTCAATTGAAAATGTTTACACAGAATGTAATTTAGCACAAACATTACACCAACATATGAAATATAAACTCATAATAGAATAACAATAAGATTAATGATTTATGATGATGATGATATTCCAAATGCAATTACTATTTAGTATTAATAAGATTAATGTGTTAAGTGCTGATCTGATATTAATTGCTAATAGTAATCAGCAATATCATTGTCATCAGCAATTAATATTTATTTTCCATATATATATATGGAGGCACATGGCTTAGTGGTTAGAGCATTGACCTTGCAATCGAAAGGTTGTGAGTTCAATTCTCAGACCGGGTGATGTGTTGTTTCCTTGAGCAAGACACTTTATTTCACATTGCTCCAGTTTACTCAGCTGTAGAAATGAGATGATAAGGACTGGGGTCCCTATCATTCCACTGCAAAGTGGTCGTGGAGGTGCCACGGCAAAAAAGCACCCAGCACTCACTGTAAATGAGGTTGGTGTTAGGAAGGGCATCCAGCTGTAGAAATCAAGCCAAAATCAGTTCCCGTCCCACCCTTGCAAGCAGGGAAAAAGCGGACGTAAAATGAAATGATGATGATATATATATATAGAGAGAGAGAGAGAGCAAGAGAGAGGTTCCGTCTGGTGTGTTTTTATTTAGTGAAAAGACATTTTTAGCCTCACTGTTGAAGAGTAGATGTGGGTTTTCTCTATGACCAAATAGGTCATTGACCTCATTAGTTTCATTCTAAAATTGTTTTGCAAAGAGATTCTCTTACATGTGTGTAAGATAGAAATGAATGTTAGATCTATACTATAAATAAGTATAGGCCACCCCTTTTTCTGGGGTCAAAGCAAGGCTCATAATGTATAATTACTAAAAATACATGAACCCATGAGTCTTATACAACACCATTACTACCGATTTACATGTTTTTCCATGCTTGCATCATCATTATATATTTGTATAATTCCATGTAATGTTATTGTGCTATATTCAAAGACTACCTAGGCCTTAATATAGGGCACCATCTCGTCAAATTCTTGTGGACAACAAGCCTCTAAAGTATGTGAAGTCCTTCCCATACTTAGGAAGTAAAATAAATTCTAGTGCTTCTTTAGACAAATTAGTAAATAGGATCGGCGAGGCTAGAGGTGCCTTTACAAATCAGTGAGCAAGGTTATGGAATAAGAGAGGGTTGAGTTTATAAACCAAAATTGCAGTTTACTGTGCAGTTGTCCTCTCCACATTGTTGTATGGATCTGAATTGTGGACACCATATAGAAAACACATCACACAGCTAGATACATTCCATAAGAAATGTCTTAGAAATATGTGGTTTCAAATGGAAAGACAAAGTCTCTAATGAACAGTTGTTTTAGAAATGTGATATATAAATTAAGATGAGCTGACCATGTTGTTAGGATGAGTGATGAAAGACTGCTAAAAATGTTCACTTATGACCAACTTCCGGAAGATGTGTGTAATGTAGAAAAACCTCTTCTTAGAAACAAAGATAAGATGAAAGATATTATCAAACATTAAAATACATGCATTAAAATTTGAGGAATGTGCTGCAGACCAGAATAAGTGGGACAAAAGATGTCAAAGTGACATTAAAGATTAAACATCCTATTAATTACCACAATTAGTATCATTACTTTCATTTATATCACCAATTTTATCATCGTTATTATCACTATTATATTTATTTCCTATTACTATTAACATTTTCATCCTCCTTATACATATCCAACTAAATTTGTTTACTACCAATATCTGTGGCTACGTATACTCTGTATATATGTGTGTACTGGTGTATA
>OZ024742.1:71625435-71655435 GCA_964016885.1 Eledone cirrhosa | reverse complement strand
AATATAGGCCGGTGTCAAGATTAAGGGATATATCCAGGAAGTTAGCTAGTTTGACGTTGTTTTCAAATACAATTTTTAGGTTATGGTGCTTAAATAGATCAAGTATATTATTGTTAATAATATTAAGGTTAACTAAGTTACAGTTTAAGACAGTAAAAAGGGCATCGTCACGATAAATTCCACCGCGAAGTTAAGAAATTTTCCGATTTAAAGAATTCAAAATAAAGATTCCAATCAAGTCCGTCAATTGCGCAGAATCCGACGAACCCATTGTGATATCAAAATTGTTGGAAGTATCAGCTCTAGTCCAATATTCGTTGTTGCATTCCGGGATAGTTTTTCTTGCGGTGAGAATGATGTACAGTTCATCTGTGGTGATGCCATACAAATTTTTATTTTTAATATATACTAATATTACCATTAGAGAAATTTTGTAAACATATTTTTGGACGTTATATATTTTTTCTTCTTTGAATTTTTTTTTCTTTTTCTCTCCTTCAGTGCTCATATTAAATCTATTATTTACTTTTTCCTATTACAATATATAGAAACAAACTTGGACCCTAATTAATTCCTCTAAGTTCATAATTCATTTAACCTTATCTTCATTCACCTTATTCTTCTTAATATATTTTATTTTAATAATACATTTTAACAAATTCCTTTTCGCACATCTTATTAAACCCTTCAATATATAAACCTTAAATAAATAGTATTCTTAATTCCTTTTTCTTTAAGCATCACCATTCATAAACCTCATTAACTTTTAATCTCTTAATTTTTTAAATTATGTATTATCTTACAACGGTTTTTTTAATTTTTCTCTGTGAGACAGTGTTTCTCAGTATTAAAGATTATCTCTCTCGCTCACTCATTTTCTCCTCCTCTCTCATCCTTCCTTCTTATACTCCTCCTCCGTCATCCTTTCCTTATTATTATATATATTTTTTTCTTCTATCTATATTCTTTCTTCCTCTTCCTTAACTTTTTCCTTCCCCCCATACCTTTCCTTTTTTCCAATCTCATATATCCATCTTATTTTATTTTTCATATGTTGATTTAACACTTCACTGCTCGCAAGTGTTTTTTAGGCTTCATATCATGTCTCCCTATTTTATCTGATGAGAACACAATTATCATCCCATGATGATATTTGTTTTTTGAAATGCGCATAATAAAATACATGGAACTCTTTTAACCATCTTTTGATTTTATATTATTTATACTCCAGTCCTATAAACTGTTGAGTGCTACTTATCCGATATTTGCATTGCTTTATTGTGCTACAATAAAAATCACCTCCTACATTATATATATATAGATATACATCAGGTCACCCCAAATGTAAAGTCATTTTTGGTAGTAAGTTTTGAAGAAATTGAAAATACAAGTTACGTAAAAATTCAATCAAGTATATATTCTCTGTGTATATATTTAACTTGTAAATGACCATGGACGTTTGATGACGTTAATTAACTTATTTTACTAACTTTTTCAAAGTTGCATCTGTTTTTTTCAATAGCGACTTTGAGCATATCATTATCAAAAGAGACAGGCCACCCAGAATGGTGACCCTCTTCGAAGTCAAGGTCTCATTGTTGAAATTTATTGAACGATCATAGGCACTTATGAACATTCAAAATATACACTTTTGCCCATTTTAATGAATTTGTAGCACTATTGCCATTTTTGAACTCGTAGAGCATAAAATATCTTTTGTGATCTTCTGTGACTTCCGTTTTCATGAAGGTCTATTAAAGCAACAAATTAAAACTAATGTGTCTGCAGCAAATTGGATCTTTTCTTTCTGCACAGCATTTATACAGCTGTGGAAAAATCTTGTTTAGAAATGCTGGAACATGTTTTAACAGTACAGTGTAAAAAACGACATTACATATGGTTTGACTTTATATATACATATATATGTGTGTATGTAATACTGAAGTGTAGAATATATGAAAACGTTCTATGAAGGATATGAGAACATTTAACTTCTGCCACAGAAAGAAATATATGTTTTTCTTTTACCTTGAATATCTTTATAACAAATGAAACTGGTATTTCTTTAATTTCTCATTCTATTTTCTGATGAAAGACTAGCCACTATCAGAAGCTGAATGCTCCCTCCTCGCCAGGGGTTTGCACTTCATACCCACGACATCCACCTGGGACGAGTTCCGAAAACGTGTTGAGGTTGAACAGTTCTTACATTGCCTACAGCTACTAGAATTCTTACACAACATGCCATCATTGACCCAAACAGACTGTTTCACAAATCTCAACTACTAACAATCATAGTGGACGCTGAGCTCTGGGTAGTTCAGCACCCTTGACACATTTGAGAAGACTTGCCAACAAAATTTGAACTGATTCAATTTTCAAAAGCACTCTTGTTGCACCAACCACACTCAGATTGAACTCCCCACTGATTTCTGCCACTGCCCACCCTCCTCTATTTTTCTATTTCTTCTTTAATTTCCCATTCAATTTTCTGATGAAGGACTAGCATCTGAAACATTAAGACTCTTTTCCTACTATCATCATCACCATTTAATGTCCATTTTTCCATGCTAGCATAGGTTAGATGAGTTGTTGTGAGAAAAGCCAGGTCAGGTGAACATGTCTTGCTTCTATAGAACTGATTTTGGCTTAGTTTCTACAGCTGGATGCCCTTCCTAACGCCAACCACATTTACAGTGAGTACTGGGTGCATTTTGTCATGTCACTACCACAACCACTTTACAGTGTGGGCTGGGTGCTTTTTGTCGTGTTGCCATCACGACCACTTTACAGTGTGGGCTGGGTGCTTTTTTTATGTGTCGCCATGACCACCACTTTACAGTGTGGGCTGGGTGCTTTTTTTGTGTCGCCATGACCACCACTTTACAGTGTGGGCTGGGTGCTTTTTGTTGTATCGCCATCACGACAATTTTACAGTGTGGGCTGGAGGATTCACTAGATGTATGCTTCAGCCTGTCCTCATGGGAGATGTATGGGAGGGTGGGGCTTAGGTGGAGGTGGTGCATACTATATATATGCTTCAGCTTTAGCCTGTGCCCATGGGAAGGCGGGTCTTCTGTATTAGGAAGTTTAAAACTAATAATATATTTATTCATTATACTGTGTCGTTGGTTTTGTTATTTCTGTTTGCCTTTTGCATATGCATATATATATATAAAATTTAGCTGCAGCATATCTGTATACATACATGTATGTGAATTTTGTATATCTGAAGATATATGGTTGTTTAATAAATAAACATTTTGGAAGCCCAGCTATGAATATTGAAAGACTGATGGCCAGCACCATCTAGCAGATTCCAGCAGAAGCAGCAGGGTAGAACTGTCTACGTGCATTTCAAGCTCTGGCCATCATCAGGACAGTGCTTCCCCTTTTCTCTGCTGGAATTTGAAGCAGGCAAAAATATATAGTTTTTTCGCCTGTGTAGGTGGGCTGATTAGCCTCATTTTCATATGGAGCTGTGTAAGTTGGTTTAACTTAAAATTTAGCTCCAGCATACCTGAATACATACAACTGTCTAAAGTTCTAGCAGAGAGCAGGGGAAGCACTGTCCTGATGATAGCCAGAGCTCAAAATGTGCATAGACAGAATCTGCTAGACAGTGGTGGCCGTAGGCCTTTCAATATTCATAGCTGGGCTTTCAAAATGTTTATTTATTAAATATACTATATATCTTCAAATATACAAAATTCACACACACACGCTTCCCCCACCCCAATTTTTTTCCTGTTTTTCTTTCTTCTCACTCTCTTCTACCTTCCTATTTCTTCCTTTATATCGCTTTTTTTTTCTGATGTAGTACTAGCGCCCAAAATGTTAAGACTCTTTCTACTATATCAAATGTTTAATTAGTATATATATCTTCATTGTACTGCATTGTTTGCTTTGGTGTTTTCCATTTACTTTTTGTATACATATATACACATACACAGGTAAATATTGTTTTCCTGCATATTTATTGTTTCGCAAAATTATTAGTTGCCCCTCTGAGACATATATACACACACGTGTGTGTGTGAGAGTGTCCACGCATATGTTTGAAACAAAAAAAGAGGACAAACTAAAAAAAATATGACATATGAACAACAACAATGTAAGCAATAATAAAGCCATGCAAATAGTGTTATGCCAAAAGTGAGCGACAAGATAAACAACAAACTGATATGGTTTACTGACATGTTGAAAGGTGTGTAAATATCTAAATATCTAAAATAATGAATACAAAAAGAAAGAATACAAAACTGACACATTAAATCAGCATTTCTCAACCGGTGTTCCTCAGAACCCTAGTGATCGCTAGCGGTTCTGCGAGAAACAGTGATAATAAATTTGAGAATTATAGGGGCCATTTTTTCCTTAAACCAGTTATCCGAAAAAATATATTATGTTTAAAACATGAACTACAATAAAAATATGAAAGAGATAGTTATTAATAGTATATAATTATTTTTAAGCAGTTCTTCCCTGAGACATGAAAACTATTTCAAGGATTCCACAAAGGTAAAAAGGTTGAGAAACACTACTTTAAATACAAGCATTTATCTCATGTATATACACTACATTTATACAGCTGTGGCAGTGCAAAAGTGCTGATGATGAGTAGGACAACACAGTCTTTCTGTTGGTAAACCTCAGTTAGCTTTTTTAATGTGGCCTTAAAACTCAGTGATAGCTTATTTGATATAATTTCCATTCATAGATGCTAAACTGTTATTGATGGTATTCAATCATAACACACACACATATATTTCTTATAGAAATGACTTCTACAAGACTAGAACTGTTTCATTTATTTGAAATTATCAGGAACCTGATGGCTTTAAATGAATGAAACAGTTCTAGTCATGTAGAAGTAATTTATATAAAAAATATATATCTTTTTTTCTAATGCATTGAGTACCTTATTTAACTGTGGTTTCTTCCTGATCCCCTTCAGAAAACCATTCTTCGTTATCATCATCATCATCAACGTTTAACGTCCATGTTCCACGCTTGCATGGGTTTGGACGGGGCTTTTCCCACTTGAGGCAAGAGTGATTGTCTTGCTCGCATAGGACTGTCTGGCAGGTTTTCTACAGTTGGATGCCCTTCCTAACACCAACCACATTTACAGTGTGGGTCTGGGAGGTTTTTACCGTGTTGCCTACACGGCCACATTACAGCGTGGACTGTGTGTTTTTTGTCGTGACACCTACACGATCTCATTTGTTATATATATATATATATATATACAATGTGTTGCCAAAATACAGTAGGATTTAAAAACTTAACTGATTGAGCATTCAATAGTGGTGGGTACAGCGTAGAAATTTATTTCCTAAACAGAAGAGTGGCAGTGACTTCAAAGTTTCTACTTGATTGCTTCATCATTGTTGCTACAGGTGACTTATTTCAAAGTATTTCTGATGTTGATGGCTTACTAAAGTATTTATTAAATGGACTCAACACAGTGTATATGAGTCCTTAATTCAGTGCATGTTTTAGTGTGTTTATTACACAAATCCATAACACAAACATTTATCTATCTATCTATATATATATATATATATAAGTGGAATGCAGCTGCAGTAGAGGAAGACCAAGGAAAAACTGGCCAGAAGTGGTAAGAGTAGTTCTCAAACCACTGAACCTCATAGAGGAAATGGGAATGCAGTAAGTGAGGGGGGGGGGGGGGACTGTGCTGGAAAAGGCACGCGCAACCCATGTAATCATGGCAAAACAGACATATGATGATGATTATGATGACACACATACATTTGAACATTTTCCCAATTTCTCTAGAACAGTATCAAAATATACATTTGTAATTGTGTGTCTGTGAGTGTGTTTGTGCATATATATATATTATCATTATCATCATCTTATATACAGACAACATTTTAATATTTTTCTCACTTTCTCTATAACAGTATTGAAATATTTTGCATTTGTTAGAGTGTATGTATGTATGTGTGTGTGTATATATATATATATATATATATATATATATATATATATATATATATATATATATATATAAATATCATCATTAAATGTCTATCTTCCATGCTAACATGGGTTAGATGAGAATTGTCACAATTGAGGCAAGATTGATTGGGTGACCATGATATATATATATATATTTATTAGAAGTGTATATGAAAGCATATATAATAGTACAGATTCTATAAACATTTGATTTAAAAACACTCTTTTCAAGACATTTTCTCTAAATTATTACAGGATGTTAAGAATTAACAATGCAGCCCCTCAACTAGTTCTCCAATACATAATCATCTCACCCATCTGAAATTATATATATAAACTTCTCATTGATGTTTCCATGTTTACAGGAGTAAACTGGTTTATTTGTGGAAGCTATTGTTTCTTTCAAAGGTGGATGTCATTCTCACCAACCACTCAACTGTGAAGTAGGAGTGAGTGAAGTCAGTGTTTTGTGTCTATTCTAGAGCAAAAAGGATTATGCATCTTACTCAAAGACACACCAATAATTATGGCATGATTTGAACATACAGTTATCTCATCCATAATTCAACATGATTAGCACCCAACCATAAAATATAACACTTCCCTTAAATATATATAAAGCTACCACTGAATATAAACACACATATTGGAGCTGACTGTAGATTAAGTACTAATAGTAGTAAAAGTAGTAGTAGTTATAGCAACAACAACAAATACAATAGTAGTAGCAGTAGCAACAACAGCAATAGAGTAGTAGTAATAGGAGTAGTAGTAGTAGTAATAGTTGTAGGAGTAGTAGTATTCGACTTCCAAAACAGATTTACAACATACAAGACATGCCCGAAAATAAACATTTGTCATTAGACAGAGCAGCACGGAGCACAACAATTGACCAGACAACAAGGAGTAAAACAGAGATAGATGAGAAGTTAGGACAACAGAATAATACCTTGATGTTTTCCAAATGCAATGATTTCCTTATCTCTGGAGCCCCTATCACCTACACGGTGAAGAAATTAACAATCAACGATAGGTGAATGGATGAAAGGAACAATGAATGGAATAAATAATAATAATAATAATATTAGAAGAAAAAAATAGAAAACAAAGATAAAAAAGCAAAACAAAAAAAATATGGTGAAAAGTTTTAAAGACAAAAAACGACAGCAGAATATTAAATGTAAACCATGGTGTGTAACAATAAATAGAAAGGAAACAACAAAATTCTTATATTATACATGGAAACAAGGGCCATAAAATGGGTTTAAGGGGTTAAGAGAATGGTATAAAGAACCTCTATAGAATAGTATAGAGTTGTACGAAAGAAGCAATGTAGAAGAGGACATGGACTTTAATAGATATTGTATGGTGTAGTATTTCTCACAAAATCTATAATTTCACCTCAAATTACTCTCTTCTTAACTTTGCAAATGAAATCCTAAAGAAAAAAAGAAAAACGTGTTAAGCACTTGTATGAGTGTAGGATGAATGTTAAAAGCTATAAAAATAGGTTGTGTTTGGAGAAATTTCAGCCGACAATATCACAAATAAAATGTTGATTAAAAAAAAAAGAACTAACATTAATTATTAACTGTTGTATAATCATCATCATCATCATTTTACGTCCACTATTCCCTGCTTGCAAGGGTAGTGATTAGTAAATTAATCCATTGACCCATTCGATACCAAACCACCTGAAACCGCGTCTGGTTGTACGATACAATGTTGTAAAATGTTTACAAGTTGAGCCTGCACCCACTATTATGCTGCCAGAATGCAGGCCAGATCCCCAACACATCGTGCTGAATGACATAATGAGAAGGAGCCTAGACGCAGCAGGCTTCCTGTTACAACTTGAGACAGTAGGCCTCAAACATGGAGATGGCAAGCGCCCTGACAGAATTACCTTCTTCCCATTCGAAGGAGGTAAATCTCTTATGTGGGATGCAACATGCTGTGACATGTTCTCCGCCTCCAACCTAGTCACTTCAGCCACAAACCCTGGTATTGCAGCCAACAATACAGAAGACAGGAAGATGAGCAAATACTGAGGCTTGTCCAGCCGCTTTGTCTTTGTACCTGTCACCATTGAGATATCAGGCGCCTTTATAATGAAGATTATATGTCGCTGCAAGTGTTAGTAGATTCAGAAGGCATAAAATAACGATGAAATCCATTATAAATATGTAATTCCATTTATTTGTGGTATAAGCATGGAATTGGTATAACGACAAGAAATGGTTGATCTGTATCGAAGAATTGACGTGAGCAAGTATTTCCGGAGACTCAATTCTTTCTGAGTTCACTTACGTTATCTGGTCTAAGTAGTCCAGTAACTCGTATCGCTCTGCTGAAGGTTTTGATTGGCTCACACTTCAGCCAATTTACCTCCGTAACATAATTCTTCCGCAGAAGGAAAATACATTTAATTACAAAGTAAGTATATATTTATTTACTGCTTCATCACCCCCTGCTTAGGCTTAAAGCCGACAGAGAAAAAAGGGTAGCAGTTGCAAGAAAGAAAAAAAAATATAACAGTAAATATATAATAAACAATATCAATTCACAGAAAACTAAATATTCATTTCACAGGAATGTCTGCGTTTTGCTTCAGAGAAAAAGAGGAAAACAAAAAAAAAACTGAGCAGCAGAAATAGTCCAAAGTTCACATTAATTAATGCATTTAATATAAATACAAGAGAGGACAAGAACTCAAAAAGCTTGCTCTATATAGCATAGTTCATATATATAGAGTCTTGCAAAGCTTCTTGGGCCAATGTACTCGCCGACCACTACGTGTGGTGGTGACATATGTAAGTGTAGGTGGAGAAGGTGTGTGCAATGTTGCATGTGTAGCGTGTGTTGGCTGATGCAGAGTATATGTAGGGGGAATAAGGGGCTCTTGTGTGAGAGTGCCTGTAAAGGCCCGTTTCACCCTATCGATGGATACAGTCTCTTTTTTAACACCAATGTCCAGAGTGAACAGTTTATCTGTGCGTGCAAGCACACGATAAGAACCGGTATAAGGCGACGTGAGAGGAGCTCTCACGGCGTCCTTCCGTAGAAAGACGTGGGTCCACGAAGCAATGTCTTTCGGGACCGAAGACTTTATTGTCTGTTGCCGAGGGTTCATAGGCGGAAGATTGTCAAAATAAGATCGCAGTCTGTCCGCATAGAGCTGGATCTGTTTCAGGCAAATCCATTGGGGTCAACATCTGACCCGGCAAAGATAATGGTACTCCGTCAACGAGTTCGGCTGGGGAGTATCCTAGATCCTCCTTGATAGCTGCACGACAGCCAAGAAGGACAATTGGTACATACTCGCTCCATTGCTGTTGATCCGGATAAGCGCGCAATGCAGCTTTCAATTGGCGGAGGAAGCGTTCTATCATACCGTTCGAGGCTGGATGATAGCTAGTCGTTCGGATGCGCTTAATTCCTAGGATCCTTGAAAGTTCTCGGAAGAGATGGGATTCAAACTGTCCACCACGGTCTCCGTGGTGACAGTGGTTGGAACTCCGTAATGCGATATCCAACCCGATACTAGGGCTCGCGATACAGATTCCACTGGAATGTCACTTAAAGGAATGGCCTCAGGCCAACGTGTGAAACGATCTATACAGGTCAGGAGATATGTAAATCCTTGGCTGACCGGCCATGGTCCAACGAGATCTATATGGACATGACTGAACCAAGCGTCTGGAGTGCTGAAAGTTCCGAGAGGTGCGCGGATGTGTTTGTGCACCTTTGACTTCTGGCAGGACAAGCAGGAACGTGTCCAGGCAGTGATGTCACGCCTCATATTCGGCCAGAAGAATCTAGCCGAAATGAGCTTCACTGCGGTCGAGATTCCGGGGTGTGCCAGACCGTGCAAGGTATCGAAAACAGCTCGACGATGAGTCACTGGAACTAGGGGACGAGGTGAATCTGTCGAGGTGTCGCAAATAATCTGTGTGTCCGAAGTGGGCACAGGTAGATATGAAAATTTGCCAGTTGCAAATTCAGGCGACGAGAGATCCAAGGTATCCAGAGGTGGCTGTTCTGTGGCCATCCGTTGAAGGTCAATATCCGAAGGTGATGACAGGGAATTGATTGGGAGGTGAGACAAGGCATCTGCCGCCGCATTCTGTTCACCGGAGATGTGTCGGATATCGCTGGTAAATTGCGAAGCGAAGTCCAAATGACGAGTTTCGCGAGGTGAATATTTATCCGGCTTAGAACGCAGTGCGAACATAAGCGGACGATGATCGGTGTAGATCGCAAATTGTCGACCCTCCAGTGCATACCGAAAGTGTTTCACTGAAAGGTACATAGCCAGGAGTTCACGGCTGAATGTGCTATATCTTGTTTCTGCAGGTTTCAGTTGTCTCGAGAAGTACGCGAGAGGTTGTAATTGTTGTTGGTGGTGCTGTTGCAACACTGCACCTACAGCTGTGCCCGATGCATCAACGACCAGGGAAAACTGGGCACCAGACACAGGATGTGCAAGTAACGATGTCTCCGCAAGTTTCTGCTTCACTTCGTTGAAGGCTTTTAGCTGACTCGTGTCCAGTGTGATTGATTCCTTTTCTTTTTCCTGTTACGTAACAGGTCAGACAGGAGATCCGTACAGTGTGGGATAAAACGTCTGTAGTAGTTCAGCAGACCAAGGAAATGTAGCTGTCGAAGTGAAGTGGGTGGGTGAAGGTCTTGCAGAGCTTTCACTTTGTCAGGTAGTGGTGAGATTCCCTCAGGGCTGATAACGTGGCTCAAGAAGACAAGTGAAGACGCACCGAAAACACATTTCGTCGGGTTGATTCGCACCTGATACTGCTGAAACCGCTCAAACAGTAGACGGAGGTGAGTGACATGTTCCTCGAGTGAGGCACTTGCTACGAGAATGTCATCAATGTAGTTATACATGAAGTCCAAATCGTGCACAACTTAATCCATGAAACGTTGGAAAGTACTGGCTGCGTTTCACAAACCGAAAGGCATAGTCAGAAATTCGAACGCTCCGAAAGGAGTTGTTACGGCAGTTTTAGGTATATCTGCCGGGTTCATTGGAATCTGGTGGTAAGCCTTGACCAAATCCAATTTGGAGAATGTCTTACATCCATGAAGCAAAGATGCGAAATCTTGTATGTGTGGGATCGGGTAGCGATTGGGTACCGTCATTGCGTTTAACCGGCGAAAGTCCCCAGTGGGACGCCAATCACCGGAACGCTTCGGAACCAAATGCAAAGGAGCGGCCCACGAACTTGAGGATGAGCATATGATCCCGAGCTGCAGCATGTGGTTGAATTCAGTTTTTGCCACTTTCAATTTCTCCGCAGGGAGGCGGCGAGGGTGTGAAAACACAGGAGCACCAGATGTCTCAATGTAGTGTTTTATTGAGTGAGTAGGCTTACTCATCACAAAATTTAAATTGGTCAATTCTGGGAAGGAATGTAACAGTGCCTGAAAAGGATCTTCTGAAGCGGCGATAAAGAAAACCGGGCTGATAGGCGAGACAGTCGATCCCATACCCGGGACGGACAGTTCCGTGTTCGCATCCAACAACTGGCGTCTGCACATAACCACTAAAAGGTTATAGTGGTGCAGGAAATCTGAGCCTAGAATAGGGTAAGGCAGATCGGCGACAGTGAATATCCACGTGAAGTCTCTGCGCAATTCCAGGTTCAAAGAACGAGAAATTTGACCGTACGTGGGGATCGGTGAATGATTTACAGCTTGCAGAGATATGGGTGAAAGTGGTGGCTTCTCTTTGAGAAGCTTTAACGGCCATATGCTGCAAGCGGCACCTGTGTCAACCAAACAACGTACTTGGGAATCCGTGTCTGTTATGAAGAACGCATGATTATTTGGGAGTGTCAGAGGAGACTGTGCCGTGCTCAGGTCTCCTGAAATACGTTTCCCTGGATGGAAAACGAACAGGGCTTGCTTGTGTGGCGGTGGCGTGGCGAGGGCGAACAGCTCTGGAAGCGACGTCTGGGCGATTGAGCCCTGGAGGTACTCAATTTTCTCACCTCTTTGGTGAGTTGCTCTATGGCTTGAAGTATTGCCACAGACGCAAGTGACTGATCGGTGTGGACGGTAGCCGCTGGAGAGAACGAAGAGACCACAGCCGGCAGCTGAAGTGTAGCAAAGGAGGCAGGCTTTCCGGTGTAACTCATAATTTTGTCAGCCGAAGACGCGAGCTGGTCGACTGAGGTAGCTTCCATTATAGGCACTAAAATCGCCTGAACACTGGGCGACAGCCTTGAAAAGAAAAGCTGTCGAAGGAGGGCGCTGTCAGCTGGGGCATCCTCCGCCAGCTCTCTCATCCGACGCAGAAGTGAGCGGTGAATTGGCAGTATCAGTAGAGGGTTGGACTATGCTTTCCAGCATAGTTACGTCCCTTTACGATCTGAGTTCAATTCCCACCGAGGTTAACTTTGCCTTTCATCCTTACGGGGTCGATAAAGTAAAGTACCAGTAATGTACTGGGTAATTGCTGGCCTTGTGCCAAAAAGTAGAAACAATTATATTATATAGATAGATAGATTAGATATATATATAGAGAGAGAGATATACACATCATCATCATCATCATTTATCGTCCAATTTCCTTGCTAGCAAGGGTTGGATAGGTCTTCACAGACTGAGTCAGTACTGAAGCAGGGGTACTGATCTCCCAGATAGGCCAAGGATTCTCATCATACTGACAAATGGTTCCACATTCTACTAACGTATTTTATAACACTAGTACTAGTGAAGTTGTTATAATTTTGATACAACTGAAAGATTCTTCCAACCCTTTGTTTGGCAAGCTTTCTATGGCTGGATGCCCTCCTTATCATCAGCCACTTTACAGGATGTATTGGGTGCATTTATTGTGCAGATCACAACACTAGGGAGGTTATCATGTACTTGATACAACTGAAGGGTCTTCCCAACCCTTTGTTTGTTAAGTTTTCTATGGTTGGATGTCCTTTCTATCACCAACTACTTTACAGTATATACTGGGTGTGTTTATCGTGTAGATCACCAACACTAGAGAGGTTGTCATGGCGCTAGCACAACTGAGTGGTCCACTCAACCCCTTTAAGTATAGTTTCTACAGCAGGGTGCTCTTCCTTTTGCCAACACCCTACAGAGTGTATTGGGCGCATTTTGTAGCACCGTCATTAGAGAGGTTGTTGATCATAGTCCTAATTGAAGAGCCCTCTTTGTTCTGTGAGGTTTGGGGGTGTGTTCGAGAATGGAAATAGGTGTGAAGTTATGGGTGTATGGCAAGTCTGGTGCAATTTGAAATTAAGTGTGCATGGCGAATGTAATGTAAGGTGAAGGGGATGTGGAGTGTATGGATGGAGTGGTCAATAGTGTGTGGGGTGGGGTTCAGTGATGGAGAAAATAACTAAGGAGTGGTAGTGGAGGAGGTGCACAGTGTGTAGAGAGAATAGCTACTAAGGTGCAATAGTGAGGGTATCTAAGGGCTTTAGAGGGGGAGTAGCTTAGGCAATAGATTGACTACAATTATCTCTAAATATACACTTCAGTCAGGTCTAAGTAAAGATCAAAAGGACCATTTCTACAAAGAACTTTTACAGATGACAGAGACACTGTTCTAGCTGGTGACTTTCATGGATGGCTACACTTGAGTATATGGTGACTTTGGTTATGGTTTGAGAAATGTTGAGGAAGCAAGGCTCCTAGAATTCTGTAATGCAAATGAACTAATCATTTGCAGCACTGACTTCAGGAAACCTACTAGCCAAATGATCACCTTCCAATCTCGCAAACACACACGCCAGATTGACTTTTTACTTGTGAGAAAACTGGACAGATGGATGGGTATAAATGTTAAGTCCTTCCCCAAAGAAGAATGTGCTGCCCAACATAAGTTAGTTATTATTGGCTTCAGAAAAAGTACAAGACAGAAGAAACAATATAGGAAAATCTGGAGAAGGAAAGTTTAGAAGCTAAAAGACCTTTCAGTTAAGCAGAGGTTCAAGAAAGTTCTACATGATGTATAGGATGAGAGGGAGGAGTCAGATACATATGACATAAAAGATAATTGAAGTTCCCGCGGGACAGCCTATTGCAGGCTACTGATAAGACTTGTGGCTGGAGCAAAACACCAGCCAGACAGGGTGAACTGGTGATGAGACAGCACACTATATAGAGCTGTTAAAGCCAAGAGACAGGTGTAGAAAGACTGGCAAAATTGGGGTAGCAAAGATCAAGAAAAACTAAATAAGTTTATATAGCATGCAAAGAAGGTGAAAGTAGGAAGTTTGCCAATGCCTTGCTACATGAGGATCAGAGGCATGAGGTGTTCTGCACTGCAAAGCAGTGTATCAGTGTGAAACAGGAAGTTGTTGGGGTAAAGTGTGTTCTAAATGACACTGGTGCACCTAGCATCACTGCCATTCAAAAGAGAAGGGTCTGGAAATGCTACTATGGAGAATAAGTGGGAGGAAGAGAGAGATTGCCTCCAACTAACCCAATAGAGAGAGACAAACTATTGAAATTGAAAGTTATAAGGTCAAAGAAGCACTCAAGGAGATGAATAATGGTAAAGCCACTGGTCCATCAGAGATTTTTGCTGGGAAAGTACAAGTCAAATTAGTCACCTGTATAGTCAATTAAGTAATATATAATGGAATCATACTGAATGACTGGCATAGAAGTATACTCAATAATTGTTTCAAGGGAAGAAGTGATAGACCAGAAAGGGGCAACTACAGGGGCATAAAACTAATGGACCTAGTTATGATGAAAGTGACAGAAAGAGTTTCAGCACAGCAAATTAGGGAAATTGTTGAATTAGATGAGATGCAATTTGGTTTTATGCCAAGGCGTACCACAGATGTCCTCCACTGAGTGATACAACTACAAGATGTTCTTAGCTAAGTGTAAGCCTCTATATTTAGCTAGAGAAGGCCTTTGACAGAGTACCATGATATGTCATCTGGTGGTCCTTAAGGAAAGAAGCTGTCAGTAAAGTGAGAGTAGGTAATGTGTTTAGGTGAGGAATTCTATGTGCAAGTATGAGTTCATCAGAGCACAATCCTCAGCCCACTTCTGTTTATTATAGTTCTCCAGGCCATAACAGAGGAGTTTAAGACTGGCTGTTCATGGGAACTTTGTTCTTATAGCTGAATCTGTGGAAGAGGTAGAGAAGAAATTCCAGTTGTTGAAACAGAACTTAGAATTAAATGAGCCCAGAGTAATTTTAGCAAAGACCAAAGTTTTAGAAAGTAGGAAAGAAGACATAATGCTGGTCCCATCAGGGAAGTGGCCTTGCTTGATATGTAGAAAAGGAATAGGTCTAAATTATATATAATGTAAACCTTACAACTTCATGGCTGTTAAAACACAAATGGAATTTGAAATGGAACTGGCATTTTAAGAACATGTGATGTTATATTAACTATTTTAACATGTAATGACAACATGATGACTGACCGACCTCACTCTTCAACTACTATATCAGAGGAACTGTTGTATCAATTCCTAGCATATAAACCAGATGAATACCTCTGCTTAACCCCAAGCAAACTTCATCCCAGTTGCAGAAATACCAGAGTGATATTCATATTGATTCTGTAGTAATAGTAGATACCAAGAACACTGCTTACAAACAACAAACTATCAATTCTGTTGTAGCCGACGATACAGCTCAATCAGTCACCATGTTATTGTATGTTACAATAGTTAATATAACACCACTTGTTCTTAAAATGCCTATTCACCATTTCAAATTTCACTTATATTTTAATGATATCTGAAAGAACTAGCCCTATTTACAGCTACAAAACTATTTGTTAATGCAAAAATAAGTTAAACTGTTAATATTAATATTCTTCAACTTCCACATCTACCTTATCAGTGGCACTCAAAAATGACAATGTCTCGGACTCTTTCTGGAAGCAAATGGAAAAGGGGCAGATCAAAGATCACCTGAAAGTGGACATTTCAAGACAATCTGAAAGCCTTCAACATTGACTAAGACTAAGATAGATATGGGTTTGGGTCATAATACTGAGTTTTAAAATAAAGAGTAAGGAAAACATGAAATGCTTAAAAAGTCAAAACTATAAAACATTTATAATGATTTGTCAAACCCTCCAGTTGACAGTAGATTAAGAGAATGGCCTCTAGTACAAGCGGTATATAGAATATTGGGTCATCATCATCATCACTGTTTTACATCTAATTTACATCCTTGCATGGATAATATAACACATATTTGTATATGTGTGTGGGTGTGTGATGACACATAGTTTAGTAGTTAGAGTGTTTGGCTCAGGATCGTAAGGTTGTGAGTTCGATTCTTGGCAGAAGGTTGTCCTTGAGTAAGACCCTTTATTTCACTGTGTTCCAGTCTACTCAGGTGTAAAAAAGTAGCAGTACCAGTAGTTCAAAGGACCAGAACTATGTTAAGGGTACACATGTTTGTGAAATACTCAATTTCACAAGGATATTATTCTACAGAGGTTCAAGATAACAATATATACCCCCCCACCACCACCAACTGCTGAAAATAAAATAAAATGGATGGAGGGTGAAGAGTGGGGTATGGTTAGGGTAGAGTGATGGTGTAGAAGTGTGAGGTGTGGTTTGGATGGGTGAGGGTGTAGAAGAGTGAGGTGTTAAGGTTAGGGTGTGGTGGGGGTTGGGAATAGTGAGATGTGGTGAGGGTGGAGAATAGTGAGGTATAGTTAGGGTGGGTTGAGGGTGGAGAAGAGTGAGGTGTGGTTAGAGTGTGGTATGGGTAGAAAGATAGAAGACAACAGAGATGAAGGATCTTACCTTTAAGCTCAAAATACTCCACTTTGGAAAAATTGCCAACATGGGTCATCTGTGAAAAAATACTTTTTGTATGGCCAGCAACTTTTAACGAATATTTTTTATTTGGGAATAAATCCTTCACTGTGGCCTGAAAATATATATAATGGAGTCACATTAATGCCTGCACGTGACAGATAACATATATATTTATAAACAATTTATTCTTAGATCCATTGAGCAAGAGGAAGTTCGAATTTGTAAGTTAGAAGCATCAGCATTTTTTAACTATGAAAATTAGCCTAATGGGTTTGGTATAAACACCCTGGAGACAAAAACAAAAAAAAAACTGCAATGGCTAGCACAGTGAAACAGTAAATGGCAGATGTGGGTTCAAGTCCCATGGGTAGTGGAGTATGAATTTTTTACATCTATAGAGTTTATATACCCAACTTGAATTATTTTTCATAGCCATATTGATGCTTGTAACTTACAAATTGAAATATATATATTTATTTTCTCCCAGGTGACCAACTTGCCTTTAATCATAAGTTGAACACTGTTTCTTTTATATTAGTTTGATTTGTACATATTTTTGCATTTCTGTCTTTCTTATATTCATGAGAATAAAAGTAGAAAAACCTCTTTTTGATATACAAAAATGTTTTTGTGACATATATAAAATCAAAATATATTAGGTGCTCTTTTTCAAATCTTTGTCATTTTCCCTATATAACATTGTCCCACCCTTGCAAGCAGGGAAAAGCGGAGGTATGATGATGAACATGATTTGTATAGAAATCCTTATTCTTCCAACATTTTGATTATCTCTCTCTCTCTCTCTCTCTCTCTCTCTCTCTCTCTCTATATATATATATATATATATATATGAATAACAAAGAGGGTGTGGTAAGAGCACCAGAGTACTTGATTCTTGAGGTTGTAGAGTGGGTAATATGAAAAGAATCAGGACTGCGAAAGGCTGAGCTCCAGCCATTTTGACAGCTAGATGCAAACTGTTCAGATCAATATATTCGGGTGTTTGGAAAGTAATTGCATTTTTCCAGAAAGGATATAAAAGTGAATATAAACTACATTCATCTGAATAATTTTAATCAAGTATGTAATCATCATCGTTTTCAATGACTGCAGTCCAACGGGAAGGCAACTTTTTGATGACACCTTCAAAGAAACCTATTTCTTTTCCTGAAATAAAAGTCTGAGAGACTGTTTTCAATTTCCTCTGCGTTTCTGAATGTTTTATAACATATTCTAATGATGGGAACAGATGGAAATGTGTAGGTATTAAGTCAGGTGAGTATGAAGGATGTGGAAGAACTTACTATCATAATGATTTATTTTTTGGAGGGGTTTGTTTTGCAGAGTGTGGATTTGCATTGTTTTGCTGGAGAATAATAACTTTTCTGTTACCAAAGCAGGCCACTTTCGACGTAATTTTTCATTTACACAATCAAGTTGCTGGCAACAGACATCTCCATTGACGGTCCTTCCATGTTCCAGTAGCTCATAATGGACAATAACTTTCATGTTCCACCAAACACAGAGCAAGGATTTTTGTGGATGGAGTTCTAGTTTGGTGTTGGTACTGGTATATATCTGGTTGGTGTTAGGAAGGGCATCCAGCCGTAGAAAACCCGTCAGACAGTCCTGAGCAAGACAACCAATCTTGCCTCAAGTGGGACAATTCCCGTCCAGACCCATGCTAGCGTGGAAAATGGACGTTAAACGATGATGATGATGATATATATATATATATACACACACACACACATATATATATATATGTATGTATATATACAGGTACAAACCGAAGCTGAAGCATAGAGGCAATATGCCCTCCCCCCTCTGCAAAGTGGTCGTGGCAAAAAAGCACCCAGCCTACACTGTAAAGTGGACATGCAGGCGCCACAGAAAAAAAAGGCACCCAACACTCACTGTGAATGAAGTTGGTGTTAGGACATCCAGCTGTAGAAATCATGCCAGAATCAGTATGAGCAAGACAAGGTCAGCCCACTGGACACTGCCCACAACAGGACAACCCGTCTAACCCATGCTAGGGTGATGATGATGATGATGGTGATGCACATATGTATACATAGATCCAAATACATGTTGCGTGGTTAAATCTGTTCATTCCGGTTAACAAATCATGATGTAATAAAGTTAAAGCACTCAATGTTATGCAAATCATTCATAGTAGATGTGGTATCCTGTGGCTAATGCAAGAATGGAGTTAAACATTAATACAGTAATATTATACAAATCTTACCTCGCTTTCAGTGTTGGCTATTTTGTTGATAGCTTGGATGGAGTTTCTGTCGAGGCGGGTGAGCTGGATGAGATAGCCATCAATGTCCTTGTATACCACCTCAGGCATATCCCACTGGACATGGATACTGGTGGGCGATAGCACAGTCAGGTTCAAAATATTTGGAGCACTTGGGCCTGAAACATAGATATGAAATCATTATAGATATTACATTGAATAGTCAATGACAACTAAGAACTCTCTTTTTCTCTCCCCTCTCTATACCTAGCTGCCCCCCACCCTTCTTACATATTAATGTGGCAGAAAACCAGGAACAACATGGTGGAAAACTGAACTTCTTAACTATAAATATTGATATATAAGTATATATCATCACCATCATTTGTCATTTTAATGCCTGCTTTCCTCGCTAGTAAGAGTTGGATTGGTCTACATAGACCAAGTCAGTAGTGAAGCAAAGCTACTGATCTCCCAGGCAGGCCAGGATCTGTGTCTTGCTTATATAGGGTCAATACTTCACAGGAGAGGTTGTCGTGTCTTTGACACAACTGAGGGTCCTGCCAATCCTTTGTTTGGCAAGATTTCTATGGCTGGATGCTCTTCCTGTCTATAACAGCTCCCAATATTTTTCTATTTTCACTATAATATCATCTTGTTACGCTTGCTTTTCAATATGATATCACTGACACCGTTTATAATAATGTATCTTAATGTATGTTCTAAGGACTAGGAATGTAATTACTTGTTTAAACATTGTGTATGCTCTGATGATTCCAGACAGTTATCTGGAAGAAACGATTATCAGAAATCAAATGCATTAAGCAAAAATTTGATTGTTTTATATTTTGTGTATATATATATATATATATATATATATACATTGTTATACTTGGGGAGGGTCATATTGTTGTAATAATATTGCCAGAAATAATAACAGAACACACTCATTGTTTGATTGGTTTTCGCTTCTGTATCTTTTATATCTCCATAGTTAATTCATTCGGCAATTAATGTTTATCATTGACTGACCAACGTTCAAAAATACAGATATAAATACATATATATAGTCTAACAAAGTTCTTTCGTTGCACATCTGCAACATCATCAGTGGTACTATTATGTTTCCTCCTGTTGTATTGTATGTCTACACCATTTTTATTTTATCTGTTTATTTATTTATTTTTGCCTTCTTCTCTGCGCATGCATTTGCGTGTGTGTATAGTGTTTGGTGTGTGCGTTCGCGTTTCGGTGACTGTGTTTTGGTTATTGTATTCTATCTTAGTTTATTAGTGTGTGTTTATACGTGTTTGTTGTTATTGTGCTTGCATATATATATATTTATTTATTTATATTTCTCTTAAGTCAGTATTGTTTGTTTGGGTGTTGTTGTTATTCCATTCATTTTTTCTGTTTAGCTTTGGCTTTCTAAGCTCTATTTCGCTTGCCTCTCTGATTTGCCTACCTGCTGGGTCATTTCTATGTTTAGATATTATTTTAATTTCTATGTTGTCTATGTTACTGTCATGTTGTTGTCTGGTGTGTTCGTATAGTACTGAACCGTTTTTTTGTCCTTTTAATTCCCCCCAGTGTTGGTCTATCCTTTCACCTATGCTACGAGCTGTCTCGCCTATGTATGTTGTTGTCATGTTTCTGCAAGTACCCTCTGTACATCTTATGCTATAGACTACATTTCTAGTTTTACAGTTTATCTGGGGGTTCACCTTACATATAACACATTTCTTATTAGTACAGTGGGTTTTCTTAAAAGGGTGTTTTGCTGATCAGGGATTTTATGGTAGTTCCTGGCTTTTCTACCACTTTAATCTTTAAGTGGGTCTTTCTCAGGGCCGTTCTACATTGGTTAGCTAATTTCTCTCCAGGGGTAGCATCCACAAACATGACACTCTGGTATCTCTGGTTGACGTACCAACAGGTGGCTTTCCCTATCTTATGTTTAGTCCTATCTAAGCTATTCCATGATTTGCTCCTGTATAATGGGCAAATTCCTTTCATGTCCAGTTCTATGAAGGTCTTATACTTCTCCATGCTCCTTTGTATACTCAGGTTCTGACTCTTTGGTTGTAGCCAGAGAACTGCATGCGGTTGATGAAGTGTTGGATGTGTCTTTCCAACTATTCTTCAACCCAGCTGACAAAACTTATAAGATGAGTAAAATTTATCCTAGTAAGTTACCTTTTAATAAAAGAGTTTGTATACCACAACAAATAGATGATGAGACAGAGGCACAGTTCACCATAGCTAGAAATAAAATTAGACAAATAGTAGACCGATATACTAAGAGACAAAGCAGACCAGAGGTCCAACAACTTGGAAGGAAACCAGTAGAAGGCTTAGTTAGCCTCAAGCAGCGCACATGGTGAGGTAGTGTCTACCCACAGATAAATTTGGTAGGATGTCGATAGGCAACATGCCGAACTACATCAAGGCTATGCAACCCCACATCACCAACATGGGCGAAATTACACAACAAACATATGAGGGGAGAGAGAAGATCCTCAACTTGCAGGCGTCTAACAATGACATACCACCCTTGTATGAGCTCCACAAAGACCATAAGACTGTCGACGACAGGACCACCAACAAGACCTGTATGCAGAGCCAATATCACTAGCAACTACAGGATCTCCTACTTCCTCTTAATGGTTATACGCCCCATAATCAAGATGTCCCCAGATGTATGTATGTGACAGTACAGAGGACCTCCTCAGCAGAATCAATGAGTGCAACAAAAACAAAAACCTATCTAACTGCATAATAGGCAGTATGGACGTGGTATCACTATACCCATCCATTAACATTGATTTTGCTGTGGAAAAATGCGTGGAGATGATCAGTGAGAGTCAGGTGGAGTTCTGCGACGTCGACACAGATGAACTGGATCTCCTACTTAGACTTACCTATGACACCAAGTACCTAGACAGCCATGACCTTAGCCATTTCTGCCCTGGTAGACAGACCACCATAACCTCAATGGTAAAAAAGACTCCCATGGATGGGTGGACCAAAGCCATACAGACACCCAAAAGCAATGATCGGGTAAAAAAATGGTCGCGCATGCAATAGGGGCTAGTATTAAAACTACCCTTAAGGGCCATATATGCAAATTCAACGAAAAGAGCTACACCCAAAATGAGGGAGCAGCCATTGGCGTCAGCAAAGCTGGTGATGTTGCCAACCTTTTTATGGTATGGTGGGAAAGGAGACTCAAAGATCTCCTTGAAGATAGCTCCATAGACCTCATCATGTACTCTCGTTACGTAGATGATATTAATATAGTAATAAGGACACCCCCACAAGAGAGTACTAACGAATATGAGTTAGAATGTAGCACAATGGAAAGCATCCATCAGATAGCTAACTGCATACACCAGAGTATAACTGTAACTATTGACTACCCTTCCAAACACCCTAACAATAGACTACCTGTATTAGACACGGAACTCTGGATTAACACTATAGACGAGAGGGCCCAAATTCTCCACTCACACTACGCTAAACCCATGGCCTCCAAATACCTGATACTCAAAAACTCAGCAATGTCCAGTAGTGCTAAGTTTAATATTCTGATCGCAGACTTGGTACGAGTGATGAAGAACGTGTCCCGCATGTGCGACCCAACAGAAATGGAAAGACACATCCAACACTTCATCAACCGCTCTCTGATTAGTTGCGCTATAACTTTTTCTGTGACCTTCATGACCTGGTCAATTAATTTAATGCCTCTATAGTTTCCTCTATCTAGTGCATCTAACTTTTCCTTGACACATTGCCTAGCAATCCTAAACACCTCACGTTTTTGGTCCTCACGTTGTAGAACATCCTTGAACTTTCTTTCTTCTGCTTCCCTTCTTGCAAAGTATACTTGTCTCCTAGCTTCCCTCCTGGCCACTTGATAGTGTTCTCTACTTCTCCCATCCTGCCATACTTTCCAAGCCTGCTTTTTGGCCTTGATTGACTTCACCTTACTGTTCCACCACCAAGTTACTCTCCTCCTGCCTATAGGTCTGCTCCAGCCACAGATTTCATTTGTCGCCTTCAGCAGGCTAACTTTCAGGAATTCCCACTGTTCCTCTATATTGTACGTCTCTAATTGCTCTTCCTTATTGTCAAAGGCATCAAGTAATAAGCTTTTAAATTTGTCACTGCCTATAGAGTCCTTCAACTTCCATATTCTTCTCCTCTGTTGTCGAGTATGTCTATTCCTGACTATGAGGTCACTAACTACTAGGCTATGTTGGGAGGTGCATTCTTCATGGGGGAGGGATTTAGTGTTTACAACAGACACTTTGTCACGTCTTCTGGTAAGGATATAATCTATCTGGCTGGCGTGTTACCCTGACCTATAGGTGATCAAGTAGTTTTCTCGTTTTTTGAAGTTTGTGTTACAGATAGTTATGTTATTAGCGTCACAGAATTCCAGGATTCTGAAGCCATCCTCATTTCTATTTCCAACCCCATAGCCTCCATGGATTCCATCATAGCCATCACTATGTTGTCCAACGTGACCGTTTAGGTCGCCACCAATAATTAAGTAGTCACTATCGGTTATTTAGGAGGTAGTGTGCATTAGCGTCTCATACAACCTGTCCTTTATAATGTCAGGTAGACCAGATTGGGGTGCATAAGCGGATATTATTGTCACAGTAGTTCTATTTAGAACTAGTCTTATTTTAATTATTCTGTCATTCACTCTATTTACATCAATTACCTTATCTACCATTTTTCAGCTAACATAATTCCTACACCACCCTGTCCGTTGTCATTTCCCACCCAGAAAAGTTTATAGCATCATTTTTTACCCACGATGAATCTGGTAGACCCCCCCTCTCCACCAGGTCTCTTGAATACAACAAACATCAACTTCCTTACGTTCAAGCATCTCTACAACCTCATTTGAGCGACCTTTCGATGTGCCTACATTCATGGTACCAACTCTGAAGTTGGGAGGATGGGTTGGAGGGGCAGGGAAGGGTGTGGGAGACGGAATTATGTTGGTCATCCGTGTCTGAAATATATACATATATATATATACGAGGGCAATCCCAAAAGTAAGGTCTCTTTCCGATATTGCAACTTTTCCGTTAAAATCCTGTGGATAGTGCTTCGGGAAACCTCAGGAACCAAAATGCAGAGAGCATCCAGAGTGATCCGCCGATCTTTACGCATGTTTTCCTCGGAAGGAGACCTTACTTTTAGGATTGCCCTCGTATATAATAACTGCGCAAAATTCGCACTTGGCGGTAGCGTTCAACAGGAGCTCCATTCTCAACGGCTGCCAAGCCAAGATTGAGCATCCCAGCGAAGCGCGCGCATGCTTGTTTGGGAGTGAAGGAAGCACCAACCACAACAGTGTTGCCAACAGCCATACGAACAGTTTCTCTGTGTCCCCAAAGCTTTGGAGACCTTACTTTTGGGATCACCCTTGTATACACACACACACACACACACACACACACATATACACATATATATATACACACACACATATATATATATATACACATATATATATATATATATATATATATATACATATATATATATATATATACACACACATATATATATACACACATATATATACACACACATATATATATATACACACATATATATATATACACACATATATATATATACATATATAGGAAGTTGATGTATGCTGTGTGCAAGAGACTAGATGGAGAGGAGGGTCTGCTAGAGTCCTTGTAGGAAAAAGCCAGTGCTACAAATTTTTCTGGGTGGGAAATGACGATGGGATGGGTGGTGTAGGTATACTATTAGCTGACAAGTGGGTAGATAAAGTAATCTCAGTGTACAGGGTAAATGCAAGAATCATTAAACTCAGACTAGTCCTGAATAAGACAATTACCACAATAATATCAGCTTACGCACCCCAATCGGGGCTGCCAGACGAACTTAAGGATAGGTTTTACGAGTCCCTAATACACACTACTGCTCTAACAGATGACAAGGACTTCCTAATCATTGCAGGAGATTTTAACGGACACGTAGGTAAACACTGCGACGGCTTCAATAGAGTACATGGAGGCCATGGAGTTGGCACAAGGAATGAGGAAGGATTCAGACTTCTAGAATTCTGCGACGCCAATGACATGTCGATATGTAACACAAACTTTAAAAAACCCGACAACCACCTGATCACCTATAGATCAGGGGAGCACTCTAGTCAGTTAGATTTTATCCTCATCAGAGGACGTGACAGATGGACGGTCGTAAACACAAAAGCCTTCCCTAGTGAGGAATGTACATCCCAACATAGCTTAGTTGTCAGCGACCTCACGGTCAGAACTAGACGAGCCCTGAAACAGAGGCCAACCTGGAGAAGAAAGATCTGGAAGCTGAAAGTCCCCTCAACCAGTAACAGATTTAAAGATATTTTACTCAACGCCTACGACAGTAAAGAAGAACAGATAGAGACATTTAACGTAGAAGAGAACTGGGAGTTCCTAAAAAATAACTTACTAGAGGCGACGGATGAGGTTTGTGGCTGGAGTAAGACCTCAAGCAGGAGGAGAGTGACTTGGTGGTGGAACAATAAGGTAGATGAAGCAGTCAAGGCCAAGAGACAGGCATGGAAAGAATGGAAGAACGGGGGGAGCAGGGTACATTACATAGAGACCAAGAGGGAAGCTAGGCGACAAGTATACTTAGCTAGGAGGGAAGCAGAGGATAGAAAATTCAAGCATGTTTTACAACGTGAGGACCAGAAACAGGAGGTATTCAAGATTGCGAGGCAGTGTGTCAGAGATAGTTGTGATGTCATTGGAGAGAAGTGTATCCGGAATGATAAAGGTGAGCTTGCCCTCACAAGTGCTGAGAAGAAAGATGCATGGAAGAGTCATTATGATAGATTACTAAATGAGGAGAATGCATGGGAAGAAGAGACCCTACCCCACGTAGACCCTATAGAGGGACCAGCAGTACAAGTCAGCGGCAGCGTAGTAAGTAAGGCAATCAGAGATATGAAGATAGGGAAGGCAACCGGTCCATCGGGTATAGCTGCCGAGATGCTGAAGGCATCTGGGTCTGTAGGTCACACTATAACCACACGTATCGTTAACCAGGTAATACTAGAGGGGGCCATACCAAAAGATTGGTGCAGTAGCATCATTGTCAACTGCTACAAAGGTAAAGGCGATGCACTAGATAGAGGAAACTATAGAGGTATAAAGTTGATGGACCAGGTCATGAAAGTAACAGAAAGAGTTATAGCACAGCTGATTAGGGACCGGGTGAATATAGACGAGATGCAATTTGGGTTTGTACCAGGGAAAGGCACCACTGATGCGCTCTTCCTTGTGAGGCAATTACAGGAAAAGTACCTAGCTAAAAGTAAGCCACTCTACTTGGCATTTGTCGACCTTGAGAAAGCCTTTGACAGAGTTCCACGTGCAGTAATCTGGTGGGCTCTTAGAAAACTAGGAGTAGATGAATGGCTTGTGAAAGCGGTACAAGCCATGTATAGGGGAGCAGTCAGCAAAGTTAGGATTGGCAATGAGTATAGCGAGGAATTTAGCGTACAGGTTGGGGTCCACCAGGGCTCTGTTCTTAGCCCTCTCCTGTTCATCATAGTCCTGCAGGCAATAACGGAGGAGTTTAAGACCGGATGCCCATGGGAACTCCTGTATGCTGATGACCTCGCACTCATAGCTGAATCTATGGTAGAACTAGAGAATAAATTCCAAACCTGGAAGCAGGGACTAGAGAGAAAGGGCCTCAAAGTCAACATGACAAAGACTAAGGTCCTTATAAGTAGACGAGAAAACAGAACCCAGATCCCCTCAGGGAAATGGCCTTGCTCAGTATGTAGGAAAGGTGTAGGTAGGAACTCCATTCTTTGCCCCAAATGCAAACAATGGGTACACAAGAGATGTAGCGGGATCTCAGGAAGCTTAATTAAGAATGTAGGATTCACATGCAGCAGCTGTGCTGAAACAGCAAGCAAACAGCCACAGGAAACAAGTACCACCAATCTCTGGGAGGGCCCTGTAGAAACAGTAGACAGCTTCTGCTACCTAGGTGACCGAATTAGCAACGGAGGTGGGTGCTCAGAAAGTACAATAACTAGGGTAAGAACGGGATGGAAGAAGTTTAGGGAACTACTACCACTGCTAGCTGCAAAAGGCTTCTCCCTCAGAATGAAAGGCAGACTGTATGATGCGTGTATCCGAACAGCGATGTTGCATGGTAGTGAGACCTGGGCGCTGAAGGTGGAAGACTTACGTAGATTAGAGAGAAACGAAGCCTGCATGCTCCGATGGATGTGTAACAGTAATATACGTGAACGACAAAGCATAAAGGAATTGAGAGAGAGACTGAGCATAAGAGGAATCAAATGCTGCGTGCAGGAGAGGCGGTTACGCTGGTATGGACATGTGATGCGTATGAAGGATGACAGCTGCATAAAAAGGTGCAGAGCACTAGAAGTTGATGGAAACCGCGGAGTGGGGAGACCCAAGATGACTTGGGATGAGGTGATAAAAGCCGACCTTACCCAACTACACCTCTCAAAGTCAATGACACACGACCGTGACTTCTGGCGTCACGCAGTAATACAGGGTACCCGACCTCCCATGGGTACATGCTGAAGCATATAAACAATATGCCCCCCCCCCCCACCGCAAGGTGGTCGTGGAGGTGCCACGGCAAAAAAGCACCCAGCCCACACTGTAAAGTGGACGTGTAGGCGCCACGAAAAAGCACCCAGCACTCACTGTAAATGAGGTTGGTGTTAGGAAGGGCATCCAGCTGTAGAAATCAAGCCAGATCAGTTCCTGTATGAGCAAGGCATGGTCAGCCGACCAGACACTGCCCACAACAGGACAACCCGTCTAACCCATGCTAGCGTGGAAGAACGGACGTAAAACGGTGATGATGATGATGATGATGATGATATATACATATATATATACATATATATATACATATATATATATATACACACATATATATACATATATATATATACACACATATATATATATATACATATATATATATATACATATGTATAGACAGCAGAAGAGGACTATCCTCAGGAGAAAAATATGGAAGCTAAAGGACCCTACAGCCAGAAATAAATTTAAAAGCATATTACTTGATGCTTTCGACAGTAAGGAAGAGCAATTAGAGTCGTACAATATAGAGGAACAGTGGGAATTCCTGAAAGCAAACCTGTTGATGGCGGCAGACGAAGTCTGTGGCTGGAGCAGGCCTGTCGGCAGGAGGAGAGTAACATGGTAGTGGAACAGTAAGGTGGAGGAGTCAATTAAGGCCAAAAAGCAGGCTTGGAAAGTATGGCGGGATGGGGGAAGTAGAGAAGACTATCAAGTGGCCAGGAGGGAAGCTAGGAGACAAGTGTACTTCGCAAGAAGGGAAGCAGAGGAAAGAAAGTTCAAGCATGTTCTACAACGCGAGGACCAAAAACGTGAGGTGTTCAGGATTGCTAGGCAATGTGTCAAGGAAAACCGTGATATTGTCGGGGGAGAAGTGTGTACTTAATGATGATGGCGTACTTGCCATCACTGACGCTGATAAGAAGGTAGCTTGGAAGTGTCACTACGAAAGGCTACTAAATGAGGAGAATAAATGGGAGAAAGACAGTCTCCCCCACATCGACCCATTAGAGGGACCAGCAGTGTTAGTCGAAGGTAGTATAATAAGTAAGGCAATGAAAGATATGAAGACGGGTAAGGCGGCTAGGCCTTCGGAAATAGTTGCTGAGATGCTGAAAGCCTCTGGAACGGTAGGACACACCATGGTCACCCGGATAGTAAACCGAGTCATACAGAATAGGGTTGTTCCAAAGGACTGGCGTAGCAGCATCATCATTAACTGCTACAAGGGTAAAGGAGACGCCCTAGATAGGAGTAACTATAGAGGCATTAAATTAATCGACCAGGTCATGAAGGTCACGGAAAAAGTAATAGCGCAACTAATCAGAGAGAGAATTGATCTAGATGAAATGCAGTTCGGGTTTGTATCAGGCAAAAGTACCACAGATGCTCTTTTCATTGTACGACAACTACAGAAGTACCTAGCTAAAAGTAAACCCCTATACTTAGCTTTTGTCGACTTGGAGAAAGCCTTCGACAGAGTTCCCCATTCCATTATCTGGTGGGCTCTTAGAAAACTAGGTGTTGACGAATGGCTTGTGAGAACTATACAAGCCATGTATAAAGAAACAGTCAGCGAGGTTAGAATTAACAACGAATATAGTGAAGAGTTTAGCGTAAAAGTTGGTGTTCATCAGGGCTCTGTTCTTAGCCCCCTACTATTTATTATTGCCCTTCAGGCTATAACAGTGGAGTTCAAGACCGGCTGCCCATGGGAACTCCTATACGCAGATGATCTAACGCTCATAGCTGAATCAATGGCCGAGCTAGAGAAGAAATTCCAAACATGGAAGCACGGCCTAGAATCAAAAGGCCTTAAAATTAACCTGGCTAAGACTAAAGTTCTAGTTTGTAGGAAAGAAAATAAGGCGCCGGTCCCTTCCGGGAAATGGCCATGCTCAGTGTGTAGGAAAGGGGTAGGTAGAAACTCCATTTTATGTCCCAAATGCAAAATATGGGTGCATAAAAGATGTAGTGGGATCACAGGTAAGCTAACTAAGAACACAGATTTTACATGTGGCCGGTGCTGTGGTGCAATAAGTAGCAGCAAGTGCCCACAAAATACTAGCTCTTTCAATTGCGCAGAGGGTTCTATAGAAATAGTGGACAGCTTCCGTTACCTGGGTGACAAAATCAGCAGTGGGGGAGGGTGCTCTGAAAGTACAGTAGCTAGAGTCAGAACTGGATGGAAAAAGTTCAGAGAGCTTATACCACTATTAGCCGCTAAAGGGTTCTCCCTAAAAATGAAAGGCAGGCTGTATGATGCCTGCATACGAACAGCAATGTTGCATGGCAGTGAGACCTGGG